>CAUJRU010001053.1:0-221168 GCA_963277665.1 Viscum album | reverse complement strand
CTTTGTGGATGTGTGTGTTGTTATTGGCCATCCTGGTAGCCCCCATATGGTGATTCTAGTACGCTAATGTCTATGATATTTTTTACGGGTCCTTATAAGCATACTTAAAATGAAAAATAGTTTTTTATTGTGTAGACATTCCTACAAATCTTGGATCGCCAACATAGATTATGGGCGAGGGGTCTATTAATAACTCCTAAGTATGATGAATGAAGGGTAGGGCCCCTATCCACCCCTATTTTACTCTCTCCTCTCTCTCTCTCTCATTATTCTCTCTTATCTCATTGACTTATTTATCTGATATCCAATTAAAAATATATTCATAATATGTCATTCTTAGATATGGAATATAGGTAAAACCTCAATTTATTTAATTTTTATTCTTTTATTTCTGGATTGAATTAGTGTTGGTGGAATTTTAGGTTTTTCATGACATGTTTATTTAAATCCATATAATAAAATAAATTCATTAACTGATTGAAAATGTCTAAACAAGGTAGGAAATCTTGAATCCCTCTATCCATTCATTATTTTTTATAACGTTGAGATTTTATCTTATTATTAATATTTCTAAAATACTATGATTCCAATTGAAATAGATTGTGATATAATCGTATAATTAGTTCACTATGTTTCATTTATATCTATTTATATACTAATTGTATTTATTATTTTAAATTTAAATTAAATGCATTTAATTCTTTATTTTTCATTACTATGTGCACTGAATTTTTAATTGAATACCACATTCACTTTTCAAATAAAAATTATTAAAAAAAATATGTTGATAGTGTATTGAAATACATATCTTGGATTTGTAATGTTCAAATATTCAAATAATTATAATTAGAATAAATTGTTATTTTGATATTTGTTTTCATAATATATATATATATAATTATTCTATATTTTACCATCCCTTTTGATTCATATATCTATTATCTATTTTTAACAAATTATATAAAACCATATTTTTAATTTTTTATATATTAATGAATCAATTTTATAATGTTTTAATATTTTTACATGATTAGTGAAATAGAAATTAATTTAAATAGTTTCTCTCTCATATTAAGTAATTTAACGGACATAACTATTTATTAAATTATTTTTATTTATTTTATCATTATAATATTTTCATAAAATTCACATTGAATTTTTAAGATAAAATAAATTAACGTTATTATGTTTTTTAAGTTTTGGGTCATTAAATATACATCGTTTTGAATTTCACAATCTTCCCTCATTTCATAAATTAAGGAATATCAATACCATAGGGATAAATTCTTTAATATATATCTCTAAAAACTCTATTTTTAATTAATAAAAAAATATTCATCGGAAAGATTTGGTTACTGATTTTATCAAACGAACATTTGCAATAAATTTAATGGGAATATTAAATTAGTTTGATGAAAAAATTAAAAAACGAAAATTCTTTTTCTTGAAAATCATATTTTACTAGTTTTAAATAATTTATTTCTTATAATATATTAATTTAATGTTTTTAATTAAACATGTATTAAAAACCATTATCATATATTTTATTTGATTCCATGAATTTATATTTAAAAATTTTATATAGTTATTTAATTATAGATATTTTGAAAGGATTTTCTGGTTTATACCTGATGATTTTATTTTTTTGTAAAGTGTTTATTATTTTTATTTATTATGAAAATCATGTGACATTTTTTTTGATTGTGGTTATTTTTGAAATTATAGATAAAAATATGATTTTCTTGTATTTGATTATTTTTTTTACTTTTTGTTACAATATATCAAATCAATACTCTGATTAACATAAATTTTGATTGTATTTTCTTAGGTTTGGTATTAATTTATCAGTGTTTCATGTTTCCTACAATAAATAATTTATTTATTTTATATTTATAGTTAATAATTTATAATGATGTTTAGTGATGATTTTACATTGATGATCATTATTTATAATATCTTCCTTCCTAAAAATAATTTGGATAATATTTTCACCTTATAAATATATTGGCCAATGTTTGATATGGTTTTTATTCTAGATATATTCATTTTTTGGGATTTTAAATGGATCTTCCTACCTCCTCATTTAGGTATAAACCATTTATTCACTTTATAACTTGGAAATTACGTGGATGGTGGTGGTTTTTAAGATGAAAACATCTTTTCCCTATCAAATTTTAGTTGATTATTAGGTTCTTGATTATTATTATTTTAGATATTATTACAGAACTTCTCTTCTTTATAAGAATTCAGTTATGTATAGACTGTTGTAAAATACTAATGATAATATTTTATGTGGAATTTCTTTTCTTTTGATTGGTTCTTATATTCCTAAAAACCATATTTCAATGTGACTTTTTTGAGTGTGAACAATTATAAATTAGATTATGGATATGGTTATATACTCATGGTATATTATATAGATTCATATAATGGTTTTCCATTTTTATTGAGACATTAATTGATGAAAAATTGATATTAAAATCCTTTTATATTGTGAGAAAATAAATATGTTTTGTATTATTTAGTACTCTTCCTTAACATCTAAGGATGCAATATTGTGATGGTGAAAATGTGGTGTTGAAATTTAAAGATAATTGTTTACAAATTGTGTGTATGTGTTTAGATTATTTTATAAATAGATAACTATCATTTTTAATAAAGATTATGAAAATACATGGCCCCATATTGATAGGTTGTAAAAACTCGGACTCTAGCAGCCCAGAGCTGATGGATACTTTATTATATAGGTCCTAGATACAAGGAATCACATCCTTGAGGAATTTTTTAGTAGTAATGGTAACTAGATACATACATGAATCTCAAATTTTATTTTGAAATATAAATTAAAAACATTGTAAATGTAAATATTATACATCCTTCAAATAATTAAAAGATTTATTCTTCATATCCAAGTGAATGGGAAAAAATAAAGGTGATCTTCGATTATCAGTATGGGTTATGTATAATATATTATATAATTAGAAAATAAGTAATAATCAATATGGTAAGGTAAATAATTGATAAAACATATGTACGAAGCATATCGAACATAAGGTAAGGGATAACTTTTCTAGGAGGTTCAGATACGTACGAAGCATATCAGACATAAGGTAAGGGATAACTTTTCAAATCTTGTTTTTATCTGAGATTTTTTATTCGTAAGTATTTATTGGGGTTATATTAATTATCCATGTCCCTATTTTCTAAAAATTGTTTCATGTATGTTTAAATTACTTTTTACCCATTTTTTACTTTTACTACATGGTATGTAAGGAATCATTCTTTTGTTTACCATACATGGTATTTTTTGACTTTTCCGAAAAAATTACGAGAAGAATGTTTTTTAACTTATACGGAATGAATGGATTTTTACGGTTTCATAATTCCTTATTTACATAAAGATTTCTCTAAATGGTTTCATGATTATTTTGAAAAAAATATTCTTCTTTTTAAATTGATGGAATTTTGTGAAAATAAAATGATTTTGAAGAAGAAAGGATATTTTCCTCAAGAATTCATTTGAAGTGTTTTATTGAAACTATTTTACATATAAGATGAAATTATTTAGAATGTTTATATTTCAAGTATAATTCCTCTATTATTTACATGGTTTTATTTTTATTATGATAAAATTATATCCATTTTTTTATATGGATTATGTTATGAAGGGTTGATGTTTATGAAACCCATTTTATTCTTTAGGTTATGATGAATGATTTATGTTTATGTTGTGGAACATGTAATAATGATTTCATTAAGAGATGGGTGGGACCTATATCTACCACTAATGAATTGGGAAAAGATTTATATCTCATGAGATAGAAATGGCTGGAACGGTATGTTAATCTGGTTCAGTGTTATAGGACTGAAACGAGGAGTGAACTTGATTCAGAAAGGGACTTTGTCCAATAATATGGTCTTGGAAGTAATTCATTGGCTACTATGGAAATCATATCATGTGATTAATGTTTTCCCACAATTACAAGTTTTATTTCAAATATATCTTATTGTGATTGATGTTCCATTATGATCTATTCCTTACATACATCCATGTTTTTTTTCATTGCTGACGATTTTGATGTTTAAACATTATGTTCATGTTTTTATGTTCAAATGTATATGGTTTGTTTTAATTACTACATGCTTACCCTTACTGAGAATTTTAGCTCAACCTTTATATGTTTTCTTTTCCCCAGTATATAAAGAAAGGTTTTAGGTAAGAAAACAAAAGGGGAAGATCTTTATAGGAGATGTTGAAGATCTTTCACCATGATTAAAATATTATGTTCTGAGTTTCCAAAGACACTAAACTATTACGGTCCTTGTGTGTTTGTTTTTTTTTGTATTAAGTATTATGAAAAAGTAATTTAATGTCTACGTATGTCAAGCTTTGGGTCTCTACAGTTGGTATCAGAGGGACAAGAGGTAGGAATGTATCCGATCCTTGGAAACTCTCACATGTGAGCATTAGACGAAGCATGGCTCTCCGCCCAAGGGCTTCATGAGGAAATGGCAGCCACTAGGGATGGTGGTGTGTCCCTCCAGTGGGTGTAGCCGCCCATGGAGTGCCCTGATAGGTATCAATTATAGTCGTCTAGAAGCAATTTCAAACCGCTACAGTTGGTATCAGAGGAAAGGTTTAGTCAACCTTTGGAAACTAGGATCCGAGAACTTTAGTGAGATCCCTAGAGATATTTCTAAGGTATGTCTAGGGATGTCCCTAAAGATAAGTATATGTATAGGTTATAGTCCTATAATTTCTGTAACAATATTATAATTAAACCTAAGATGTTTGATATTGATGTTACTCCCCCATGATTATGATTTTGGCCTCTCACACTATTCTTTCCGTGTTTTAGAAAATGGATGGAAACTGGAAGATCCACGATAATAGAGGATATGATGGAAAATGAAATGATATTCTTAATGAGAAACCAAATGAAATTGGATCTGTAAGTCCACTTATCATTATTATGCCTAATCAGCAATCTCATAATATGATCAATAATCTCATCATTGGTAAGTTTACCGACTCAGATAATAAGAGAAAGATGGAGTTTCATGAGGATCATAGAGGAAAGAATGTTCAATTTCTCTCATGTAAATCATGTGGGAAGAGGCATCAGGGAGAATGTTTCAAAGGAATTGTAAGATTATTTGGGTGTGGAAAAGAAGGACACAAAGCTAGTAATTGTAAAGGAAAAGGTTCAGTTAACACCATAGACAAGTATAATGGTATTGCTAAGACATCTACAACAGTTAAGTGTTTTAAATGTGGAATGTATGGGCAATATGAAAACTAATGCCCTAAGGGAAAATCTCATAAATAGAATTAGAATGGTTATATGGGTAGTATTTATGTGGATGATGATGAAGAGACTACAAATGATATATGAGATGTAATAAATGACGAAGCTCAGTTAGTGGTTTAAGAAGGTAGTGTAATGATTGTATGTTTATCAAGAATAATGTATGGTACTATGGAATAACGAAAAATCTAAGGATTGTTACACTGTTTCCATTGCTTGGTTTTTGAAAAGTATATGTTGAATGGTACCAGTAACCATGAAAGTTTATTAAAATATTTTTGGAAGGCACCTAATATGAACATAAATAAGGGATAAAGAGATAATGAAATGTTTGATAGTATTAATGAGCTCATGACTAATGTAAGGAAAATGTGATATCATGGTTTGAGTATATAGAATTTTTGGGATTTTGGTATATGGAAAGAGTAACCTTGTTACAACATTCATGTTTTCAGTATGGTTCAAGAGAATACATGATTAAGGTATTCCCATGTTTGGAATGTGACCAACAAGATATATCGTATAATATATGGGGTATAAATGATTGTATTCACACGCTCGGTAGATGACATTTCTAGTAATTTATTTCTTTATACTATGAGCTTGGACCGAAATATATTGGATAAGACTAATGATGGGAATGAATTAACTTAGACAAATGATAGTATTGTTTACGGCATGAACATTTTTCTATTTTATTGCAGGAATGTTATTATAATGTAGTTTTAGAAAAAGGGACAACCTGCATGAGGGGCGACAACCTGTCACGTCGGACAAGGCTGTTGGAATTGAACCCACAACTGAAGTGCGACAGCACTTTATTTCCTACCACTGGCCTACAGGAAGTCCCTGGTTAGTAGAAACTAGTTTTATAAGTCCATTTTTGGAATCATATGCTATTAACCTCACCATATATGACTTATTTATATTTGTTAACTTTTGCTAACCTTTTGTTTGAGACATATGTAATGACTCATCATTCTTTCACATGATCTGCTAACACTTCACCAATGACAAAATCAACGTCATTTCTTTATGATAGGAAGTGGAAATTGGTCAAGGCACGAACAACGGTGAGATTATACCGAAATAAAGAAAGTATTTATTGTATTTCAAAATTTACAACAGTAGGAAAATGATATTGAAAACAAAAAATGTTGTCTTAGTGCCCTTATATCTGATGAATCAGATGGTACCTTTGATCATCCTAAATTTATGACTTTGTGATTGTTGGATTTTTCATAGCCATGTTCTCTACCACACTCCATCAGAACATGATGGTTAGATTTTTCTTCCATATCCATATATTCACCTATGTTTTCATAAGTGGAAACCCAATGATTAGTTAATTAGGGTAACAATTACGTTTCATAATTTACTTTTTAAAGATCAGTTATGGTATTCCTTTTTACGATGTGGGTTTCTATGAAAGAAACTTTCAAGTAGTAAACCATTTATAACCCGGACGAATTTTGAGGGCGAAATTCATTTTAAGGGGGGGGGGGTTGAATGTAAAAAACCGAGATTTTATGAGAATCATTGTTTTTAATTTAATTTATGTCTTAGCATGTAATATACGCAACACCATATGATCTTACAGTATACACAACACTATTCTTGGCTCGTGTTACGCAAAATTTAAAGTTCATTTTGTGGAAATTATTTTATGCAACATTAAGTATAGATTTTGTTTAATGTATAAATGAAATATGTTTTGATTATGTTATATAAAACACCAAACAGAGCTTTCAATACACACATCCCTGACTTGTCTTGTATAACACGCAATCAATACCTTCCTTGATAGCGTGTGTAGTACGCAATACCGAGTTTCACTAAACGATATATTATTATAATATTATTATGAACTAGCCATTATGAATAGTAATAACAACTTTTTGAAATATTATAAATTTTATTTTTCAAAATGGACTTCATTTTTGGATTCAGAATATTGAAATTATCCTAGGGTGATTTTTGGTATTTTTTTGAGAACTTTCAATTTTTGATGACTAGTGAAAACACAGGGTTACTATTTAAAAAACGAATTTTTATATAAATAATTATTTATATTATTTAAATTTATTTTATGTCAAAATTGATACATAATACCAATATAAGTTCAATTTAATTCATTGTAGACATTTTATAATAATTCTAGAAATATAAAAATTTTATTGAACTTTTCACCGTCTTTTGCCCACCTCCTAGGAGAGTTTGAAATTTTACATAAAATTTAATTTTACCACTTCTGTGAGCGGAATTTCTAAAATCTGAGAGAGATGGGTAATATCAAGGAGTAAAATGTGGTTCAATAAGATAAAAATAATTTTTGGTGAATAGTAAATTTTTTTTATTTACCACGGTTAAAAGTAAATATGGTAAATAAGGGTAAAAATGATATTATTATTAATATAAAACATGTCCTAATTCTACTAGATAAGTGTATTTCTACAAAAAACAACCTTAGGAATAGAATATTACCCTTTATGTCTACTTGGATTAGATTAGGACATTTATTATTATTTTATTTATAGAAGAGTTAAAATGGTTAAAATCAAAGTTTAATAACTAAAACATTTTAAATATAGGTTTATACATAAGATAAAATAAACTATAAATATTCATTATAATTATAAAAAGATTTCCTAGATAATAGTATTTTATTTATAATTTTTAGACATTAAATAATCTAATTTATTTGTGACATAATTATGATGCAGTAATTACCTTATTAATGAAATATTAACATAATTGATGTTATAAATACCCAAAAAATGTAATTTGAGACTTTTTGTGTATTAAAATAATTTTCTAGGTTAACATGAAATGTTAATTTTAATTTAATTAACTTTCTTTAAATAATAATGCTGTTATAATATTCACAAAAAACAAGTACCAAATAGTGTCAAAATTGACATAAAATAGTTTTTAAAACAAATATTATATTATTAATTGTTATTCTCTTCCTAAAAATCTAAGGTTCAGAAAAATGACTTAGATAAGTTTATATATATTAATAATGAACCAATTTGGGGTTTTTGGCTTGTTCTAGTATGTTTATTAACCATATAGTGTAAGAATACCAAAAAGACACTATAAAGGTTAAATTAATTAACTTAGAGTTAAATCTAAAGGATAAGGTTAAAATAGTAACCTAAACTTGTCTAAAACCTATTGGTTGAGAGGATATATACCCCTCCCCACCTTAGATTCGAACTAAATCAATTTCAAGCTTTCAATAACCGAATATGACTTTATTATAAAATCATACTTTATGTTTTTCCTAAGGTGCCCTTCTCCTCCCTTATAAAAGGGAACCTCCTCCCTCTCCTCCTCAAACCACTTTGAGCCTTCAAGATCAACCAAACCATGAACATTTCACCTCTCCACTTCCCTAGAAACATCCTAGAGGTCCTGGTCTTCTTCAATGACCATCTTTATTTCCCTAAGAGGAGGTTAAGAAGGGGCGCTTCAAAGAAGAGGTAATGTCTGTTACCGATTGTTTCAAATTTATTTATTCTTCTACATCCTCTTATTTACTTTTTTAATTATGAACTAATAACATAATTATCAATAATATACTAATATGTTATTATTAATTTGAAACAACCCTATTTCACCTTCTATCCATCCTATGTAAAATGAAATCACCGCGCGTGCGTACGTACGGAGTACCGTCTTCACGCCGTGGTGTAATTTGTTTTCCACCACCAACTTACATGGATGGGTATAATGGTGTAAATAAATAACTAAATATGGTTATTATAAAGTGATATTGATTATTAAATATTATACATACACTTAAATACAATTCCAAAATCATGGGAATGATATCATTGCTCGTGCGTACGTACGGACTACCGTCTCCACGAACGCAATGAGATTCATTTTCCATGATTATCCTTTCAAGAATGATTATAAATTATATATAATGAATAATAAAGAAATATATGAAATAATGAATCTACGTGATTTATGTATATATATATATATATATGTCATCTACTTACTTCCATTCAAGTTAATAAGGAAAAAAAACAGCGTTCATGCGTACGTACGGTCTACCGTCTCCATGAATGGTGTATTTCATTTCATTTAACTATCTGTTATATATATATATATACAGAATATATATGATATATAAATCATGATTCACATTCTGGAAGTAATTAAATCATGATATAAGTAGTAATAATATCAAGAACAACATGTCCAAACACGTATGTTAAATAAAACGTTTTACCCAAAACGCTGCTTTAACATGAAATTTACAAAAGAACGGGTAATATAAAGTCATAAGTGAACCATATATGATATCATAACAGTGAATTTGATTCTGTAATATGTCAATGAAATTATTTAAATCATTATACTGGAGGTTCGGATACGTACGAAGCATATTGGACCTAAGGTAAGGGATACCTTTTCCAATATCATTTTTATCCGAGATTGTTTATTTGTAAGTATTTACTGGGGTTATATTTATCATCAATTTCCCTATTTTATAAAAATAGATTCATTTATGTTTAAAGTCCTTTTTACCCATTTTTTAATTTTAATATATGGTATGTAATGAAACTTTCTTTTGTATACCATACGAGGTATTTTTTTGACTTCTCTGGAAAAAGTATGAGAAGAATGTTTTTTATCTTATATGGAATGAATGGATTTTTATAGTTTCATAAAGACATATTTACATAAATATTCCTCTAAACGATTTCATGATTATTTTCAATAGAATCATTTTCTTTTTAAATTGAATGGAATTTTGTGAAAAGAAAATGATTTTGAAGAAGAAAGGATATTATACTCAAGAATTCATTTGAAGTGTTTTATCAAAACTATTTTCCAACTAAGAAGAAATTATTTAACCGGGTTATGTTTCAAGTATAATGCCTATATTATTTACACGGTTTGATTTTTCATATGATGAAATGATATCAATTTTATTATATAGATTATGTTACGATGGGTTGATGTTTATGAATACCATTTTATTCTTTGGGTTATGATGAATGATTTATGATTATGTTGTGGAACACGTAAGAATTATTTAATTATGAGATGGGTGGAACATATATCTCCCTCCAATGAATTGGGTAAAGATTTATATCTCAAGAGATAGACATGGATGGAATAGTAAGTTAATCCAGTTCCGTGTTACAGGACTAAAACGAGGTGGGAAATTGATTCACAAAGGGACTTTGTCCACTAAGATGGTCTTGGAAGCAATGGATTTGCTACTATGGAAATCATATCATGTGCTTAATGTTTTTCCACAATTACAAGTTTTATTTCAAAGCTATTTTATAATGATTGATTTTACATTATGATATATGCCTTACATACTGCCATGTTTTTTTTTCATTTCCCAATATTTTGAAGTCTAAACATTATGTTCATGTTTTTATGTTCAAATTTATATGGTTTGTTTTATTTTCTCCATGATTACCCTTACTGAGAATTTGAGATCACCCTTTATATGTTTTCTTTTCCACAAGATTTAATGAAATGTTTTAGTTAAGAAAACAAAAGGGGAAGATCTTTATGGGAGATGTTGAAGATCTTTCACCCTGATTAGAAGATTATGTTCTGAGTTTCCAAAGACACTAAACTATTACGGTCCTTGTGTGTTTGTTTTTGTTATGTATTAAGTATTCTGAAAAAGTAAAGTAATGTCTATGTACATCAAGATTTTGGTCTCTACATGGAATACATAATTCCATACATCTCAAATTTATCTTTATGGCCTTATTCAATGATAGTTTAAAATATGGGTGGAAATACACCATAAACCAATTAAATAAGGCTAACCAACTGGTTTGTAACATGATACCTACTGATGCATCTTGGTGATATGTAATTATTATTCCCACCTATTCCTTAATAATTATAATAAATTAATCATATGAATAAACAACATAACTCAATCAATATTTCATATTCAAAAACTGTTTGTATAGGAAAAACTGTTATACCGAATGATAGTAATTTCCCAAGATAAAATGATCACAACCCATCTAGAGAATGAACAAGGATGGTATCATTATAATATATTCCTAGTTTATAATATAATTTTGTTTTGTTTATTAATTATAATATGACAAAATGATCATTAAAAATATTCTTGAAGAAAATTACCTTATCACATTTAAATTCACTTTTAAAAGAAATTATAGAATATTTGGGAAACAAATTTTCTTTGAAAAGTGCCTTGGAAATATGTAAATGAAGATTAAAATATTTTACTGACCAGGAAAACAAGAAATATTGTTTATGAACAGTACATTACAACAAAGATTCCAATCAAATTTTTAGTAAAAATTCAATAAGTACCTTGTTCAGAAAATGAAAAAAAGATTACATTAATTATTTTTGTAAAAAAGTAAATCATGGTGAAACCATACATTTAAAAATTACATATTAATATTAAAAATATTCATGGAAAAACATTTAGAAAACTTGGACATGGAAGAGAAGGATTCTTGACTAAAGAGAAAATAATGTCTATTTTTAATAAGAACATTATATTGACCTTTTGATTACATAAGAGATTAAAATGAAAATTAATTTATAATTTTCAAAAATAAAAACTTGAGAATAAAATATATTGGGTATATACTAAGAAGATAATATTATTCACCCAATGGAAACATAATCAAAAATAATCTCAGATAATGATAATATTGTGAGACCCTTTCCATTTTTTTAACTTTTGAATCAAAATCCCCATGAAAGATATAAATTTAAATGAATATCTATATACCATAAATATAAAATTAATTATGATATATCATATCAAATTGGTATAAAATAAACCTCATAATAGAATATAGATGTAAAATACCACATATGTCCCAAAGAGGAAAATTTGAGAAGAAAAACTCTTGCAATGATCATAAAACTATAATGATAATTAATCAATGAAGTTATTATGTCTTCCAAATGTAAATAATTTTTTTTTAAATGAATCATAAATAAAACAAATTAAATTTCACTTATAATCTTGGTATTATTTAATCAATAAAGGATCAATATAACCACATGAAAGAAATTTAAGTAATGAAAAACTTACCACTTGGTAAATTTCAAGTCAAATCAACTTGGATGAAATAATATAAATTTAAACATAAAATACAATAAATTATAAAGTATTCATGATATAACATGTAACTGGGGAAATATATACATCATCTAAAATAAATTAGGTTTATAACACTAAAATACTTGTCAATTAATGGAAATTTGGATGAGATCCATTACCTCATGTCTGACTCATCTTATATATTCCTTGTCGTCCAGAATAATAAATATATGTTATTGATTTAAGTTGTTAATAATTTTTTTCATGTTAATTAATGATTTTTTTATTTAATACTATTTTATATTTATTTTCTTATTCAATACAGTTCACATTGGATGTATTGAATATATTTGGTTTATATGTCCTAAATGACTTCAATATGATGAATATGGTAAATGAAGTTATTATTCCTTCTTATCGATAATAATAATCATCAGGATATAATTATCATTTTCATATTATAATTATACTTATAATACCATCAATTACATATAGTTATAAAAAATAAACTTTATTACAATAATGGAGGCAGTAGGCCATACATACACATGAGTAACATTTCCATTTTTCAATGAACATGATAGAAATAATTTAAGTGTTATTTTATATATCTATAATTATAACTATATCATAAATATAATGTTTTTTCATTTAATACACATATATATACAATATATATGATGTGGTAAATAAAAAATAATCGCCTCGCTTCATGGTGGTAGTAATCCACACGTATCAACGGATGAAATTATCATCATTAAATGAACTGGAATGTAAAAATAATATATGATATATACATAGGAATGAAATTTTATTAAATTAATATTCCATAATTTTTAAGTCAAGAAACATAATAGTGTTACAAATCCACAATCCAAAGGTTTAGTGTCTTGAAAAAATTAGGCTCACACATCACTTGTACAAAATAAAACATAAAACATTATTTCAATACGTTCTATTTTCCTTATAAAATATCTTTTTCTAATTTTTAAATTTAGTAAGATAAGGATACACATCAATGAAATGGGTAAGAAAAAATCATAGTAATATGAGGAATAAGGGACACAAATCAATAGTACATGGATGAGAATAAATAGAATCATCATATAATATACATAGTATCATCATCAAAAAGCTAAGGGAAATATTGGATAATGACATGGAGTGCGACATATAAATAAAATTAAAACATATTTTCACAGTATAAAAACACCACACAAGGTTGTGAAAAAAATCTAGCACTATGTTCATGCATGACATTTGTGTATAAATTATAACATCATCATTATGAACAAAGCTAGAATTATGTTGATGCATAATTCATAGAATCACATGAGATACATCATATTACCCAATTCAGTAGAAGGATATTAAATTCTAGGGCCACTCATCACATCATAATAATGCATTACAGATAGAATTTATTAAAATCATATTCATGAATTAAGACATGTAAATGAATGAGTTTCAGAAGGATTTCATAAAGCATACATTCATGAATAAAATTTGGGGTTACCAAAATAATAGGGAAAAACATATTTGGCATAAATATCATCATTATTGAGTAAATATGAAGAAAAAGATGAATTAATGATTAGTTTTGGAAAGATAAGTTTATTTTTGAAAAATCATTTTATTTTCCTAGAAATTCATTTTTCAAATGTGTAAAATATGTATATCTAAAAAATGAATAATATTTAAAGAATGATTAAGGAATATATGGGGTATATTCATACTAAAAATAATGATAAATTGGATAAATGAAAGGAAATTATTTGGTTTTGAGAATCCCTTGACCCTAAATCCAACTTCATTTTATCACTTTTACACCACATGAATAAAACAATAGGTTTTTTAAAATATATTAAAAAAGCGACTTATTGTAATTAAGTCAATATTTAACAATTATAATCATTTTACTATGTTCCATTATTTATATAATCAATATTTAAGAATTTTTATATCATGTTTACCTTAACAAATATATCATTTGTATTTGATTTCTCAAGTTTGTTCATCATAATTAATACAAATGTACTTTTAATTCTATAATATTAATATATATATAATTAAAAATTTTAGAATTATGAATAATTTAGTATAACCATCAATATATGTGGTGATATAAAATCTTTTCTTAACAACCTCATTGTCGGTTAACTAAAAATTATTGGGAAGGATTTACAAAGCCATATAAAGAGAGGTAGATAATATAAATACTTCCAAAATATAATTTTTATAGTAGGTTAAAATAATTAATATAACATTGAAAAACTTCCGAATTATTCATAGAATATTTGTTTTGAAATAAATTGTGATAAAATAGAAGAGAGGAAGAAAACAAGATAAGAGTTGATAAAAACATATTCTTTTCATGGTTTTCCTTCTCTTATATGACACTAGACTTCCTTGATATATGGAATTTTTTTACTCAAAAAAAACCTATGGTTTATAAGGGATTAAATGAGTGAATTTTGGAAGATATAGGGATTTGGTAAGCAAGGGGGAGTTGTTTTAAAAAGGGGGAGAGGGTTTAATTATACTTGAGGAGAGGGATAATTTTAGAATAAAATACAAAATAAATTACTATATCAAAGCTACAGAATTATTATAGTGATTTTTGATAATATAAAATATTTTTAAATATAACAGAAATATTTTAGTACTATAAAACCATTTATAATTTGAATTGAAATATTTTATTAAAAAATAATTTGGGAAAAAACATTATTATTTTAAGGGAACACTGTTGACTTTAGGCTTTGGAAAGAAATTTTTAGAGTTGGAAAACAAGTTTATTTTATTTCAATGAATAATATATGAAGTTAAATATTTTTAGTTATAATGAAGTTCTATAAATTATTATTTATTTATTACATCCTGAATGATGTAATTTAAGATACACCAGTTATAGAAGAAACTGTATTTTTACTATTCAAATGAATATTAAAGTATTTTAGAAAATTAATAAAAAATGAACCTTAGAAATTTTATGTGTGATGATTTCAAAAATGAAATTAATTTTAAAAAAATAATTTTCTAAAATAGGAAAATTTAAAATCTAATATATAATTTATGATTTTTAAAATACTTTCAAATATAGTTTATTGAAAATGTTATCATATTTTCTTTGAATTTTTTAATTATGATACTTATGTTATCTATTATAATATATATATTTATATAAATTACAAATCATAAATATTATTAATATCATATTTTATTATTTTTAGGTCAGGATACTTTTACAACAATCAAAAAACTATTCGCAATGGTCATGTTGTTATTCCCAATTGGCAAGTTACTATTCCAATGGTCATGTTACTATTTCAAGAGTAATATTAAATCTTATAAATACTACTTAATTCCTTCATTAATTATTCATCTCAATTTCTCTCAAGGATTTATATTTTGATATTCATAAATGTCAATTGGTTTACCATTATTCTATTTTATTTCTATAGTGTCATTCTTGGGACCAATGATTCTATTAGATTAGTGCAGTCCATATTTTCTAATTTTAGTTTCTATATTTTATATTTTTGTTCCCTTGTAATATTTGAAATTATAATGGGTTTAATTGCTAAATAATATAATGTTTTGAAATAATGAAATAAAGTTTTTTTGGTTTCTCAATGTGTTTTATGTGTATAATGCAATACAATATAATATAGTACACATTGATTTCAAGAAAAAATATCTTTTATAAGACATGGGTTTTTAAATTCCATACCTATTTTTAAATTCCATACTTGAAACATCAACTCATATTATTAGTTGAGAATACTTTAGGGTACTTTAGTTTCATTGCTTCCTCTGGTTCCCACATTACCACTTCATACATATGGTTTTTCCATAGTACAATGAAAATATGATTTATCTTGTTGCATAGAACTATGTTTCTATGATCCAAGATATTTACAAGTTACTACTCACACATGATTTTATTATCTTGTTTCACTACCTCTAGAATTATAACACGGGAGGGATCATGTATGTACTTCCTCAGGAGAGATACATAGAACACATCCTGAACATGAGAAATATTTTATAGATTATCAAGATGATATTTCACTAATTATATGATATAAAGGATCTCAAAGGGGATAATGTACCTATGGATATGGTTTCCTTTACTTCATAATTACAAGAAAAAATTTCACAGTAATATAAAGAGGAAACATCTGAATACATGACTGGGAGATTTTGTTATATGAGAACTCAACTAATGGGTGATTTTGATCCCATAACCCTTAAAATTATATTTATTAGGATCTCATCATTTCCTTGAGCATTAGAATAGTCCTTTTATATTGACCATAAGTTTAGGTGTGATATTTTGTACTAAAATTTAGTTAAGTATTCAATGCATGTTGAATA
Source organism: Viscum album (assembly GCA_963277665.1). NCBI lineage: Eukaryota > Viridiplantae > Streptophyta > Magnoliopsida > Santalales > Viscaceae > Viscum > Viscum album. The sequence continues at coordinate 204,392 of CAUJRU010001053.1, read as the reverse complement.
CTTATCTAGATTTTAGAGGTGATCGTTGGATCATGATCATAGATAACCAAAATTAGTAACCCATTCAGCCTACCCACTTCCTTTACATATATCTTGTAATGTTATTCTAGTGAAAAATATTCCCGAATAGCAATGAAGTGTGTAGTCTCAGTGAGTCGATCCACTACAACCTATATCGCATTGTTTCCTTTTGGATTTATTTAGGAGATAATGGAAAATTTATATGGTGAGTTTCTATGACTTCCAAATTGGTATAAGAAATGTTTGTACCATTACATTGGAGTTATATCACTATTAATTAACTTTTTAACATATCAATATTACTAATTTAACTTAGTAATCTACTTATTCATGTTTTCTATACAAAGTGTTCTCAAAGAACATAGTATATCATAGTACTTCTATAATGGATATAGAAATATGTGATATTCTAATTATCAATATATCATTCTTTATTTTAGTTTATTAAGGAATCAAAATCATATCTCCAAACTAAATGACTCAGTATTAATCAATATGGATCTCATTAAGATTCCCTTTCATTACTTCTTTCTCTATTTTTTGAAGTTATAGATAATCCCTATATGCCTCCTTGATCTTATCTTAGATATATGGTTGGGAAATCCACTGGACCTGGCTGTATTACATCCTTGATATTAGGATTTATAGATCCATCCTTTTCATATCCATGAAGATAAGATCTTTCTAAATTTTCATAATGTATAGAGTATCATTTTCTTTTCTACTAAGAGCAGTAGCTACCTAGTTTTCGTTTCTGGATGGTAGTGAATAGAGAAATCGTAGTACATGATTAGGTCTAAGCATATTCTTTGACACATGATGATCTTATTTTTTATGAATATATAATTTATACTATTATGATTGATGGATATTTCACTGTTCTCACCATGGAGGCAGTGCCACCAAATCCTCAAATTGAGGATCACCGTTTCTAACTTCCGATCATGTGTCATGAATTTTTCTTCATGGATCATTAGTTTTTATGAGGCGTATGATATTACTTTGTCATTATGTATGAGTAGACATCGTAAGATGGTCTTTAACGAATCAATTTCTATCAAAATAACTTCTCCATGTGATAGTAGTGTTAGTACATGTGATGCGATTAGCCTCTTCTTTAGTTCCATAAAGGTTTCCTCACATTCTTAATTATAGATATAGTTTAACCATTTTTGTGTTAATGTATGTATTAGGATAAAAAATCATGTGAAATTTCCCAAAAAAGGTTATAAGTACGTTTCTAAGCCAAGAAAACTATGGATTTACATGAAGATAGTGGGTCTTGTCCATTCCTCAATTACCTTTTTCTTTTAAGGTTTTGCAAACATTTCCCTCACTTATGATAATGTTCCCTATGAATGTGACTTTCTACATCGGAAATTCATATTTTCTGATCATATAGTACATTTTATCCCCCATTAATGTCTCATACACAATCCTTATAAGATCTACATATCCATCCTTCATCTTTGAGTAAATGATATTATCATTGATAAATACTACCAAATGTTTGTCGAGGTAGTCTGTAAAGACTATATTAATCAAATCTAGGAAGATTACATGGTAATTATTAAGTCCAAATGAAATAATTAAGAACATAGACTATAAATACCATTTATAGAATGTATTCTTCTAAATTTAATTCTTATTCACCTTTATCTTATGATACCCATAATAGTGATCAAACTTTGAGACATAATAAGAACCTAATAGTCAATCAGACAATTCATCAATCCTTAGAAGGGGGATACATATTCTTTATAGGGATCCTGTTGATCTCAAGGTTATCTATACATAGCTACATTGAACCAAAATTTTTCTTAATAATGAGAACATATTCACCAAAAGGTGATACACTTGGATGTATGAACCATTTGACCAAGTCCCTTGTTGATTCTTCTTTAGCTCCTCGAGTAAGATTAGAGCCATCCTATAGGGGAATTTTGAGATATTATTAAATACATGTATAAGCTCTAATGAGAACTCTACCTAATGATCTAGTCGATATCGAGGAAAATCTTTGGAAAATACATTAGTCTATTAAAAAATAATTTGCATCTACTCAAGATTGAAACTTTACAATGACTCAACCATTTGGGAAAGGTATATTTCTCTATAGGGTATGTCCACCCACACCATTTATGGATTATTCAATAGAGATTTATTATATTACTTGGGTTCTAATAGGATCATGGGATGGTTCAGAATATATATTGGGATTTTTTTCCTTGACTGTTGTTGTGTCATCTGTATAACAAGAGAAAATTCTTGCATATTATTCCACTATGGGAAGAATTGTAAGATTTTCTATAAGAATTTTCTTGTAGAATCTAGCAGGGGAAGAGTATAACACTTGGTTTTTAATGTTTACAAAACATGATGTTTTAATAAATATATATACTTCAATGTATCGAGTCTTGGATTCAATAGTTTGAAAAAATGTAAATGATATAAAAGAATGGGTAGAGACAAAATAAAATAATTTTTTTCCCATTCTTGAGTGAATCAAATGTGTACCCTGTATGAATTCATATTCCTAATCCACTTCAGGAGTAGTGATTGAATAATATTTATCTTTGTTATTTTACTTTGGTTGTTTCTAATACGGATTAACCTCAATGACCCACGGTTTAGTGTACTGGAATGAATAGTCCATGTTCTCCCTGAAATTGAAGCATTAAACTATGGATACTGAATTATGAGGTGGATTCATTTAGTAAATCATTTTCTAAATATTTTTCATGTCTCTTTCAAATTCATCATATTATTTCCCTTATATCTCACACATGAAGAATTTCCTCTTCCATTTGAGGAAATTAGCAAGATGATTCTTACCATATTTTTGACATGTGTGTTCATGGATCCTCTTTCATCCTTTTTCATTTGACCCCCAACATGAAACACCATTCATATCTTCTTTTCTCTATAACCATAGGACTGTTCGCCAATCTCCATCTCTTCTTTGAGAGAACATAAAACTACTTCATCATAAATCCCAATTTATTAGATAGACAGATCATTTTAGAGGTGTGGCATTAAATAACTAAAGAATCAATCTATTTTGATATCATTGATGATAAAAAACATGAGGCATATCTTGAATGCATTTGGATGTTTTCATCATAATTAGTGATAGATTCACCATTAATAGATTCATCTACTAGAATCCTCTCTCTAGCTTTATTCAAATATTTTTATGGAAATACTTATTAATAAAAGTTTTCATAAAGATATCCCACTCTATATATTCCATTTAAATCATCATCTTGGTTTTATATATCAACACCCACTATTGATCAAATTCTCCTGCCAAATAATATATGTGTAGAGACACCATCTCTTTCTCATAACATTGGATAAAATAAAATATCATATCTAATGAGTTAAACCATTATTAAATGACAAGTTCTTTAGAAGATCTACAAAATGTCAGTGGTATATACATCATTAAGGACTCAATATCCAATTGTTCCTCCATGGGTGAGGGTGGGAATTCCATGTGTCTCGGGTTATTTTTCATATCCCGAGACCACAATGTTTTGAACCTTTAGAAAATCATTTCATTTCCCCCACAAAGGTTACTGGTATAGTTTCTCATGGATCCCACTATTTTATAAAATAAAAATAGTTTGAACAGAAAGTATGTAAATAGAGGATAAAGAAATAATATATTCTTATGTGTAAATTAATTCTAAAGGTAAATTTTATGGGATCACTATGTTTATACTTTTTCTAAAATTGATATTCTAGGATGTTTTCTTATACTTAAACATAAACACATGTTTTTATTTCATATTTTATAATCCTAATTCATAAATTAACTATAACATGCTCTGATTCCAATTATAGTGACCCAAAATTTTCTTACATGATTATTAGAAAATTTTTAAGATAAATAAATTAAAACTTTTAAAAATCCAGGACCCAAAGGTTTTTTGTTTTTGTAAAATTAGGATTATTCATCACTTGTACATAATAAAACATAAAAAATTATTCATAAACTTCTAATTTTAATTTTAAAATAAAACATTATCGTTCTTACATGTCATCGCCTGAGGATATAAATCAATGAAATGGGTGAGCTAAAATCCATGTAAGAGAAGGAATAAGGGACATGAATGAACAGTACATGTGTGATCATGATCAACATCATAATATCATAATAATGGGATCATAATAAAAATCATGAGAGAAAATTTTTATAATGAAATCGAATGTGGCATATACAAAAAAAGTAAATATATTGTCATAGCGGTCAAATACCACACATATTTGTGAAAACATATAGCATTACGTTCACACATAACATATTTTCATAAATCATAACATAATTATTGTGATCAAATATAGCCTCATGTTCAATCATAGTACAAATAGTCTCATGAGATACATCAAATTACCCAATTAATTGGTACTAAATATAATTCCTACACCACCCATCACATCATAAATGCTCATAATCATACATGCCATGTAGATTTTCTAACAATAATAGTCATGGAGAAAACCCATGTAAAGGGAAGGATTTCACAAGGATTTAATAAAAAAACATCCACGAATGAAATTTTAGGTTTCCAAATGAACAAGGTAAAATATATTGGCATAAAAATAATTATTCTTGATCATAGAAGAAACAACTCATGATGAGTGAAAATATGTTTTGGGAAGAAAATATTTATTTGAAAAATCATTGTATTTGGCTTAAAAATAATTTTGTAAATGGAAAAAACATTTATATCCCTGAAAAGAAGATACTATAATAGTGAAATAATAATAAAGGGTTACTATGGAAATATTAATAATGAAAATGATGAGAAATATTGACAACCCTATGAAAAAGAGTTAGGTTTTATAATCCCCTTACCTTAAATCCCACTTTATTTCACCACTATTAATCATATTGAATAATAAAAATTGGTTTATTAAGAAATTGATTAGAAATTCAATTATGTCATTTTATCACTATTTAACAATTATAATCATTTAATTATATTTCTTAATTTCCTTTGTTGAAAGTTGAATCTTGTTTGATATCATAGTTGCTTTAAAAAATGTCCTCCTTTCTTTGATTTAACTATTTTGTTCAAGGTAATTAATACATATGTAATGTTAATTACAGAACCATAAAATAAATATATTTATAAATTTTTATATGATAAATAATATTTATAACCAACCATATGTTTAGTAATCTAAAAGACGGTGGGAACATCAATATTGGTGGGAAATCGAACGTTATTAGGAAGGTTGTCCAATGGAGGAGAATGAGTGGTATAAAATATAAATACAGGTAAAATATAATTTTTGAAATAGGTTAATATCATTAATATAATGTTAAAATACTTTATAATTAATATTATTAGATTTAAGTTTTAAATTAAATAGAAATAAAAAACAGATAATAGAAAAATGAGAGGAGAGTTGATAAAAACTAATTGTTTTGTCAATGATGCTTCTATTGTATGAAACTATAATTCCTTAATAAATGGATTTAGTTTACTCCAAAATATCCCTATGATTTTTCAGGAATTAATAGATAGGATTTGGTAAATATTAGACTTTGTTATGTTATGGAGGAGTGGTTTTCCAAGGGGAGGGATATCGATTATTTATACTTGAGGGGAGGGGTTTTTAAGAATAAAATATTTAATAAAATACTATGTCAAAGTTAAAACTTTTAACAATGTTTTTTTGAAATTATATATAATATATAAATATAATATAATTGTTTTAGGATTTTAAACATGTTTATCATAATAATTAAATTATTTTAACAAAAAGGAAATCATAAAGAAGAAAAAAATTGTATTTTAAGGGAATACATTTCACATTAGGGTATGGAAAGTAATTCAAAGGTTCGGAAAAAATATTTATTTTATTTTAATGAATCATTTATAAAATTTATTTTTTGGGTCAATAATCAAGTTCTATATATCATTAGCTCATCAACACAATGTAAATGATGTAATTCAAGATACACAAGTTTTGTAAAGAACTATAATTTTATTATTCACCAGAAAATTGAAGTATTTCAGAAAATTAACAAAACATTACCCTTGGAAAATTTCATTATTATCATTTCAAAACTGAAATTAATTTTATAAAAATAATGATCTAGAAAAGATGATTTTTTGAATATAAAAAATATGATTATAACGAGATACATTAAAATACACTTTATTAGAAATGAGCTTATATTTTCTTTGAGTTTCATAGTGATGATATTTACTGTATAATATTATAATAATTATATTATCATAAATTAATTTTTATAAATATTATTAATATTAATTTTTTTATTTTTTGTCCACGTTACTATTATAATGGTCAGATTACTATTCCCAATGGTCAGGTTACTATTTCAATGGTACTGTTACTATTAGAATGGTGGGGTTAATATTAATATGGTTACATTTATTCATATAAATACTAATTCATTCCTTTATTATTTATTCACCTAAATTTCACTCAAGGTTAATTATTTCCATTTTCTAAAATGTAAATTGGTTTACTAATATATTGTTTCATTTATATAGTGTTGTTTATGGGAGTGATGCTTCTAGTAGATTAGGGAGATCTATATTTTCCCATTTTAGATTTTTTATTTTTTATTTTTAGTCCCCTTGTAATATTTTGAATTTTAATGTGTCTAAATACTAAATAATTTAATGATTTTCATTAATTAAATAAAGTGTAGTTGGTTTCTCTATGTGTTGTATGTGTGTAATACTACACAATATAATATAATACACCACTATTTCAATAAAACATTATCATTTATAAACACTAAGTTATTAAAAAATATTAATTTTCCAATTATTAATTATTCATAAATATCATATATATAAATATACACACACATATTGATCCCATCATCATAAATAGTCTTTAGAGGAAATGATGGGAAACAAATTACATTAGTTCATGAGCTGTTAGTCTACTATACACAAGAAAAATGGTTTCATTACCCATTTTATGGATAAGGAGATGGATATATGTTATTACATTAATAAAATAACATCTCAGTATTTTGGGGATACTTATGTTATTATATCATCATTGTTGAATAGGATTTGAAGGAGGTGAAAGAATAAATAAAACAAAAACACTTGGTAAAGATTTATTCCTCTTATTCAGAAAACCTCTTTAGGTTTACACCAAAAATACATCCATAGATGACATTATAATAAATACAATGACTCTATGACATATTAAGGGATGTATGTAATGGATTTTGGTATGGATTGAATGAACTAAACTTTTCTTGAAGTATGAATAATAGATGAGAGGATGTTCTCTCTTATAATTTAGTGAAGGGGGAATTTTAGAATTTATTAAAATATTAAATTAATATTAACTAATTTTCTTGGATGAAATGATCCAAAATTATATTATTCTATGATATTATTATAATGGGTTGAAATCATATCATCCAACAAAATCTATAACATAAAAACCTTACCTCAACTTTGAATTTATTTAAACAGGATCTATCCTCAGGTATAAAAATTTTAAATTTACTATAATCATATAATATAATATTTTAAATACTTATAGTATTATATATGATCCAATTATAACATTTTGACTCCCATTTATTAATAGTTTTTTATCAAATCCATCATTTCAAGGTGTTAACTATTTCGTTGTTCATGGGAGTTTTAGTTAAGAAATTTTGCTCCTTGAACATTGATCATTGTTCCAGAATATCCAAAAATTTTATCATGATTTAAATATAATATAAGTTTCAAATATATATATATATATAGTCATATAAAAATGGTAGAGATAGAAAAATGATTTTCACTGTTCATAGAGATAGTTGGCCACACGTACAATTGAATGTTGTTTTCATTATTTAATAAAAAAAGGAAATAAATATATATAGTATTCTATCTTTCCCAAACCATAATTATATAATTAATAACTTATATATAAATTATATGTATCCTTATTACTAACAATGTAATGTAGAAATGAAAAAGGAATCACATCGCTTCGTGGAGGTGCTAATCCACACCCACGCACAAGTGAAGTGATCATTTTATAACCGATGGGAAGTTAAGAATGTAGGTATGATATTATAAATATAGATTAATAATTATTTAATAAATGTAATATATAATCATCCAAAACATCTTAATAATTATCTGTGAAATATCGTGATGTAAAATGAATTGTATCGCTATGTGGATGTTGCAGTTCACAGGTACGAACGACCAATAACTTCTCTTACCAATTGATGGAAAAGAAGGAGAATAAAGCTAGTTTCATAATCATAAAAAAATTTAGTATATTTAGGATATATAAATATTATTTTTTTGTTAATACCATAGATTTATATGATTTATAAGAAGAAATAAAGTGAATGAAGTCAAGTATGATGATTGTGTCTTCTTTATTAGGACTCATTTAGATCCCTTTTTATAGACCATTAAAATTGTATTTTAAGATGGTAAGAACCTATAATTACTATATATAGAATTTTATATGTGAATATTATTGGGATTTTTAGATATATGGATCAATGTTGTGTAAATTAGAGGGAACAAGGGTGCCCATTTATAAGTGGGGGAGAGGCTACACCTGTGATTTTTTAAAAGATTAAAATTACCTAATGTCATACTCAAGAAAAATGATTCCAAATGGACATATATTAAAAGGTGGGAAATAAATAAGTCTAAATAAAGAAATAAAATATGATTTATATTTGTTTAATTGGAAAACATATACTTATATCTTAGTTTAACACACATGTAAACCAATTTTAACCATTAACTTATTAATGAATTTTGACCTCTTTTACTATTCATAATGGCTAAAAAATAACTCAAACATATTATTTATTATTTATTATATTTATTAAAAATATGGAATAAATTTTATCAAATTCATTTCATATAAATGGTAGAATTTAAGTTAAAATTAAATCCACAAAACCCAAAGAAAACCAGTTTCTAGAGAAAACTTATCTTAAATATAAAATGTTTTTACACCAAAAACTACAATAAAATTAATTAAAATGACCTAAATTTTATTATTAACGATATAAATGAACTAAAATTAATTTCAAAAAGTTTTAAAACAAAATTAAACTAGGTATATTCTTGAAACAAAATGAAAATTTTCAATAAATATCAGTTTTTTTAACTATTCAATGAAAAATATTCTATTTCAGATAAGTTAAAAAAATTTAATTATAATATAAAATTTCCCAGTGATTTGAAAAATTAATTTCATTTTTTCTCAAAAATTTCCTATTTTTTAGTAATCAATTGAATTATTTTCTCACAAAAAGAAATAAAGATCTTTTTTTGAGTCAGAAGTATTTTTTTAGAATATAATAACTCTACTTAAAATTGGGTACTTATTTATCAATATATTTCTTATATCTAAAACCTTTGTAAATTTTTTTATAAATTTTTTTATTACTATTCATATAACTAATTTATTAACAAGTGTTTATGGTTTATATTGACTTGAGTTTGTGTGTAAAACAACCTATCAAAGAAATATATTTAATGAGAAATTTATCAAACAATCTAGGGGTGTTACATAGAGGATACTGAATTTATGTAGGGGTGTAAGGTGGTACTATGAGGAAACTATACCCCTATATAAATTTTTAGAATCATATATAATTAAATGAAACATCATTGAAAATCATAAGTTTCAGATTAAGAATTGAAATAACTAAGATTAAATACGCTATAGTAAAGGGAAACATGGCATAAAAATATACAAGAATGATCACCCAATTGAAAATTCCCATATACAAAAATAAAATAAATAAAAAATAAAATATTGTGATAAAAATATATGAATCAATACTATAATCCCCAATCCTTAGTACATCCAAAAATCCAAATCACATATAAGCAGCTCTAGATTGATCATGCAATCTCAGGCCACAGCCCAACCTGAACCTACCAAAATTAATTTTTTTCTATACTTGTGTAACCATGTTTCATGGAGGATTGAGTAGTCTATGAGTACAAAATATAGTAGAGAACCACAAATCATGTTATATATATATCAACAATGCTATGATTTATTCATGTGACATACTCAACTGGAAAAAATAAATACATTTTAGAAAATAAATAAATAATAAACCATTATCGATCGTTAGGTTTATGGTCCCGATTGACCATACATGATTTGACCATTTATAGGGTTTCTTTGTGCATGTTGAGAAGACCACTCCATCCTAGTAACAAAAAAGCTCCCAATCCATGGCATTCCCAACCATATTCTCATAAATATGATATCTCATCATAGAAGAGTCGAAGTTCCTAGATCCAAATCCAAGGTAGATCTAAAGAGTTTCCTCATGACTCTGGGGACATAACCTGCAAAAATAAAAACAACTGAGTTCGTAATACATGGAATACACAAATGGTATCACTATAAATATGATGATGTAACTCACCAAAGATAAAAAATCTGAGCTCCACATCCATGTTAACTCCAAATAGTATCCTCAGGACTTAGAGGATGTAACCTCTATAAGTCCATACATATAAGCTCTAAATCCATGTAATATCTAGAGGGTATCATCACAACTCCAAATACATAACCCAAAACTATTAAAACATATGAGCTCCAAATATATGGTAGTTCCAATAGTGTAATCCAAGCTCCAAATCCATGTTGTCCCCAAACTACATATCTCATGCTCCAAATCCCTAGAATATCAAGAGATAATTTCATAGACCTATCTAATGAGAGTTTTTAAAAATCGGAATACTATGCCTAGGGATTTTTATACACATAATAAAATATTTCCCAAGGAAGTATACTAAGTAAAAATAAAATAAAATAAAATATAGGGTTGGAGAAATGTTGAAACATTCCATATCTATCCATATCCTATCACACCCTATTAGGGACTAACAATAATTTAGGAACCTACCATAGTTAACTAGGTGAACACATAGATAGAGAGACCCTATTATGGTCTTCAATACTATCCCAAGTCAATCAGGTAATAAATAATATATCAAAGGATGCCACACCCCATAATGATTATAGTCAAATAATATCCTCATAATCCTCATGCATAAGACCCATTGATGTTAGTATTGAGATATGGATCAAGTCCCATTTCAATGTCCATGGTCACTCTTAGCTATTTAACTCACCCAAACCACCTCTAACATCCATATATCCAATCCCGGATAAAAATTTCTCAATAGTACACATCATAACTACTTGGACTATCTATATTTGTACACATCACACCCTCTCTTGTAGTTGTACATGTGTTTGAGTTTCCTCTTAGTATATGAATTTCCCATAAATGGGAGAGGAATTAAGATAGTTCCCAAGGTTCATGGTGTCTTATGATTATTTTAAAATTAATTCAAGATTCTTCTATATATTTAAAATTTTAATTTAAAATAAAATATTTAAAATAAATTAAATAATTCTCCAAAAATAGGGACATCACCTTATTGGTGATACCCCAAACAAACAAATTCAGATAAACATCTTGTATAAAGCTATATGTTTAGTATCAAGGACCACCTACCTTAAATGAATCTTTTCCATTTTTTTCCAATGAATGATTTCTATTTCCAATTCTTTTACATGTCTTTATAAGAGCACCCAAGACCAATCCATCACACAAGAATATACCACAAAAATAAAAACCATTATATTAATTAATTAAATAATTTAAAATAGTTTCCTAAAATGGAATAATCAGCACTAAAATCAATAGAAAATCCAATGGTAGTAGAATCATTATAAAATGGCTGTGTTCAACCTCTGATGCACACCCAATCATAGGTAACACAAAAAAATTATAAACTCAAACTAATGACACATTTTATACCAAAACTGTTATAAAACCCAAATAAAATCACTAGGAAACATAGATCTTGACAAATGTTGAAAAAAAATTGATTATGTTGTCTCCACACATCCTATTGACATGTAAATTGATATTCTGATCACACTTGGATGATTCCATCATGATGGAGTGGAATCAAAATTGATTCGATAAACAGTGGCACCCAAAATTAGAGAGGAATGAGGGAGAGGAATAATGACGATCAATAAAACTAAATACATTCCTCCTATCACAAAAAACATAAAATTTAATAGAAGTGGAAATTAGGGGGAATACATAGGGTCAGAGTCTAGTTATACAGACACATTGGAGATGAAGGGGGGGGGGGGGGGGGGTTCCCCCATTAATATGTTTCTTGTAATTTTTTTAAAACCCCATTTTTTTTATAAATCATTGTAGGTTTCATGGTTCGAGGATATGATTTTCCAAAACATACACCAATCATCCACTGATCACATACAAAATAAACCAATATCACATGGTTTGTCTATACAGTTTACCAACCATGCCTTAAACATTGTAAATTTCTATAAAAATCTTCTATATCACCTCATATAGTTTGTCTTAAAATATACACATACTATGTGAAACATCCCAGGTCCAGGAGAAGCCTGTATTATTTCCTCTAAATCTAATATATTTAACCCTTAATCATGCATCATCCATTCTAACCATCTATGTAATTTACAAATTGAATAGAATTTCCACCCGTGTAAAGGTAACTACATGGTTTTCTCTAAACCATGAGACCCAAATAATACAACTTTGTCAGAGTTCCCCCAAAAAATCTTATATTCAACCCGATCCACTTGGGACTTGACCAAACACCCATGTAACCTCTTGGTCCTCAAATAATATCCAGAAAAATTATTTTTAGATGTTGAAACTCTCAGAATTCTATTCAAAATCCATGTTCAAAATCTTTCCCATCTACTAAATAGAAAATAACATTATATTGAAATTAAAACAACACTTACATATGATATATTTAAAACCATATTTTATAAATGGATAAAAGTAATGATAAATTATTATCTTACCCTAATATATATGAATGGAGATCTAAAAAATCTTTCTAAAATCCCACAAATTACTGTTAATTGATAATCATGTAAAAAGGAACCCTAGTCCACCGTCTTCAATTTGGGGAACATGGATGAAATAATAATAGAGAAGGATATGGAGGAAGATGATTTAGATTAAGTAAATTTTAGAATCACTAAGTTTAATAAAGAATAAAAAATGGGGATTAAAAATAAAAACAGAATCCTATGGGGCCAACATATGGAGAATTTATAAACCAATGAGAGGTAAAATGGGACAACTTTAATTTAATTTAGTATTTTTAAAAATATTTAAAATTTTAAAGCCTTTCATGGTATTTATTTATAGATAGGACTAACATTTAATGACCATGTATACTTTATTTGAATAAAACATTTGAGTTTCTTGGTCAATATATATGGTTAAGTTAATATTGAACCCAAACTATAAATTTAGGAACTGTTTTCATAATTTTTAGATTTATGATTAATATTTACAGATAAATTATAATGAATATAAATAAAAAAATTATATGGAAAAATGCGACTTCACCAAAGTCAAAATTTTCTTTTTCATGCCACTATTTACATAAAAAGTAGTAATCATGGTGGTTTTTGGTTAAATAATATATGGTTTTGTTACTACCCCATATTTAATTCTCAATCCCAACTCTCTTGAGATTTATAACCATATATCATAGAATATAGACCAGAGAAATTTAATTTCCTTAAAACACTTCCTTTTATTATTCAAGACTCCAAAAATGTTTTCATACAAAAGAATAAAATGATATTTTAGTAATTAATCAAAAATTATAATAGGAGAATAATCAAAACTATATTTCATTCATCAAGATATGTGAACAATGTTGTGAAAAATTATCATCTTATAAAGTAATGTTATGAAATATGTGATCTTTCCAATATTTTCATCAATATCGGAAGGTAAATCAAACCTTGAAAATACAATATCTTCTTTCCCTATCATATTTAACCCTACTAAAATGATAATTTGAAGAATAATATATCATCTATCAATAATACGATTTTTTATAAAGGATGATCAATATATGATCTTATGAGACTCTAAATTATCACCATACAATTATAAATAAGAAAAAATTTATATATCATCTCTTATATTGTACTTGGTCACAGAAGGGAATATTCTACAATTTCAACCTAAAAAATTATATATAGGAAATATAAACCATATAATTCTTTAATGGGATCCATCCTTATAGAATACTTTTAGTTTTTTTATATAAAAACTAGATCATTGTTAAATTTTTATCCTATAAAATAATAAAATCTATTACAGAAACACAAGTCATATCATTTATGTTTTGATTGTTATTATTAAATTTTCAATTGGGTTGAGCATAATATGTCATAATAATTTTACCATATGAGCCCATGAAATCATGAAGGGATTTATAAAATGAGGAGGTAATGCAGGGGATCCTACCAAACATAACCACTAAAGGCACCAAGTTTAATAACATAATATAATCCTTATATAACTTCCCAAGTTCCCACGCCTTCATGTTATTGTTAATATAAAGTAAATGTGTTCATTTTAAACACCAATTAATAATTACCTATATTACATCCCACCCATGAGGTGTATGAGGTAATTTTTGGAGAAATTACCAAAATCCCATTCATTAGGAAATATTGTATTGTACTCTTTGTATGTTCAATATATTATGACATGTATACAAACAGAGGAATATCTTATTCCTTAGTTCAGGGATATTGTTTGGGTCGTTATAAGATAATAATAAACTACATTATCATGGATGTATACAGTTATAATATTAATGGTCATATATCATACAAACAATATTCAATTTATGTTTCATTAAATGAAACACATAGTCAAAAATAGTTTGATGAGGTTAAAAAAAATTAACCAAAAGAATCATTTTCTCATATGTTTCATAACTTATGAATGAATACATGAACACTCATGGTGTTTCCTTGAGGGTTATTTAAAGTAAATATTTTAGAGGGTTTTTTTCTTATTAAGACACTTTTATTTATACATATCCCTAAAATATGACTCTTCCTCCTTCCATCATGATTGAGATAGTAACATATCATGGTCAAAGAAATGTATCACACATGCAGTGATTTATTCAACAAACCCATGGGGACACTATAGAGAATGGATTTTGATAGGATGCCTCTTATTACTCTCGATCAAAAATGTTGTATGATGAGAGTGAAAAAAAACTCAATGGTTAAAGGTAGAAAATTTCTTATTTTTTTTATAGTTATTGTGGTTTTGGTTGTTCATTTATGATGTTCCATATTTAGAGTTTCTGAACACTTTTACTGGTTAACATAAGTGGTAAACTATACTAAGAATACAATAAATTGTATTTGAGTGGTTTAATTCCAATTGATACATGAAATCACACATAAAATTAATATTTTTGCTACCATTGAAAAATAGTGTATCATAAAATCAATACGATATGAGTGCTATAGTATGGTATAAATAGATTAATCTAACATAGGCCTAGACATAAGCCTTTTAGGGACTAGTCCAATAAAACATAGGTTTAATCTTCGAAAGGCCCCTCCAGTCTAACATTTTTATTTCATTAGACATAACACATGTAAACATATTTTTATATTAATTGTATTTAGACTCATGTTATTAAAGATTTATCATAAGCGAGTGTAGTGTTTAATCCTGCATGAGCACTTAGTTATTCTTACATATATCCCTTACTGAAATGTTAATACCATACATACACATGTGCGGAGAGTTAGTATCACATTGTATTCTCTTTCACCATATTAATGTCATATTTTACTAGTATTTTCCTTCCATAATGCCTCAAATTCACCCTATATAGGTCCGAATTAAGAAGATTAATCTTATGTTTTTATCCTATCATAAATCACTTATATAGATTAATCAAAAAAAGATGATATATAAATATTATAAAAGTTCATATCATAAGGGCTTTTATAAGTTAATCTCACACAATGTCCTTGTGAACAAATTTATTTTTACATAGGGTAATCCATGCTAAAATCATGTGGCCATTACATGTCATTTTAATTACACATAGTACATATTTTAATCCTACATAGGAAAAAGAAAAAAAATATATATTTTTTTATAAATCTATTTTAATATCATTCAAAACATGTGGTTTGAGGAAGATCATGGAGAATAGTGAATAAAAGTACTCTACCTATGAGGGAATACATTGAAAATGGGTCCAAAATATAATTGTGAGGATTCTCAAACACCCAAAGGGATTCTAGTTCCTTCACTAAAAATGATAAATAGTTTATATGAAGTAAAAAAGTTTATGTTATGAATCAATAGTATTATCCACACCATAGAATAGGATCTCAACAACTTATATATCCTTTCTCTATGATATTCATGGAATGAATTGTGTTGGATAAAATTATAATATATCAAATTATGTCTCATGGAAGATAGATATTACCACATGTTGATGTTCATTAACTGAAATCATTTAATGAATGAATATTCCACAATGAATCAAACCATTTGATTCATAATTGATAAAACTATTTGGGAGTGGGCATGGAAACCACATGCATCACATGCATGTATTCATCATGCACCCCATTCATTTATTTTATGTGTAGCTATAACAAAAATCTATTAATAAACAAGATATGTAAATAGAATAGTTGATAATAACCACACACATCAATAAAACAAGAGTAACACCTTTTAATGGTCCATAATATTCTCTCCAATGGGTATATATGGATACTACTCTAAAAAGCAATTCAACTTGAAAAACATGATTTGAAACCATAGAAATAGACATAAAGGAATGAGGTGCACTAGATCCAAACAACACACATGCCGGGGTGGAGGCAACCAACATTGTATCATTCATCAATGAATAACCCTCATTGAGTCCATTATCACCTGCTCAACCTCAAATAAATACACAAAATCAAAACATCAACCCTTCCCCTGAGCTATCTTCTACCCCTACACAATATCTCAACACAAATATTACCCATGAGATACACTATCACTTGCATAACTAGACCTTCTAAGTAACAGATGGCTTACCCATTTTAGTTGGATTAAACAATATCCACCCCCTATGATTGAATGAGTGGACATTGATCTTTAGATTGAAACAACTGTTGTTGAGAAACCATTTTAGATTATGTATTTCTATGAAAATTTACTACATGGTAAAATAATTCCTTTTTCCATGTACTACGGATGTGTGGGTGGGATATCCATGAAATTTGTAAGATAAAATTGTTGATGGGGCAGTAGTGAAACACTATTTTTATGAGCCCATGATCTTGAGTACCTTATGGGGACATAAAGCTTTTGGGGTGGTGAGATCGAGACATTACATCAACAAAATTTAGGGTTTTCTAAACCCTTTTTTTGATTATCACACTATTGGGTTTTATTATAGGTAATTTATATAATTGTAGAGAATTTTGGGGTTGAATCTAGAGTTTTTTTAGGGGGATATGTAGTGTTTGTGAGATATTTGTTCATGGGTATCAAGGATGTAGTATGGATGAGATGACTTCTTAAAGTCCAGGAGGTGGTATATTAGTGCCGCTTAATTTATAAGTATTTTGTGGAATGAGGAAGGGGTTGACGTGAATCCCTTATGTTTTGGTGATCCATGTAGTATGGTTGAGAGAGGATACAACATGGAGTCCTATATGAAATTATGGTCTATTATTCGAATAATTGGAACCCCTACAGTGTGGTGTATTTGGATTTTTTTGGTTTCTCCATGAGAAAATAGGATATGTTTATGTTGAACATTGACATGATTTTAAAAATAAGGACTAAAAACTAGTGCTATGTATTGTTCAATAGTCCCTTCTATATCATAACATTTCGTGAAAAAATGCCGAATTCATGCACCGTGGTGTGGAAGGCTATAACCTAGTCTAAGAGGCTGCACATTGGTCATTTATTTATAGGCTAGGAGATAAATACACGACTACCCCCCTAGTTACTTAATTTCCCAATATTCTCTATAAAATATTATATTCCCAAGATAGGTATTTTAAGGACTTTGAATCCCTTCTTCATTGAATACAACCTTGGGCTTGAAGAGATCAATGCTTGGTGGTTTAACTCCATTCCTGAGGCAAGTGTCTTTATAAAAAGGTTCTACTTCTTGAATGACTTTTTTATATTTTTCAATTAATTAGTTTTTGTAATTAAAATGTATCATTTTATATCAATGGTTTTTTTCTTCATGAGATCCATTTTTATAAATGGGTTTCCTCTAATAATGTTTATTGACACACTATGTGTGGAAGAAATTACTTAAAGGTGGTTATTGATTACAAATGGGTTTTCAAGATTGGATGAAGAGATTATTAACTATGAAAAATGATTAATAGATTCTGATAAAGGTTCTCAAATGGTTTTTATAAAGCATGGAAAATTTTTGAACTTCGGTGGGTTTAGAAATGGACTTGTAAATTTAGCTTGTGTAAGGTAACTGGAGGTTTTGGGATAATGAAAAATTGTTATGGGACTCTATATTGGTAATATCCATGTTATTCCTAGTTTTAATTCTTTTTATATCTAGTATGTAGTCCCACATGTTACCGGAAAATCATGTGGTTTTTAATTAATGCTTCATTTTACACATTATAGTTTTTATCATGGTTATATTTCTAACTTATTGTTCTTATAGGGTATCCATTGATGGATTTTATTATGACCAAATTATTTCCTATATTCAATTTTAATATTAATTTTTGTGATAATATGTAATGAATTTATAAAAAACCAAAGGATGTTATGATTTTTCATAATGTTTCATCTTCTAGAAATGATTTATGAAAAAGTATTGTTTTAAAGCATGAACTAACATTTGTATGGACAATATAATTTTATAGATTATTTGAATAAATACTTTTTTATTTTTTTCTCGCATTCTAACTATACTATAAGTAATTTATGTATGTGGTTTTGAGGAAATTGGTAAAAGGATTGGGTGTCATGTAGTTTTCTGGATTCTATTGCCTATTGATGCTTTCCTCATTGGGAATGTTTGGTGGTGATGGTTGGTCACAATGAGTTTTGAGGTATTTTTCTTTCTTGTTTTCACTTTATATTTTATACCTTGGGAATTTATGTTGTAAGTATCAGGGATATATAATCTTTCATCTGCTATGTACTTATTTGGTTTTCTTTATTCTGTTTATACATGAGATATATTTGGTCGTTGTTGTTGATTCCCACTTTGCAATAATTTTTTTGGGGACTTGTCTAGTTATCATTGCTTGGTTTGTTACAAAACCAAGATCTATTTACATTATCCATTATTAAAACCCCCCATGTTCCATAATCTCTTTTGAGCATAGAAGGTAGTAGTTCTCATAAACTAGTAACCAAATATGCGACTATAGTTTCTTCTTGATATGGATCACCATCATACATTGGATCAACGCTAATAAAATCTCAATGATCAAACTTTCCATTAGGGCACAAGGCTTAAAAACTATGAGAACATTCTCTTATTCCCCCTCTATTGTCACCTACTTCATGGGATCCACCTATAACGTGTATGAATAATTCTTATTAAATCCCATCGTTGGTGACATAGTTATATAAAATAACAAACACACTTATTAATAAATACTATAAAATGTCATCAATAAAATATATCATGCTTCACATCCTCCAAAAAAAAGAAAAATAGTTAGTATTACTAAAGTAACCAAATTTTAAAAACCAATTATTATTACAAACATATGTGCACACCCACATATATCAATCTGATATGAGCAGAGAATGATAGAAGAATTTCCCCACAACCTAACCTCACCAAGCATGCATTTTATCGGAAAACACTTTAGTAAAATATGAAAGTTTAATCCCATACCACATGGTAACATGGAACTTCACTACAGTTATCGTATCCATGAAGACACAAATATAATCTATACTATGTCTAGAATCGAATTATTCAATCTAACATAAAGAAAATATCAGGACCATTGGAAATAAATACTTTGAAACCATTATAGAACATTTTTCCCAAATAAGGTCATGATACCACGATGATAAATCACATGGCCTCCATTAAAAACTCATATCAGTCGAGGATGGAAAATAACATTGAGTGTTTAAAAAAATCATAGGGAGAGATTTACACCCAATAGAATATCTTATAATAAAAAATAAATATAATAATCCAATAAACAAGAAATAGTGGAAGACATTAATATCAACTCAAAAAAGCTAAATTAATACCCCCAAAATCCCATATATGATATAAAATCAATCTAGATGCAAAATAAAAACTCACAAAAAATTATAGTCACCATAACTGAAATAAACCACAAAGATAAAATAACATATCCAATAACAAAAGTCTCCAAATACCTTTGATTAAAACTCCAAAGTGATACCAGACATCATCTTCCAACTACATAGGCTTCTTGGATTACCTTAAATCATAATTAATGTAAAATTAAAACACATGTGGAGGTTATTCATTGTAAGGGAGAATAAAGTACTTTGTATACACCACCATAACCTCAACTATCTCAAGGAATCAATATGTACATATTTAGGGAAGTGTTAAGGATAAATGTTTAAACATATAAAATTTATAAAATATTCAAAATATTGGTATAAAGCATTCCACCTAAATACCCTATACCTTATTTTTCTAACATCTATGTCAGTGGGATAAATAACGAAACACTTAGTACATTATGTAACATTGACCATTCCCTAGGGAAACCGACAATAGGGAATAATCATTTTCAGGTCACCCAAGGCCATACCATCCCATATCAACAGAAACACACACAAACACACACACACACAAACAGACCAATATATATGTAACCACTCTTAGCCTAGTATTAAATATCATGGTATATCAGATAATCAACCTATTGATTACATATCATGGAATATCATATGTACGACCACTACATGATGGGTAAAAGTAGATATTATTATGCCTCATTAAAAAAAGGATTAGTGATAATAATATCATATATCAGTTTTACCACATAATAATATAAAAATTTCATCTTATAAATCTCTTTTCAAACATTTCAACCAAATTTAAACAATTATACAAGAAATAAGAATTTAAAAATACATATATAGAATTGAAGAAAAATTTCAGTGGGAAAAATACTACAAGAACCCCAACTTAAGTATCTTGAATACAACTTTTCAACATATGGTTCTATAAGTATCATATTCCATTAATTCAACCCATTAACCCATTCTAATTATATTTCCATTATTTATAAAAGACTTTAATAAAAAAACCAAACACCAGAAATTACAATCCAAAAAAATATAAATACATTATCTAATGAAGGAACATTTAATACATTTAATATCCCATTATACTTATAAAAATTATTAATTAACTAAATAAAATTCCGTTGATAAACACTTTGTAAATTTTTATACACCAAAAAGAAATAAAAAAGTTCATAATCATGTAAAATAGATTTATTTAGAATTTTATGTCACTAAGAAAATAAATTATTCTATTTATTAATCTTTCCTATCCCATTTTTAACCATATTGAATATGCACAATGTTATATTCTCGTGTTTCACACATCAAATATGTCATTTTGTCACATATTAATCTATTTACCCCAAACTAACCAATATTCAAAGAACTTATCCAACACTCTCAGATCCAATTACTGATTAATAATTAATGAAAAATTTCATGTTTAATATATATTTTTTCAATTTTCTAGCTGATTAAAAAATTAATGATTAAAAATCATCCAAACATCCAAAAAATCACATATAAACACATGCCAAAATCTATGAGAGAGAAAGATGTAACCTATTTTTTTGAAAGCAAGAAAACCAAAAAAGTGTATAAAATTTTAAACTCCAAGAACTCATGAATTATATAATATGTTAAACTAAAATCACTATAGAAGCTATCATATGTAAAAAATGATTAATACCTCATCAAATTTGTACTAAAATGATATGATTCATGAAGCATTTACCGAGATGAAGTTTACAGAATAATAAATAAAAAATATATTCTAAATTGGTGAATAAATCACTCATTGAATGTAATTAATTTATATAGAGTATTATGTATCCAAATATTTGTAAAAATAATAAAAAATTTCACATAAATTTAAGGATACTTTAGTTATGATCCAATTCCCTTGACCATTAAAATTTAATTTTATACTTGTTTAAAAAAACTAACCTAGTGCTCACTAGGTAACCAAAAACAACACACTATCCACTTAGTGGATCACTGAACACCAATTTTATGTCCACAAACCACTAAATTGATGATTTAGTAGACTTTACTTACTCGAAAACTCAGAAGGAACATGGAAACCCACTATCTGGTACTCGGTAGCCTCTACCTGGCTATTCCAGATAAGTCCAACTTCATCTCCTAATCCAATCACCTATATTTATTATAAACTCCCTAAACCTAATTACAAATAGAGGAAAATACCTAATAGAGACCTAAAATATAATAAATAACATACCTAAATGGTGAGTGTCATTGAATATATAATCTTTATATCCCTAAATTTTGATGAAAGACATGTTTCTATGATTAATAGTCCATATATTATATAGTGACATTACTAATACCTAAGATAAAATATGATTTAATGAAGAATACAAAATTTAAAGTGGATAACACCAAAAAGATATATTAATTTCATATTGGATCATCATTGATCAAACCATGGGTAGTAAGGAATGATTTATAATTTAAAATACACCATTAATTTATTTAATACATATATGAGTGAGATATGTAAAAATTCAAAATTCCCTTAGATAATTAACAAATTTTTGAATTCAGTATTCTCCAAAACAATTCAACATAAATATGTCAATAATTTTACCAAATTAATTTTAATCTTAAATTTTTTAATAAATTGAATATTACAAAAGTTTTAAATAATTATTTTTTAAGAAACTCATAACTATATTGACTAAAATAATTTGTAAAAATAATTGATTTAAGATAAACAAAACATTATTATGTTCTCATTAGATCATCTAAATTTTCTTGTATTAATCCTAAAACTCACAACCCCTTTCCACTATTCTAATTAATTAAAAAATTTACATGTATTAAATGATTCATAATTAAATGATTCCAATAATCGACATTTATGGAGTATTTGGATGTTTTTTTATTTTTCTTAAGTGATAATACCAAAGTTGAGGGGTGTTATAATCAATAAAATCTTCATTTATATTTAAATTATTATAAAATTCACAATCAATGTCTAGAATATATTATGTATTAATCATATGTCTAGTTCCATAAAAAATTCTACTCATATATATATAGAACAAATGCTATTCTTAATTATGAATGAAAATCCTTTATTTTATAAAATATAAAAAATATAAAATTTCAATATTTTGGATGAACATAATAAAATTTTCCTAATTCCAAAATCATTGTACTAGGTTTAAATAAATTATATATTTCTACCACTGTTTCATTAATATTTTATCGATTATAAATAAATGGACTTAATTATCTCTTAAAAAATTATCTTTTATTTCCATATACCAGTACATACCTAAAAATGTGAGATACATAAAAAATTTCAAATATACTTGAATAAAAAGTAGAAAAATATAATTCCAAAATATTAAATTATTTATTCTCACGATACATCTCTTTATAATTGCTAAGACTTCATATTTTATTATAGAAATCTCTAAGGTTTATTTTTTTCGAATTGATCCATGTGAATGAATTTTTGTATTTAATATCATTATAATTTAAAATAAATTATTTTTATCGAATGAGTATCTATTTTTACACAATAAATCAATAAATTATTTTATTGAATATTATCTAAAAAAATTATGAACTCTTATTTTATAACTAATAGTATTTGAATTTATTTATTTCACTATTTTTTATGACCATATGAGTTTTTATCTAAAAAATATCTATTTATATAGAAAGTACTATATTTTATAAAATAAAAAACTCTTGGATAGAAAAGAATTAAAAGCATCCCCCTGTTTCCCTAAAAATTCACCATAACTCCATTCTTACGGGTGTGTAATTTTTCAGGATAACCATTTAAGTGAAAATCAAAACATAAAAAAGGATATATTTACCTATATTTTAGAAATAACTAGATCTATATTTTAGGAATTATATAAGATAATCCATGGGCCTCTAAATATTTGGATTAATTTTAAATAATGTTCAATATCTTGATGGGTGATAATGTTTTATGGAAAAAAAACTTACATTTATTGAGAGTTTAAAAAATTCTAATATTTTCTACTTTAATTTCATGTATTCTCTATATATAATCATGCTTATAATGATTCAATAATCATATCTCCTTAATTTACCAAATAAAAATTTATTAATAGTTTTAATTTATAACTCTTATATAACTAATGAATTTTGTTATATAATCATAGAAATAATTTAATTGAAAAACTCAAAACTTATTTGAATTATTAACAGTGAAATGGTACATGAATAGTTTTATAAAATGGATCCAAATTACACAAAACCAAAAATCTTACCCAAGATTAAGCATTGAGATATATGTAGCCAACCCACACATTTTTATATAGAGATTATGCATGAAAACAAGTGAAAATTTTGGCCAAAGGTCCCACAATACCTAGGTCATTCCTCAAGATAGATCTTAAATTCCAATCCAATTTTAGCTATAAATATAAAAGAATAATTATAATATTTTTTTTAATTTATAATAATGGCATGGAAAATAATTAATTTTGACTAAACTAAAAAATATATTAATGTAATAAATAAAATCAAACTTATTAATTTCATTACCGGTTGATACTGGAGGGATTATTACCAAAATAAACAACACAAAACTAATGTTTTCAAATTTAGTCTTATCGCATTCCCACTCCAAAATTTACATAAAGACCAGTTAAACCATTATAAATTCTTTAATGATAATGAGACATAATTTTTACACTTCCTATTTATAAGTTTATTTCTTTAGAAACTCCCAATGGAAATTCATAATACAATGTTTTTATAATTGGTTTTTCCACCAACAAAATTTAGTTCATCATCTTATGTGGCTTTATGAGAAAATAGATTAGGGTGCATCTTTCTCACTCAACAACATTAGAATGACCCCATATTCCCTTTGTCTCATATATGTGACCCCATAATAAATTTACTTCCAATGAAAAAACCCAAAACCCCCATTTTAGTATGTTGGTCAACTATCACATGAAAAAATTAGAACCACTCACCCTTCATTCCAAATGAACCTTCCAATAGACTAGATTTTGTTTACAAAAAATCAGTAAATGTATGTATACTATATGACACCAATAATTTAGGATTTAATTTACTAGATATTAGGGTAGAATGCATAATTTATTTTATTATAAAACTAAATATAATATACAAAACTAAAATATTATTTATCTTCTTAAATTTGTGAACCCAAAATTATTTATAAATAAAAATTAATTTAAATTTGACAGTAATAATTTATATAATATTGTAAATATATATAATTACTATAAAATAAAAGGTAATAAATGAATAATTCATCAGGATATATAATATATTTTGAAAATTACAATATACATTTTAATTGTATAATTTCATATGGATTTGGCTCGGTCTCTAAGAGAAAATGTTTCTAAATTTTCATTAAAGAATTTTTTAAATATAAACCATTCCAGGTATCTCTTTAACAAAAATTGAATAATTAATTAGGGAATATTTTTAATTATTAATAAAATGATATTTCATATACACAATTTTATTTTTACCAATTCAAATACTATACAATTTACATTAATTATTTACAAAACCATACCCTTTTTCTTTTCATTTCTTACACGATGTTATTTTCACTAATCAAAACACTCTGACTTGTCCAATGGTGCTTTGTAAAACCATGTATTTTTTCATACATTAAATTATATTGTTTAAATAATCTTTATTAAACAATATTTTAAATTAAAACAATGCAATTTTTATGAAATTATGATTCCATACCATGACAATCTTTTTCAGAAAGATATGAAAAAATTGATTTTCTAATTATTTTTTGATAATAATTTACTGATTATTTTTTTCATAACGAATAAATTATATAATTATATTTAATAACGAACTTTTTTTTATAAATTTTTCATTTCATGGTTCAAATTTTTTTATAAAATTACATTTTATATATTTGTATCTAAGTTATTAATCATTAAAACATTGTTTAATATCACTGATGAGTGTTGCAAGAACCTAATATACTATTATATAGTGGAATAAAATATAGACCCTATCCAAAAGATAACCCATTAGTGGAATGATTATATAAAATTAAAAAAATCACCAATTATCAATGATTTTTAGATAAGGTAAAAAATTATAAAGGATACTAAGAATTAATAATGATATCAAATTATGTAATGAAAAATCACAAACCATGTACTAATATAAATGTGTATATAGAGAGTTTATTCTTGTAATGGTTTATATTTAGGTCATAAATATTTCTGTTTTTTATTTTAAAAAATATAGTTATTATTTTTTTATGAACCTAAGGTAAATCAATTTTTGAAAAGAAAGAAAATATAATTAGTATAGGTGTAAAAATTATATTATTTAAACAAATATTGATTAATTTCGGTACATAATATTTGTTCAGGCCAAAAAAGAATGATATATCATAAATATAAAAGTTTATATATTGATTTTACATTAACTATTTTTAAAATTAATTCATATTAGTTTCCAATTGGCATTTATCACAAGGAAATCAAACGTCAAGTCTAGTAGGTGATTTAGAAGTTTTTTTTCCATGGACGTTTATCTATTCCATGAAGCTTATATTACTCCTTATATCAATATGAAAAATACAAATATCCATTTACCTATGAAAATAAATATACAAATACGATAAGACCTTTAAATATATTCTATAAAAACAATTTAAATGAGTAATAAGCAATATTGATATATCTTATGAATTATTTTTGATATATTTACCTATATATTATATCATAGAATAATAGTCTTATGTGAGAGAAAACAATAACTCATATGGGGTGAATTGGTGTATGAACAAAAACATAATTTTTTTAAAAATGAGTCCTACCATTGAAATATAATGTGCTGATGATAGATCGAGAATGAGAAAAATAAATGAATCAATGGAGAATATAAGGTTCACCAACTATTATTATCAGATGGACAATAATCAGTGTGATATAATTATAATCCCACTATCCATGTTCCGATTTTTTTATCAATAAAAATAAGGAATGGATTGTGGAGAAAGACTTGAAGTCATAGGAACAAGAAATAATTATAAGAACTAAGAAGTCAATTTATCTTAACATATATTTCCGTAAGTGAATTCAGGATGTAGATCATGTTGGTTCAATTAATTTTATCCCCAAATATTAGTTAAATTCTACATGGTTATATCCCTATAGTGAATTTAAGAACAAATAAATTTTCTATAAAAATTTCTCTCATTTTGGAAAGAGGGACACTAAAATATTTATTGATACGATACCACCAACAGATAAGGCTCTTTAAAAGCCCTAATTTGGATATTTCCCATATCATATCTATGTGAATATTTCTCCCCCATCCATTTTGCTCATCTTTTTTCATATATATATATATATATATATTCATCCTAAAACTCTCACCACAATACCCATTTCTATTTGCAGGGTCCTCTTACAATGTGTCCTTGATTCTTCTTTGATGTGGTCAGCTATGAACTTATTCTAAAATTATGAGAAAATTTGGACATTTTTCAATAAGTGGTTAATATAGGTATTTATTTCTTCTAAAATTGGTTTTATTATGATTGTTTTGTTTTATTATAATCAAGGATAAACTTTACTCAATTTTTATTCCTTTATGATTGAAAAATGCATTGCACACCCACATAACTATGGGAATTTTCAGAGTTGTAAATGGAATATAAAATTATCATTTAGGCCTCCCAATGACATATAATTATATCTCTATGTGATAATTACAAATAAAATACTATGTACCCTGTAAAAATTTCACAATATATTTTTCCTCTTTAAAAAGGCTTGCTATAATGGATTAAAGAAGGATTTTTTTAATTTATATCCCATGATTTTTTTCAATAATTTTTATCTCTACGAAATTTAAATTATCCAATAACAAATCTATGATGTTTTGTTCAATAAATTAAACAATAAAATAATTTCATATCATGTAAATGAGTTGCCTCAAAAAACTATTCAAACCATGAATCTAATGAAATTGTTATCAAATAAGAAACCATATGATATAATGGTATTGTAAGCTTACTCCCACCATATTTGTATGACTAAAGATTTATTACCCTTTATCATTTGAAACCAAATCACAAATCCACCATTATCAATTCACTTTTTGAAGGGATCCTCTTATATCAATTGCTGATAATCTTACTCCAATATTAAGGGCTATTAAATATCTCTATAGGGTTTCTCCATTATTCATTTTTATATTTATCGGAAACATGTGAATCAACACATGAGATAGTTACAAAACACTAGCTATCAACTCCTTAGTATCCCCCTTATACATAACAAGTGAAATTAAATTAGTGTCTCCCCCCTTTCAAGAATATTTCCTTTTTTATTTTACCCCTTTGTAAAAAATGAAAATAAATTAAAGAGGGAAGACACATAATAAAACATACTATGATATTGATAGATAATTCACTCCAAAAAAATAATAAATTTATGAAAGGTATCCTTTTTTTGGATTTATCATGATATTTATTTCATTATCCTTTAATTAAACGTTCTCTAATGAAATATCACCATGTTCAATAGACTCCTTAATACTGTTGTTTTTTTCAAATTGCATAAAACATTAAGGGTTTAAAAAATTCCTTGATAAGCTGATTATGATGTGGTTTCCACTTGAAATCATCAAATGAAATGATAAATTAAACCAAATACCTTTGAGTTGTGACATTATCTAAATCATTTTTTTAATTGAGATACTATAATATATTTAGCTTAGGGAATACTCAATGTGAAAACATTTTTATTCTTAGAGTACAAAGAAATAAAAATTTCTCAAACAAATAATGAACACTTAAGAGTGGACTTCTAATCAAAAAAATATCCATCACAATTTGTGCTGGAATATTCATTAATATAAAATGATGTGTTTTTTTATACCACAAACTGATATAAATATATAATTTGATATATCATTAGATCCATTTCGCCTCTGCAAGTGTTGAATTCATTGGATTTTGTTAATATCATACATAAAGTGTAACTGAAAATACTATATCTATAGTAGACATATCCATGTTAATTAGGATGATAATAAACCTATTTGGAATCCTTGTTTTACTATTATTATTATTTAATTTTTTAATTTTTTTGTTGTCTTATGTTTTAATCATTTTTAACATGGGATTTATAATTTTTTGTTGTTGAAAGGGTCATGCATAGTTAGGAGTAACCATGTAGAACCCATGAGTATGGTTCAACATTGTGAAAATATTTTTTAGAATAGTTAGAACATGGTTAGTGAAATCATGTGGGGTTATAGGGGAAACCTTGAAATAATATTAGAGGTTATAATGGCCTCTTCATGGTTAGTAAATAGCTTAAAAACCCAAGTTTCCAAACCATATAGACCTACATATCATAAAATTTTTGAGTTTCTGGAAATAACTATATAGCTTAGTGGATTCTAGACCCCCTCTTCCACACTTTCATTCAGGATAACCTAGGATTCCATGAAAGATATCTCATACTTTCTTCTCTTGATTCAATGCTATTTTCCTTTAATTTTATGTCTTACTCAGGTCCTAAAATACCTTGTAGGGGTATCCTCTATAAAATTTGATGTGTTATAGCTTGATACAAGGGGTTTTAAAATCCATAGAGATAGGTTTCCCCATTACCAAACTTTTAATTCTAAAATAGATGGTTTATTGAGTTTTAAACTATTGTTTTAATTTCTAAATGATTGTATTGTGGTTTTTTATTAATATTATAAGAAGATAAGTTGTGTTTATCTTTTTTTCACATAAATAAAATATTTTATACAAAATAAATAATTATTCAAATATTAATTTTTTGTGAATTTTATCACCAAATTTATGTCAAATTTCTTCAATGACCATTATAAAAAAATTATGTTATTTTAATGAGAATTCTAGTATTTTATGTTAATTATGATGGTTCTACTTATAATTTTATGTGATTACTGAAACATTAAGTATTGATATTGTGTTACAGTAATTGTTCAAATAAAATGTGATATTTATAAATGATATGACCCTATTGGGGTCATGTAATAAATTGAAGGGTGGTGTTTTTTACCATTGAATAATTTTTTAAACTAATGTTAGTTGATACCTTAAATTAATTTCAAAATTGAATTACATTTTTTACCTTAAAAAGTAAGGAAAATATTTTAAGATATTTATTATCACTTTAATTCCTTTTTTTGTTAAATGAATATTTTGAACCTTCCAAAACATTATATTCCAAGTAGTGAAAACCATTTAACACCCCTTGTTTTCCCCTTTTAAAGTTTTCTTTTATTATTCTATGATGATTTTCATTGCATTTTTATTTATGTTTTATTTATTTTATGGTTTTATGATTAAAAAAGGGGTTTCTTATTGCGAGGAAATTTGATGTGATGTGAAATATATTCTCTTATATGTTATTTAGTATGTGATTCTCTTTGATTGGTCATATCTCACCTCCACATTTTATTGGGCATGAGAAATCGAGTGACCAAGTAGGAGAACTTAATCTATTCCCCAATAATTATTTCTTACCATAATTAGTGTCCCCTAATTGTTTTGTTTTCCCAGGCCATAAAATTTACCTAGTGAGGATTTTGTGAGTAAGATATGGCATCTCTAATTTTTTTAGAATAGTACATATTCTTGAATTTGGTCTAATGAGTTTTGAAAATTCGAGGATTGTATAACTGTAGAACCCAGAAGTGACCCATAAGATGTATCAATTATTTAGTGTTTTGTGAATGGGATTCCATTGTTACATGATTGTGTCCCTTGTGCATTTATTTCTTAAGGAACCATCATTTTAATGCACTATTTTTATTTCCTTATTTAGTGGTTACTTTTGTGTTATATTTCCTTCATCCTTATTTGGGTTTTATTGAAAAATTATTTCCCAAGATAGTTTTTTAAATTTTTGACTTGATTCCTTTAACTGGGGTTTAAGTAGATTTTTTAGAAAATCATTTTGATTTATAATATTTGAGTATAAATTTAAAAGCTATTTCAAAAGGTATATTCTTACATGGATTTTCATGTCGATTTATATGAGTGGATTGACAATGGATGTCTTGACTTAGGAATAGTTTTTTAAGAGATTTTTTTTGTTTAATAGAAATAATTTCAGGATTTTAAAAAAATGTGTGATTAGTTACATTTATGTTTCGCCTCATAGAAACATATTTTTTTGATATATTTCAAACTATCTTGAAATGGAGATTAAATTAATGTTTTGACGAGTGAAAATATGGGAAGTAGCCAATTGGTCATATTTATGCTCATGTCTAACTATCAAATTCCAATTTCAGTTTTAATTTCAAATCTCGATTATTCATGTGGAATGTGCCACATTGGGATTAGTCCGTATGAAATGTGAGGTTATATGTAGGTTCATGTTTAATATTTTTTATTTATTTTCATTACTTCACTATACAAATAATCCATCCATGTTTCCATTCTTTCATGTATTGATGTTTTAGTATATATAGTAGGAGTTAGAGGTGAGAAAAGGGATTTTTTCTTGTTTATATTGTTTAATTTATTAATATTTCCTCTTCTCTATTGGTGCATTAAAATATAATATATAAAGTTGTATTTTTGGTTATTAATTATATCTTTTAATTTGATTTTATCAGGAAATCATTCCTAAATAGGTGTTATTTTATGCACAAGCACTCGTTTCCCACCTCTGGGGATTGAGAATTCCATTCGCCCCCCATCATAGGCCAAATTTGGTATCTTATAGAAGGATTTATTTATTTTATTCATGGAAAAATGGCTTTGAGCCTATATTATTAAATTTTATCCTATTTTAATTTATTACCTTATCTTATTTTGGATGTGTTAGGATATATAAGAGAGTAGGATAGTTGTTTTGACTTAAGAGGTCAGTCATTAGTGGGTGGCTGATCACCACCTACCACAATGACACATATGTTAACATGTGTACTGAGATTTGAGTATAGGATTTTGTTTTTATAACTTATTTTTTATATGGATCTAATTGGAATGGTATTAGTTTCCTTAGGGATTCCTTCATATTTGGTATTTAAATAGATGGATGAGGAATGAGGTGAGGTTGTCTCATATTACTTGATAAATTAAGAAGCAATGAATAGCTCAATGAAAAAATGTTTTAGGGATTTTTTTCATGACAAGACAGTAGCCCATCAAAGAGTGTGTATAATATGAGTATGGTTCCACATTCCACTAGTATGTTTTATTTATACCCCAAGAGTATTGGATTATTACATCTATTTCTCTATGGTGTCGAAATGACTCAAGTGCATCATTTGGTATGCTGAGAATGTTGGATTATGATTTTAATAATAAATGTTGTGTTCCTATTCTTGTGAGAGTGAGATGAGATTTTTTTTGAATTGAAAAGGCTATTTTACAAAATATAGGGGTTTAAAACTAGTTTTTTTGTGGTATTTTTAAAAAGGTAATCAGTTTTGGTGAAAATATTTGGTCTTTTTTCCAAATTAAGCGATTTTCAAATGATATTATTTTTTAAAGGGTGTTCCTAGGTATAAAAATTTAATTATGAAAAATTACCTATTACTAATTATAATTTTAAAATATTTTAAGGTTGTTAGTGGATTTGGATGGTATCAAAAAATGATGTACCACATTTTCACCAAAATTGGTATCAAGTATTTTTGATGGAATTTAGTTTTCAAAACATTATAAGTGTGTAGTGTATTTTGACAGAAAATAGATTGTAGGATATGAAAATGATGTTTCATGTTTTTATTGATTTATATTTTTTGGATTTAATTATTATTTTTGATATGAGTTGTTGGTTTTATTAGTATGACATGAACTAGTTATGTTTATGATTCATGTCATTTAATTTTCGTTTCCATGAAATTTTTGAAAAATGATGGATTTTTTTTATTAAATAATTACCCTCATGGTAATTATATTCATTTTTTAAGTAGAGTTTATCTTGCGGTTGTACCAACTGAAATAATATATTGTGTTGTAAATATGAGTTTTTTTATTTTTGGAACTGGTTCATGGTATATTAAATCATTATCCTCACTCATGTTTTGGATTCCTAGGTTCATTGGGAGTACATTGTAAGGCCCAAATTGAGCAGCATGGGAATCTATTAAAATTTTATGTTGGGGTACACTTTCATTTTATGTGATTCAATTTTTAGTCGATTGGGATTCGATGAAAGAAATTGAGGTGTATTTGACCAATTTTATGTATTAGGTGATTCAATGAGTGTGCAAATTGTATGTTAGATTTATTGTGGTGGGTTTTATTTAATGATAAAAGTTTTTGTTATGGGGTGTGTTTCTGGGGCAAAGAATTGTGATTTCAGTTTTTTCGGTTAGACATGGGAACCAGAGGTGAGTGATTGGATTTCCAAAATGACTACGATTTAGTTTCACTCAAGTAGAATATTATTTTAATTATTTGGATGAAATATGGGTGTAATTTCATGGGTGAGGTTCTGGTTAACCATCCTTTTATGTTTCATGACCTAGGTTTAATTCCATGTTGTGTTTTAGGTATGTTTCCATCATATAGTGTCTAATTATTTTGTTATTAGGTTATGGTGTTATGGTTGGCCTATTTAATAGTACTTTGGGTATCCTTTTTTGGTTGGTTGTTTCTCTTTCATGGATGGATGGTATAATTGATCCAAGAATTTTTCTCTCTTTTCATGTTTGGTGGAAGTGTATTCTGTTTGGTGTTGTGTCTCTTAATGTACAGGTGTCCCTTGAATTGTTTTAGGTGAAGTATTAAAGGTTAAGGGGACTCAATTGGTATAAAAATTTAATAAACTCAGTGTCTCATGGTGGTAAATTGAGTGAATCGTTGATATGTTATGTGTTTCCTGAGGTTGTGTCCCATTAGTGTTTCCCTATACTAGTGGTATTCATAGCATCTAAAACGTCTCAAATATTTCTCTAGGAGTTGGGATTTTAATTATTATTTGTCTTCCATCTATTTCTAATTTATTTATAGTGGAGGAATGTGATACAGTGGGGAGATAAATACCACATTTTGAGGTTATTATTATTATTATTTAATTATTTAATTTTGGGATGTTCAAATTTGATTTTTTAGCTTGGAATTTAAAATTTGTGGGTGTTTTTTCATGTCTCTTGTGTCACAGATGATTAAGAGTAACTTTGAAAAAACCTTTATTTTTGTCTAATTTTTTAGTTTGAAGTTTGGAAAATTTATCAAATGGTTAGTCGAACTGTTTTGGGTTCTATGGGAAACTTTGTGACATGTTTTGGAGGTTCCATAATCCTCTACATGATTTGTGTAAATCTTAATAAACTATGTGTCCAATCTATACAGTTCACCTTGTGTTAGATTTTTCATTTATTAAAATAATATTACTTAGTTTCTTGGGGTATTTAAAATACCATCATCCCCTCTCCCATATGTGTGATCCTAGAATGGCAAGGAGGATCTCCACACCCTTTATTCTCAGGATTCATGGCCACTATTCCTTTGATTTTCCATAAAAAACAATGGGTAAGTCCCTCATAATTTTTTTATTTTATTAAATTCATCCCTCTATTCCAAATTCTCTTTTGGATCATCTATATATTGAAAGGCCAAATTATTTTATGGCTAAAATTATGGCGTCTGGTGGTTCTAAATTTGATCTTGGGGTTTCTACAGAATACTCATATCCTCATATTTCTTTTTTTAGGGTTTCCTCTATCAAAGGCATTTTTTTCTTGATTAAAAGGGTTTAAACTTCATTTGAGGTATTTTTTTCAATTCCCTTTATTATAACTTAAGAAGCATTGATTTTTTGAGTTTTAAAATCATGTTTTAATTTACAATTGACAGTATTATGTGTGTTTAATTAAATTCTAAGAAGAGAATTGTTTTATATATTTGTTTACAAAGTAATAGAATAATATCCTATTCTAAAATATTTTTTGAAATATGATTTTATGTGTTTTCTCACACCCGATGTTTGAGAAATTGTCATAATTGCCCTTATAAATGAATTATGTTATTTAAATGGGTGTTTTTTTCTTCCCTGGTAACTCGAAAAGATTTACATGTAATTTCATGTGATAAATGAAGTGAAAAGTATTTATAATGTGTTTTTAGTATTGTTTCAAATGAAATTTATGGTTTATGAATCATTTGTCCCAATTTGATTCATGAACCAAATTGAAGGGTGTTTTTTGTACCCTTTGATAATGTTTATGGAAATTTGGTTGAAAATTAAAATTAATTTCCTAATGGAGTTACATGTGTTTCGTTGGAAAAATATTTCGAAATTATTTTAAGAGATGTATTGGAAATAAAATTCATTTTGGGTAAAATAACCATTTGAAACCTTCAAAAAAATTAATATTTTGAGACATGAAACCCCTCATATTAACCACTAGATTTACCTTTATTTTAGGGTTTCTATCATTCTATAACACCTGTCTCTCCCCTTTTGGGATCTATTTTATTTATGTGTTGGCTTCATGATGTAAAAGGAGATGTTTCTTGTAAGGGATTTATAAAAGAGTTAATATCTGTTTTATTATATTTTATGATGTACGCAATGCCCTTCATTTGACTGTGTTATGTACTCCACTTTTGATCCATGTGGCCTAGTGGGAGACCTTGATT
This sequence comes from Viscum album, assembly GCA_963277665.1. Classification (NCBI taxonomy): domain Eukaryota; kingdom Viridiplantae; phylum Streptophyta; class Magnoliopsida; order Santalales; family Viscaceae; genus Viscum; species Viscum album. Next base: position 168,549 of record CAUJRU010001053.1, on the reverse strand, counting down.
TATGCGACACTATTCAATTCACACAGTAGCTAGTGACACTTAATTTTTATTTGTTATTGATGGTTGAAGGAATACCCCTACGATAATTTTATATGTAATTGAGAGTATCAAGAATGTTTTTTCGGACATGAAATATGCCATCAGTTAGTCTAGTGATTTTAGAAAATACTAGGATCATCTCACTATATAACCTGAGATATGACCAATAAAATTTATCCTTTGTTTGGTGTATTATATAATGGATTCCCTTGTTATGTGATTTTGTTCCCCTATGCCTGCATTTATTGTGGAACCTTCATTAAATTTCATTAGTTTTACTTTCCACCTTAGTAGGGCCTATTGATTCATATTTCATTCAGAATTTATTTGGTCTGATTTTAAATTGAATTTCAATTTTGAATTTTTAATGGATGGTTTATTTTCATTAAATGGGGTTTAGGTATATTTTTGGAAAAATATTTTTGATATAAAATATTTCAATTGAAATTTATATTTGACTTTAAAATGGATATTTCTAAATGGATTTTGAAGGGGATATGAATAGGTGATTTGAAAAACTAGGCTTTAATCGAAGATTTTTTAAGTTCTTTTTCATTTAATCTAAATAATGGTAGGATGTTCTAAAAAATAGAGTTGGGATTAGTTTATTTTATATATAGGAATATTGAAACATGATTTTTAATATATTTCAAACTAGCTTCATAATGATTATTTGTCATGTGGAAAGGTGGGTGGTGGCCTACTGAGATTATTTATGATCACATATATCATTAAAATTATAATTTTAGGTATCATTTCAGATCTAAATTGATCATGGTGAAGGAATGACATTGGTGTTAATCTGTGTGACTTTTGAGTTGACATAGAGGGTAATGTTTATTCTATTTTTAGTTTCCCTACTTCACTTCCCAAATAGGATATCCCTATTTTGTTTTCATTCATTAATAAATAGTTCATTATATATGTGTATAATGGGAGATGGATTTCAAGGGATGATTCATTGGTGGGAGTTACAGGTCATCCATTATATTTCATTTCTTAAAAATTTTAAATTATTTATATTGCATATTTTTTACTAGAACATTAACCTTCATCTTATGGAGTGGATATTCCCACTTTCCTACAAATTCTTTTAATCTTATTTAAGGGTTCAATTATTCCCAATTAGGTGTTCTTTGATACCCATGAACTATTTTTTATCCCATGGGATCTTTTAACTCCCTTTAGGTCTTATCACATGACAACTTGGGCATCCTATGGATGGATGACTTGGGTTAGTTAAGGACACCTATAGAACTCCACTAGGTCTTAACTGTTTCATTCCTTTTGGATTGAAAAGTTATTTTAGTAGATACCTATCTAAATTATTTATTATCAAACATATTTAAATAGTCATGATCACATATCATTTTTTAGAGAAGGATAATTATTATAAATTCTATAACTTAAAAAGGTAAGAGGATTGTTATCACAATGATCATTGGAATATCAAAATATTTCCTCATTTTTATTGAAAAAACCTCATAATATTCATATTTTTTTCAGATAACAAATATTATGTCAACATATAAAATCACCATGAGTAAAATTTTGTCATGTTCATTGACATATATATAGAAATAAAATTTTCATTCCATTAATTTCTTGCCACTTAATATAATTTCCAATTTTAATTACAATTGTTAGGTAATAATTTTGAGTCTATATGAAGTCTTTTTTTAACACGAAAACTAAAGAACAATAATTTCCTAGGATGAATCCTTCCATTTGTTCAATATATAACATTTACTCAAGATCAGTGTTTTGAAATGCTTAATTCCATCCATTTAGAAAAAAATATAATTTCATTGATTAAAACTGAAATAAAATATTTTATTCCTTCAATTCCTTATGAGTGGGGAGAATTTATCAATGAAATTAATACCCATAATTTGAGAGTAACCATTGAAAATAAGAATATTTTTGTTCAACTACACCATTCTCATTGAGTATATCTGTGTAAAAAAGTTTCATCTAGATCATATTATTTCATTTAGGAAATATCAAAAATTCCTAAGTGTCTTCTTCTCAATTTTATTTATTAATTATTTCATCACTACTATCTAGTCATAATAGTGTAAGACTTCCTCAATTCTATTTGGTTCAACTAGTGAATAAAAGATAATAGTATTGGAGTTTCTTAAAATCTTATATGATTTTACAAAACATGATGATATATCTATGAATGATATGTATCTCCACGTGATTTCTATGTCTCATTAACTTAGTTTATGTATTACTAAGATATACTTCATAATTGTTTTTTCATAATCATTATGTGATATTTGAAAATATTCATAAACATCATATTTAATCCCATGTTTTCCAAAAGATACTCTAAGAGATTACATAATGAAATAATTAGTGAGATTTAATGTCTATGAATAATTTTTATTTTCTAACAAAATTATGTCCAATCTGTCACCAATATTTTCTTTGATTCATTATATAACATTGGTAAATTATTCCTTAGAAGATTTATCATGTAAATAGACCTTAATTAACACTCTCATCAACCATTCCCAAACTTTTACCTTTAATTATGATTCAATAAGTGATTATTCATACCCAAAATATTCTAAAGGATTAATTATTTACAAACCAAAACATATAAGGTATATTAGTAAACAATGGTTTGTTAAGGAACTGATTGAGAATATATGTATCTTTAGTTTTTTCATGTCTCTAAAATAAATGTTCTAGGATATAATAACATGGTTCTCCCTATGTATACCGAGATCAGGTTCTTTTACATAGCCAATCAATTTTTTTGAGGTGTTTATTGATAACTATATTCATGGATTATTATATACTTCTCAAGATAAGCTTCAAAACATTAATAATTTTATTTTGATCTCTATTTGGATGAAACTATTTTTGTAGTGTGTCCCATTTTATTCTCATCATCCCTTATACAGTTCTTAAATATATTAAAATTTTGTGGTTTAGTTTACATAAGATGGACTTGAGTTGTACGAATAAAATTATGAAATAATTTCATGAAATAAATATCATCATTCATTGACTTTAGGCTCTTTAGTGAACAAATATTCAAGTTCACTAACTCATGAGGCTTATTTATCATGATTGACATTGTATTTGGTATTTTCATTAGTATTTTTACATTGAGACATGTATCACAAGACTTGAGCCTCTCTTGATGTAGCTTTAGTAGATTCCTCATAGGTTCACACTTGATTAACTTAACTATGCAATTTTTGCCAAATGGCCCAGTATAATAAACCTTTATTAATTATCCGCATTCCAAATAATGTTATAAGTATCTATAATATTTGGAATTTAACATGTATTACCTATTTTTTAATTTACATCCATTAGTTTTGTCCCAAAATTTAATTTTCATATTGTAATGAACCATCATGTGATTCCATCTCAACGGACATGTACACCCATCCTTCATTGGCCCAATGGTCATTCCCAATCTCTATGGGCTGGTAAATAGTGTATAGAATCCACGAAAAATAACATGGGAAGGATTTATCACCAATTAAAAAATTTGAATAAGTATAAAAATAGAAAAGTAATAAACCAACTAAATAGGAGATGCACAATATTGGATATCCATTTCAGATTTACAACTGAACTCTTAACTAATGAAATGGTGGAATAAAATAAAAATAAATTCTAATCATTGAAATAGAAAATGAAAAAGTGGACGATGAAAAACATAAATCAAAAATAAAATCCAAACTACTCTCATAATTTTTCATGTGAACCATGATTACCGTCTAAAAAATTATCTCTCACATAAAATCCATTGAAAAATGAATCAAACTAGACAAGGATACAATTAAAAAAAATATTCATGACACAAAAATCATAATAGGTTACTACCTACCAAATATATACATTCTATTTCATTTTAAATATTATAAATGATAGTTTTAAATTCAATGGAAAATATATTTTTTCATAACTATTTTCTTAATAAAAACTTAAAAATAAAATCCATGTGAAAAACCATTTTATTTATATTAATTAGATGAAAAAATCACAAAGAAAATAATTTTCATTAGATGAATCCCCTTTTACTGAATCAAAGATTTATGCTCCCACTTTAAAACAATTTTAGAAACACCTTTTTAAAATAAAAATTTAAAAACCCAAATGCTTGACCAGTTTCCAAAAGTCATTGAAATCATCGTTCAAAACCAATTTCCAAAAAAAATGTCATAAAGTCAAAAAAGATTCATTAAAAACCCACAAACTTGTTTTTTAAAAATATACCATTTTCTAAACTCTCACCAAATACTCCAAAATATATTTGGAAAAAACAATTCACTTTTGATGAGAAAACCTTTCATAATCAATGGAAATAAAGTTTCAAATAACACTACTACTACACAATAACCATATTTGTTTTAAAACCATTAAAAATTATCCTATCAAATGTATTTGAAAAGAAAAAGAATATAAAGAATAATGAAATAAAAAAAGAAGGCACGTCTATGTCATATTCATATTTAATTTATAAACAATCAAGAAGTATATATGTACCAACTAATAATACATAAGGCATGGGATCCAAAAAAGAAAATTAAATACCCAAAATGATCCAAGGTAGGGTACCAGAATTATAAGATCTAGCCAAAGGGATCTATCATGACCTATAATAATAGTAGTTTTATTATTTTAATGTGATTAAAACATGTTTTGAAATCTATCTTGGTCTTACTTGGGACCGAAAAAATAATTTTTGGAAAATCTCTTAGTCTTCCTTAAGGAGAATCTTCCAAGATCTCGCTCAGTCACATGGAAGACAGCATTTCCATGTGCTCCCTCAGTCCCCAAGGATAACACTCCTCCAATGGTCTCTCTTTTCCCTCAAGTTGACATTACCACTATGGGATCTCCCAGCCCACTTGATAGCATCCCTTACCTTGTTGACAACCTAGGTCCAGACCTTAAATACCTAATCCTCCAAATCAACTTCCAATGGTATCCCATGACATGTCAAATAGAGTTGATCAAAACTAAACCATCACATAATTCAAATATAGAGTATTTGAAATAACGGATTCCTCACCTCCAATACTCTCATGATAAATAGCCTCCTTCACATCTATGCATAAGAAACATATAAAAATACTTCAAAATGAATCATACACTCATGGGATCACAAGAAACTAGATTAATAACAATAGTCACATGGGGATATAGATAGTCACACAAAATTAACTAGAAAACAACCTTCATAATGTTACAAGCAAGCCTTTTTCCAAAACATAATGAAAATTCCAAGCCAAGCCACACTATTTTCAAACCAATCCCATTAAAATTATAAGTCAAATTTTTTATTTAAAAAATAATTGAAAATAATTTTGTAAATCACATGTCCCTTAAAAAACCATTAAAATATTTAAAATCCTTTAAATACATAAAAACGATTCAATGTCACACATAAGGGTTAACAAATTCCTTTTCAATTAATGAAACACATGCACTTTACAATGCACATACACTTGATTTGAAAAATATTTAATAATAAATTTCCATTTATACATTCAGTCTAATATCAAGAACCACTTTAAAAGCAATAACCTTAATTACAAAGAAACATTGGAATTTTTACTATCACTTCTAATAGAATCCCATCACTTTCCAATAGTTAAAATCATTTATAAATCATCATTTTATCATCGAATGACACAATCATAGGTATAATAGTAATAATAAAATACATTAAAATATCAAGTAAAATATAATATAAATCATCAAAATTAAAATGTCTTCCTTGGTTAAAGTGTGATTAATATCGGAGTTATTTCTTTATTGGAAAAAGCCCCATCAAGACTCCATAGTACCTATATGAGCTAATCCCCATGACTTGGAAGAACCCCTACCATAAAATTTTCCATAATATATTTTTGGGCTCATGGGATCTAAATAATTCAAGTTAAATTGATGAAATTGAATGGAGGATGTGGTTTATAGGGACTTAAAAAGGATTAATCAACTTGAAACCATGAATAACAACCATAGATAATTGAAGAGATTGAATGGAGTAATCTCAATGACAGGCTCCTTATCAATTTAAGTGATATGAAGGAGAACCTGAAGGTTAAAATTGTGTCTGGAGAAAACTAAAAAATCAAACTTTTAATAAATCTGGGTATATTAGATATTTTGATTGAAAAACTTTCCAAGCTATACACCAACTGTGTGAGAGACACTTCCATGGCCAGCCCATATTCCAAGGCATTACTTAGAGACTCATTATTTTTAGAAAATGCAGGGACCAACTCTACCAAATTTAACTATAAAATTATAGATCCAACTCAGTTGATTATGAAATGGTTTACCAAATCATATGAATTTTTTGCATACATACCCTTAAATACCAAAATTTTTATATGGTTTCTCTTAGGATCAACATAGTTTTGACAAAACAATGAACTAACCATGAAAAAATACCATGCCAAAACAATTTTCAATGGAAATACATCTATATAAGGATAATAACATGGTTTCCTCAAAACCATGTGTTCAAACCATGCATATAAGTAATAACTACAAAATTTACATTGTTTGGTTTAAAACCACATAGAAATATAAAATTCCCTTCAATCACATAAAATAAAATAAAATAAGTCATAAAATTAAATGGATGATGTCATAGATATAGTACATTAATACCATGAAAGGATCACCTTACTCCCATTGTTAAAGAGCTCATAAACACTCAAGATATTATTTCTTATCTCATAGATATAGAGAACATAGTTGTATTTCATATTAATTATTTTAGTTAAACAAAATAATTTCATATTTAGGGACCCATCATGGGTAAAACATCTAAATACACCATTAAAACTTTTTATATCTTTCAAGACATTATTATTACTGGTAAAGTGCAACTAAAAACCATTATAATGTATTGATGTCCTCTTCCATTTTCCTACATTGAAAATGAATTCAACAACCGTTGATTTATCTTGATTATTCCTTATTTGTATATATTTTGAATTCTATTCTTCCTTAATTGAACTAGTAGAATTATGTGACACTTAGTATGGTGTGTCTATGCTAGCACACCTCATATATGTTTATTCAATAGAATTGAAAAATTTATTCAATATTATTGTTTTGGATGTTGTCTCTACTAGACTCTAAGAACTTTTGGTTTACTACCCCTCCATTCATTAATTTTATTTGATTGGATAATTGAAAATTATACCATAACACATTTTCATTATGTTTGTAGAATCCATAATAAAAACATATTCTTTCAAAGTTAAATATTATCAATTAATAGATAAATTTTTGAAGAAAACTAATTTATTCTCTATTTAATTAACAATACACTACGTTTTCTCAATCTTATCATGATTCAAATATTTTTTTACTTTTCCTTGACCATGTATTTGAGATAAGATTTTGTTTTCATATTTTTATAAACCCCATTTCTTTTGGATTTTTTAGATCCAATAATGAAATTAATAATAAGTGTGTTCCCCTTATTCAGTGACACAATTACCGTCATCTGTTTTCCTATGTCCCCACTATTTCTGTTGTATGCTTGAGTGTCAAAAATGAATAATCTTGGAAACAATAGACAACACCGAGTTTCTTAGTAGTGAAAAAACATTCTTTTATATTTTTTATATTTCACTAACCTTATTGAAATAATTATAAAAAATAAGGTGAGTTCCCCTAAATGAATTTTTCTTCATACAATAACGTTTTACTATATAGATTTTACTTCTTTATTCTTAATAATATAATTTTTTTGTTAATATCATGAATATTTTCCCTATTTTCAATATATAAATTAAGATCTAATATCATTCATGTGAAATTCACCTACATTTGAATAATTTCATTAGATTTTAATTCATCAATATATTTTATCAATGACTAATTCTCCAATTTCAGTTATTTGTTTTATCTCTTGATATTTCTATTTTCCATCAAGAAAAAAATAGCTCTATCTGTAATTAGAACTCCTTGGGTTTTTCCTTGTTATTTAATTCCTCCACATCTTTACTCTATCATATTTATTCACTCTATGGATATATTTTTGGATTAATTTTTTTGAAAAAACCATTAGACCTTCATCCTCTATGTTTGTCTCTACCTTTAACTTTATTGATTACAAGACGTAGAATCATGTTTTGATAGAATGTTTTTATTTATTTTTATTTTTTAATTTTCCCAAAATTTGAATGACTTCCATCCACTATGAAAAATTTATATCTTTTTTATCATTCTTTAAGTAAATAGAGATTAACTATCATTCTAATTTTCTTATCCCTTATAAAGAAAATTTATTTTAAAGTGCCTAATATTTCAATAATTTAAAAACATGATTGGAATTTTACCTTTTCATTTAGCATTTTATCATTTATTTTATTGATAATCTATATATAAAGTCATTAAAAACAAAGGAATCAACCTCAACATTTGTTTCTTAGTATAGATACATCTTAGACTCAATATGTTTAGACCATTTTGTGGATTTTAATGTCATATCCTCATATTTTACTTTTCCCATTAAGGATAACCCACTCTTAATCTCGTAAGAAATCCAAATTTCATTGATTTTATAGATGGTATACTCATTAAATTCATGATATTTAGGGTTTAAATACTAATATTGAATTTATTCAATACAAGTTTATTCAATTTCTTCACCATGGTATAATCTTCAAGAATTTATTTGTAACTTCAAATCAGTCATATAATTCTTTTCTACTTGATGAATAAATCCTCCATTGTTTCACATTATCAAATCATGATACAATAAAATTTTTCACAAAATTTTTTTAATCATAATTTCCTCAATTTCATTTAAACATTAAGGATATCATGGATTTTCATGAAGATTTGATTTTATTTTTTGAACCGTATGAATCATTTAAAATACTTCTCCAAGAGTGATGAAAGTAGTGCATTGTGAAATCTCTCTTCGGCTTTGATATAATTGTTTTTAATGAAAAAAATAGTCTCTCCTATCTGCAAGAATATGCACACTATTATTGGTTATGTCATGAATATCCAATACAGGTGATATAAGATATATTTTCATTTTATATCTCTAGAAGAAATCTATTTCCATTTAATATAGGAAAATTATTATTTTTTAATTTCTTTATACATTTTATAAATCACATTAATTTCAACTAATAGGGATTAGGGAGTGTAGACCACCATGAAAGGGTGAATTAGTGGATGGAAGAAAGAACCAACTCTCAAATAAATTTTCCTATCATTTGTTACCATGTATCAATCCTAATAGAGGTAATAAAATTATAATATATTGAGTGAGAAGGAACACATAATACACAAGGTAAGATATGAGGTTTACCAACCATAAATATCCTGCAACTAATCCCTTGTGTGCAACAATTCTATTCCCACTGCCTACATTGTTCATTTATTATCAAAAATAATAATTAATGATTATTAGAGATACACCTGCACTCCCAAGTACAAGAAAAACAATAGGCAGGAATAAGTCAATCGATCTATGCTTCATTGGCATTAATTTCCATCAGATATTGGCTCACATGTTTCCATTTGTTCTTCTCATAAAATATCATCCAAATCTTCCATAATGTAATTAATATAAGGATGAATCTCTATTTTATCCCAATTACCCACACATTAGAATATAAAATTTACTAATTATTTATAAACCCAACACCACCAAAAGATGTGAATCATTGAATCATCCATTTTATCCATTTCCCAGATCATATCTATACGACTATATCGCCTTAAACCATTTTTCTCAAGACTTATTTTACCTTTAGATATGAATTAATTTCAAAAAATTCTTATCAATAATCATTTTTTCAATGTGGTCCCCCTATAGTCCGTATTGGATTATTCATAGACATCATTTAGTTATTTTTTCTTCTAAAATGATGATTCTATATTTCAATATTTCTATTATAATATCACATAGAGAATTTTTTCTATAAAATGGATCCACTGCACTAGTTTTTACGAGACCTTACCATAGTGGAACTTAGGCCCTTTTAGCCACCATGGTTAAAACCTATCTTCCATGCCCACTTGACTATGTGAATTTATATGATCGATGATGATATATAAAAAAATCACTTTGGACCATCTGATAAAATACTGAAATATATCCAAAAGAAAATTCCCACTAAAAAACTAGGATCACTTTAACTATTCACAAATAATTTTGGACTATTTGAAATTACTTTCAACCAAAATATTTATAAGGATATTATTTCACTTTTATAACATTTATTTTTTCCTTAATGGCTTCACTAAACTCTAACAAGCCACCAAATGATCTATGAACTTTTCATTAATAAATGAACGATGAAAAAATATCCATATATCATGAATGAATTTCATTAACAACTGAGATAGAACAATACATGTATATTAATATAAGTATAAAGGTATATTTATGTATACCATTACATACATAGATATTTATAAATTTTAAGGACCTAGGGAATAATCTAAGGTATTCATACATATATATAGGGGGTTTCATTACTATTAGGATATGTAAACACGTTGATTTAATAGGGACATCATTTTTCTCAAGTAAAATACAGGGAAAAACCCAGGAATGTTTTTTGGTTTGGCAGACAAAACCTTAGTTTTTTAATTAATAGGTATCCTGGTCCCATCCAATGAGTTGTGTATTAAGAACTTAGGTATCTCCCAAGGTGTGTTCTATCAAATCATATCACCATAGGTGTCCGTGTAAGGACCCAAGTATCACTCAATGCATGGTATAAGGCATTAAACTAAGAGTTTGTCTAAGGTATACCACATTGGTAACTCGATATTGCTCTTGTAATGGTATGGTAATAGTTTATACTAAGGGGATCCATTATTGTCCACTAGGGAAACCATTTTCACTCCTGAGAAGCATAAAGACCTCCTATTGGTGATCCCATCTAAGATGTTCTATAAATAACCCATGTATAACTTCTAGTGTATGTTAATTCAATTAATAATTCAAAATTGTTAATCCTAATGAGCCTATATAATGAATCCTTAATCAACACCCTTGTACCAACCTCAACATGGAAAATAGAAATTATCATAGCTAGAGTTATAATCATACCATTCAAATAATACATGTTTTTCAAGTTTCCAATTAATTTATTATGAATAATCCAGTATAATATATCAACTAAAATGGCCTATATATATGGCCCACTACCTTTTCGTGGTCCAATTTTAAGAAAATACATTCACATGGTAAAAATATATACAACTCAATTTGTTGATCAAATTAATTTCCTGATATGAGGTTCAAAGGTCATTAAGGAAGATGCACCCATAGGGTTGGATCATATAGAAGTGGCCATCCTCTAACATTGATTCACAATTTGATAAAACCATACTAAGCATGAACAACATCAGTTAATTTAATTAATTTGTAATTTATAAGGTTCCATTAGAACGGTCTAGATCATGGAAAGATGTTTCACCATATAAAGAAAATTGACTTTAGGGAGAAAGAACTAGAACACCTACATTAGGTTGTTATAAGAACTCTAACATGTTAATGGGATCACATTCAAATTATAATATAATAAATTAAGAAAATATAAAAATAACATAACAATAGGGCATATTAGCTCAAACAAAGAAGGTGTCAAAGATAGAAGAGTAAAAAAAAGAAGGAAGAGGAGTGAAGCTCTTGTAGAAACACATCCAATGCAACCAATGATCAAGAAATAATAACTTGTATGAAGTATGTAGCTCTAGGACTACACTAATGAGTAAGGAGGGATCCTAGGTGAGTAGTCCACTAGGAAAACGTGGTAGGAAGAAGAATTTTGGGTTTAAAAGAAGGAATGGTAAAAATGTCAATTCACCATTCATTTAAAGGGACATAAAATTTTTATATATAGTATTTGAAACCATATTCCCATATGGGATTAGTGGAACTGAGGGTGAAATCCTATGAGCATGGTTTTAGAAACCTATTTGGAACCTTCTAGGATACCATAAATCCCTACACAACTGTGCGTCCTGATGGGCATGTTTAGAACAGACCATGCAAACATATGCAGTTTTCTGCATAAACAGTATGGTAGAGTCACATTGTTAGCACTAACCATTCTCTGAACTTGAAGATCATTCTATCTCTCCAAATTTGGAGTTTTGGGTTTAAAAAAATCCTCAAAATCTCTCAAACAACTCTTTTTTTCTATTAAACACATTACCAGCATAAAAAAATATTTTTTTATAGTAAATTAAGTATTTGTAGTTCTATGAAAATGTGGGGCATTGAAACCTCCCCTCTTTAAAAAAACTCATCCTTGGGTTTCCCTTTTGAGGATGGTAAAACATCCCCTAAGAAAAGATTCATCCATTGAGCATGTATATCAGCCTCTATCGCCTAGGTCTCTTTCTATAGACTGATGTGCTTCTATAGAACCTATATCAATTGAAATAACCTATCTCATAGAGAGTTTGTTCTCCAATATAAAATCCACACCAGATGATCCTCAATGTAATCATCAACCTATAACTCAACATTCTCAGGATCAAACAAATTTGATGGGTAAGGATAATAATGATTAATCTGCATTACATGGAAGAAATCATGCATGACCAGAGACCTTTAAGGTAATTCTAACGAATAGGCTACCATCCTAACCCTTTCCAAGATTCTGAAAGGCCCAATGTTACATGGTGATAGATTTACCTGTCTCTGAATCCATATATGACCTAATTTAAGATAAACATGCAGAAAAACCCAATGTCCCACCATGAGCTATAGAGGAAGACGATGATGATCGGTATAAGACATCTACGTTAAATTAGTTATATTCATAAACATATTAATAAGATGAACCAATTCTAATGTCTCATTAATGAGTAAAGGTCTCTGTAGAGCTGCCACATTTTCCTCTAACTAGTACATCGGTAAACAACATGAACTACCTTATAAGGAATCTTAAAGATCCATCTTAGTGCGTGAGATCTTTCATTTACCATTCTAGGTGTACATGAAAGTCTAAAGTTAAATAAATGTAGGAATTGTACCCACCTTCACTAACTGAGATTCAATTCATGATATGTGGAAATTTATTTGAGTATTTTGTGGTTTTTGAAAATTATGAACTTCCCCTCAATACGTTATACCACCAATAACATAAATCATGAACCATAGATACTATCTTGAGGTCGTGCATAGGGGAAAATCATCTCATTGGGTCTCAACTAGTGGGGATCATATAATATAACTCAATATACATATATTAGAACATGTATAATCCCAATTCCTAAAAAATCACTCTAAAGTGTATACCTTATTCTGAGCTCTAGTAGAAGAAAGATTGACACTAAAGTTAGTCTGCCTTTCATCTAATGAATGGATGAATTATAGGCTTTTGAACATAATAACTTCAAGTCCTTTCTAGTCAATACCATGAAAGGAACTGATAGGAATGATACATCTTTATTGAAACAGATTTAGTATCCATACATCCCTAAGAAACTGTATATTCCAAATATGTTCATGGGAATTTCTTATGAAACAACAGTGCTCACCTTTTATGGGTCAACATATACTCTTACCTCCGAGCTGATGGTACAGAGGAAGTGAACCATATCAATCCAAAAGTTACATTTGGTGTGATTAGAATATTACTAGGTCTCTCTTAGTTTATTAATCATGATATCAAGATATTTGGCATGGCCATATAGAGTACTATAATACACTAAGATATCATCCATGAATACCACCAAAAAAGGATCAAGAGAGGGGTGAAAACATGATTCATTAGAGGAATGAAAACTAATGGTGCATTATAAAGGATAAATAACCTAACCAGATACACATATAAACCATATATAATATAGACTGTGAAACATTGTATGTCTGATTGTATCACATTCACTTTATGGTAGCCTAAACTCAAATAGATCATGGAGAAATCTGTCTCTCCTCAGAACTGGTCGAAGAGGTTTTCTATATGAGGACATGGATACTGGTTCTTAACAATAATATAGTTTAACTGACAGTAATCCAAAAAATCCCGAGGTTCCCATCTTCCTTATTGGTGAATAGAACATGTAAACCCCATGGGGAAATAAGGGGTCATATGAAACCATTTTCTTCCCAATCTAATATCATCCTTTTATGTTCCTCGATCCTAATTGGTGTCATGATATAAGGAGTAATGTACCCTGGTTATGCACTGAACAACAAATCAGTGGTGAAATCTTCCACTCTCACAAGTGCTATCCTAGATAAGTAGTCAGGGAATATTGATATCAAATGATCCAAAATAGGAGAGATTTATAGACATATAACCCATTGAAAACTCTTAGAGAGACTATCCATATTTGTGGTCACTTCACCTATCCTGTGTATCTCAATTCCAGGATAGATTTCATGAACATCTGATTCACCCTTATGAATATAGTTACCACCATTGAGTTATGTAAAAGATACCCTACAGTGATAGAAATAAAGATGATAATGATAAGGTGATAACCAATACATGAGGAGTATGATGTCAAATCCCAGAATTTGAATTAAAATGAGATCCCAAATAAAAATATTACCACCTATCTGTAGGGGGGAATCACCAACATCGGTGTATTCTATGATTTATATTCCCAATGGTGTATCATGAGTCATCACACCATAGAAGTACTCTATTTCTAAGACTAGGATTCTAATAATTTTCACATATATAATGGAATATAAATCACCTATATTGAAGAATGAAAAAACTAATATAGAGGTTACTAGAATGGTATCTATAACAATTAAAGGTCATGTACTCTACTCTTTGGGAGTTTGATGCAATTCATATATATGGGCGGATCTTCAACCCTAAGATATGACCAGACCAACCTGGTATAGAACCCCAGAACACCCTGGGTGGGGATGAGTAAATTAGGGCATCAAATTATTCTTTTAAACTAATGGATCTTTTTTCCACATTGGTAAGAACCTGTTAAACCTATCTGATGAGAATGTGAAGAAAACAAAAATCACGTGAAAAGTGATGACACAACAATTTTACTTAGTTCACTACAAAAGGATAATCCAGGGAGAATAAACTGACATGTTTTCAGTCATAGCAAAGTCAAAAAATATTCACTAGTTTTGGAGTACAAGAGTTCATACACAATCACTTTGTTCCAGGAACACTGCCTTTATAATGATTTTAGGGATATCACAATGCGTCCCTTGGAACATTTCCATTGACTCCCCCTTTCTCTCTATTGTGGGTGTAGTCTTAGTCAATTTATCAACATGAAGGTATATTCAATATATTGGAATTTAAGTCTTCATATCTTTCTATCAGAAGACACCTCTTTCATTGTAGTCCTAAATTGATGCACTTCAAAGCACTAAACCAAAAAACGTGATAAATGAAGCATGTTCGATGCTCAATACTGCACTTGTGTGGAACACCAATTCTATCACACCAGTATGGGGATTATATCACAAGATAATTTTTTTTGATACCCTTAATTTTTACATAACCCTTATCTTTTTTGAAACCGTTATCTATCATGCTGCTACACCCTAAAAATCACTTGTTATTCAAAATTCAAAAATAACACTTGCACAAATGTTTTACTCCACACAAGTAATTCTCCTAAAACTCCCTGTAACAATGAGACAATATATATTCATTTGAAAAAAATTCTTAAGTCTTGATTGGGGGTACTCGCCTATTTATAAGAATTTTTTAACCTTGATTTCATGGAACACAACTTTCCCTAATATATGCTGGTCTATTCACCCAAGCCACTGTCGTGCTAATCACCTTGCACGCCAACACCAAAACCTATTCACCCTTATTTTCTTTTTCCAAATTTTGATGCACGGACCTTGTAAAACATATGGCATGAAAACTTCTAAACATATTTATGACTGGTGTGAAAATCACTTTCTTAAAACTCTTTTCTCCATTATCCATTTTTGGACAAGAAAATGAAGAAAACAATGGGAAACAACAGCACCATCAATACAATTGTCTTAATGAACTATATGATCCCCTTCCTTTAAAACTCCCTGATCTTTATGTGATCATTTAAAAAAAACCATGATCTATTTATAGTAATGAACAACCTTGGTTCCAAAACCTGGGAGGTTTAATTTGTTGGAACTATAACTATAAAGTCTGGGTACCTCAGCCATATCCACCTCCTCATCCTAAGCATCAAGTAGTATCCAAACTCCTTGACTGATGTGGAGCTACCAATATTAGACCCGAATTCAGAGTTGTTGTATACTCATTTTTACTAGGTAATGAATGTAAATTTTAGAAAAAACACAGAAGGTGTCCCATGGTGCTATAAGATCAACAATCAATTGGGGGATTTATAAACTTATGATTCTTAGGGATCGTGCTAATATACTAGTTAAATGTCACGTAATGGTTAGTGTCTTTCATCTAATTGGTTATTCTCCCCTAAGAAGTCTTGAAATGATGTTTCCATCCACTAGATAAACCACCTCCACATCTCGATGCTAAATCAACCTGGATCCTAGTACTAGTTTCCATCATGTTCCATTCTGTGTTGGGGGTCTGGTTCACTATCTTAGAAATTATGTTCAACTATAATACATTATCAAACGATCAGATAGGAAATGTAATCCCATCTAAAAATCATCTCTCAGTCATCAACTCGTCACTGAAAAATGTTGGTGTAGAACTATAAAGTTCTATAAAATGAGGGGAATATTCCATCATAGATATAAAACCCTTTTATAGGTGAATAAAATAAATAGTGTGGTCCACTATTAGAGTTTTAGTGAATAATTAGTCATAGAATTATTTCTAAAAGTCCTCCTAGACTATACTCTAATGATAACCTGCCCAAGTATAACATCCCATAAAATTGTAGTCAAATTGAAAAGAATATATGTCATGATCTTGGCCCTCTACTATAGAGGTGTCTCCAAAAGATTAAATATGGATAACATGATCTCAGGTTATGACTTAGTAGCACGAGTTCCACCATCACTAAGAAAATTGGTGTATATTATTGCTGAAATTCTCACATTGACTCCGCCATAGTAGAGGTAGGTAGTGGAGCTCTCTATACAGACTTCATGAATCATAGGATACTCTTTAGAAACAGAGCATTAGTTTCTAGGGGAGGAATAATATGAGGTTGCTCAAGTATCACCATAGGATGAAATACTGGTGGATTAGGACCCACCACCTCCAGAGAATGGTTGTCACCAACCTCTTTGCATATGGCTCAAGGATGTTGTGGTGGAATATTTCTACAATTACCAAATTCACACATTATATATGATATAACATAATAAAGTATTAAATATATTAGAATATGATGGGTACATATCCTTCCAATTAATGAGTCACACCTCTCTTCCTATATGTAATGAAAGGTCTAGGTGATAAGAAGAACAATTATCAAAAGAGAAACTACCTACTCCCCACTATAAAGGCTAGGTCAGGTTCAAGGTCTCATATCACATAGTAGAGGCCCCAATATAAGGAGTGTCAATTTCAAGGTATAGAGGAAAAAACCCTAAACATTGAAATTGGAAAACCCATTTAAAAGAAACTAATTCATTTAATTATTTAAATTTAGTTAAGCTAATAATTTTTTACAAGCATATATATATAATGGTCTTATGGGACATGTAAACCATACCATTTTTTAAATGAATATTCTTTATAAGTTGTAATTGGAATATTATGTATCTATGAATTTACTTTTATATATGGTAATAGGATGTAACAGGTCATATGAAATGATTTCAAAAAATTAATTACTATTCCAAATTAATTGATGTACATGCTTCATAAATTAAAATTAAAATTCATATATGCAAAACAACCTTACATTTTCTCTCATGGAACTAGTGTTTAATATCTAAAACATGAAATAATTTATTAATTAAGGTACAACCATTAAGATATATGAGAAAAAAAATTTAGTTTAATGAGGAAAATTAATTAATCTAATTATTTTAACCATTCAAGAAACGTTATAACATTTTCAAATAAAACAATCAATTCACCCATAACATGATATTGGAAATGCACATAGTAATATAGATATGCTTGGAATATGCATGACTTGTGAATTATAAAGACCCAATAGTGATACGTAAAATGATACCTCCTTTATTAATTTAGACAAGAGTAATGTAAAACCCATAAAGATGTAAATATTCAAAACTCAAGTGCGTCACCAAAAGGTGAAATTAGAAAAACTGTGACATGAACAAACCAAAATAGTTATATCCCTACCTTGGTAATTTGGATTTCTCCTATATGTGGATTAGCTAATTCTAGGAACAGTCTCATCACCAAAATTTGATATGTTCTTATACCCCCATATAATACCCAAAAATTAATATAAAAACCGAAAATAGACTTTTATACCACTTTGTGGGATCTCAGACCCAGTTGAATCAAAATTAATCTAATACGGTTATCCATATGGACTCAATCATGCCTCCTCATACTCCAGAAAGTACCGACTAGTAGTATAGTAATAGGGAGTGTTAGTGTGGAGAATATACCATTATTCTAGAGTGTAATACCATAACATAAAATAATAAAAAAACAAAATAATAAATATTCCAAATAAAACAAATTGTGTTGAACAAAATAAATATCAAATAAAAATTGATGCTCATGTCATTATTTTAATCGACAGGGACATACATGGGATATAGAGGTATAAACATGTATAACATGAAATATAAAAAGGAAAAAAGGAAAAAATATCTACATTATCAACATGAGTATAGGACTGGTACACTTCCCACATAATTCATTATAGGAAAGTATTTTAGGCTTCCAAAACTGGATTCAACCCTTTTTCCTTAAATTTAACCATATGTTTTGTTCAGGTAAGAACCGACGACCGGAACAGGGTGTGAGATATACTTAGTAGGAAACCACCAAGGGTGTATAGAACAATCCTTTTTATTAATATAAGATGAGATGTTTGTAGGTATTATTGTATGACTGTAAATAAATAAATCGCATTGTATCAGGTTCCTCATGTCATACCGGACCAACAATACTATCTCTGGCCTAAGCCAGATGTATCTAAATAGATTCCACCATGTATATATATTATTAAAGTTTTTAGGTATATATATATATTATTCATATACATTTATATGTATATGTCAATATATATAGATATGTAGTAATAGTCAAGAACTGATGCTTAACCCCAAGGTGTCTGTATAAACATATAAGAGGGTTCAGAACTCTTGGGGAATATAGGCATGGGGATATAAATTGGATCATAGGTAATCGAAATAAAAATCATGGACCGAACCTAAGAAAGTGATTTTTATTGGTGTATGCATCCTTATATATTAATTAATTGGAATCCTGATCTCATCTTAGGCATTTTGTATTCGGGTCCCAGTTATTGCTTCATGTGTGTTCTATCAAAACTATATCCATTGGTTTCCTTCCATGGAATCTATAAAATACCCAAGTATCACTCACGTTAATGTATAATGAATATCCATCCTTGTTTATACATGGTATACCACATTAGGAATGATGTATTTTTTATGGAATGGTACAGTAATAGGTTACAAGGGGGTTCCCTTAACAAAAATAAAACATAGAAACATAGAAAATAAAAAATAATATTAAAATGAAGAAGCTTGGTTACCTCAAAAAAAGAACTTAGTTTAAAGTCATTAGCTTGACTTAGAATCCCCAAAATATCCAATTCCAACATTAAACACTTTTAGGACAACATGTTTCAACAACTCTACTATATTGAGATTTATTATTTGTGTAAAAATTGTTTCTTTTAAAAACATATTTTCTGTAATGATTTCTAAGTCCAAGGAATATCATAAATTATAGATCTAGTTACATATGTAGTATCTCCCAAGACATTAAGGGTCAGTCTTTATTTATGGGTTTCAAGAGAAAAATAAATGACAATTGAAAGTTTATGGTTATCTTCTATGGATAGATTCTTGAGTGGGGATGAATATAAAATAATTTTGATTTTAGGATCATTTAAATTTCCCAAAGCATATTGGAAATTTGAATCAAAATCAGTTTCTTATCCAATTATTTTTATAGAAGAATTGCTTCATTATGAATTGAATATTAAACCCCAAAATTAAACATATTAGAATTATTAATGGGTATAATCTCAATATTTTTTATTTATCCCAATAGTTCAGTGAATAGTTCTCTAAAAAATAGTCATTCAATAAATATTTAGGGCACTCAATCGATGATGTAAAATTTCCCACTTTTCAATAAAAAATTCAACTTTCTGCTAACATAAAACCTCATTAATAGTCTCCTCATATTATTTGAGTTTACATTAAAAATTCCCTTATAAATTCTCATCTTTATCTTACTCTATTTTCATAAATTATAAAGTGGGTTCTTCGTCATTTTCCTCTAATTTAAAAGACTATGATTATTGGGGAATAATTACTTTAGGTTTACCCCATTTTTTGAACTCATGTAAATATTCAAATATTGGAGTTACTCATAAGGATATTGTGTGCAATATGGTTCTTCTATAAATTATGAGGAAAAGGAAACCACATCAGGAATGGGTTCTATAACAATTTCATTAAATTTAATTTCTACCCACATTGATGAAACATTAGATGTCGTTCTCTCAATTTTTTGACATAGCTTCTCAAGTAATGGATTTGGATCAGGCCAGAAAAAGGTTGATCCAAATGTTCTACTACAATAGGATAACAATACTATTTGAATTTCATTGGATTATGTTCATATTAGATTTTTTGGTATTGAAACTCATTATAGGTAGGGTTGTTTTGTTGATAATAAGAGTTCAAACATTATGGTTCATTCATATCTTAATTTTACTAAAAATAAAAACTAGAATGTTAATTATAAATCATAATTTTTTTTGGGGTAGTCAATGTAGATAGAGGTTCCAAAAGATTGGTATTGATCAAAATCATCTTCTATAAGAGTGATATCGGGGGTGAGAATATAGAAGTAGGGTGATAATAGAATAATAAGATCTATGGTAACTTACTTGGGTCCTTGGTAATGTCACAAATATATGTCTCTTCCAAAATATACCATACAGTTAAAAGAAATCATTGTAGTACATGTTGGGTTTGATCCATAGGGACTGAAGAAATAACATTCAGAGACTCAAAGATGTTGGATGTTTGGTTATCAAGATAACAAATTTGGTGTTGGTTTATTTTTTTAAAATAAAATACTAAAGTTCATAAGATAGTGGTTTTAAATCATGTAATGAAAAACTAAATTATTTGAATGGAAATAATTAAAGAAGATGGGTTGATCCAATGTTTTTGTTAGGGATAGAATGTATATAATTTTTTTTCAATGATTTTTGTGTTCAACAGTTCAAGAGGTATCCAATCAATGAGATGAGTCCCCAATATCATTCTATAATTTAATTCATACACAATACCAATTATAATACCCAATTAACTTAGTGGATCAATATCATGTCCACTCAAAGGAATTTTATCGTATTAGCACTCAAATTTTATACTCGTTAATTCCTGTGAAGAAAAATAATAAAATAAGTAAAAGAAACGAAATATCAAACCATATAACTGATTTAAGAATTTATCAAAATTTAATAACGTACAATCCAAACCCACTAAAATCCCTAGAATCAAACCACAAAATGGTTATCCTTCCATTGATTATACGAAATCAATGAAACGTGGAAGTCGACTAATAATAGAAAAATTTAAGAAATGTAAAAAAAATAAAAACAAAACTTCACCGTTATGTAAGAAATTTCCCAATTATTGAAGTGAATAAATTAAAAAATTGATTAAAAGGTATAAATTTTGTAATAAAAATATATAATTAAATGATAAATAATAAAAATAAAAACTTTTATTAAGAAATGAAGGTGAATGGAAAAGGTATATGATAAAAATTAAATATTTGATTACAAAATAAAATTGTGCAACTTAAATTGAAAGAATAAAAATATTCACCCCAAATCCATTAACCACTATCTCATTACAAAAGAAATTTTGTGTCCTA
This sequence comes from Viscum album, assembly GCA_963277665.1. Classification (NCBI taxonomy): domain Eukaryota; kingdom Viridiplantae; phylum Streptophyta; class Magnoliopsida; order Santalales; family Viscaceae; genus Viscum; species Viscum album. Next base: position 146,509 of record CAUJRU010001053.1, on the reverse strand, counting down.
TTATCGAGCCCCAATATATAAATTCCTTCCCAATTAATTAGGAGTTTCTAATGGATTGTGGGGAAAAAATAAATTGCAGACCTTCTAAGTTGACAAAAAAATCATCCATATTCATCCACCTTGTTGGCATACGATTTTATAATTGATGATTTCCAGATATGAAAGGGAGATTAAAGGTAAATAGTACCTTCTATATGTCCTCTAATAAATTTAAAAAATTTAGTTTAATCAGAATATCTATTTGTATTTTATGGTTAGAATGTGGGGCTAATTTTAAGGGCCTTCAAATCTAGCTGATAAATTTTTATGTCAACTTAGGATCCATGGATATCCATGAAAAAATGTGGATAATATCTAGACACAATTTAATGAATTTATCCTAATAAAACTCAATATCTACAGTTAAAAGTTTCGATTATTTGGGATTGAAACACAGGATCCACTTTTATTTGATGGGTTTAAGGCCCATTATGCTTTACCTAGAAATTTCTGCATTCAAGTCCAAAAATTTCCATCTTCCCATATGATTTATCCATTGAACATAAAAGAAACAAATTTCTAATAATTTTAATAAATGATATCCCAAAATATAAAATTGAAATAATGAATAGTTTTTTTCCGCAAACAGTTGATTTATTGATCCCAAATTTTCACATTAAACATGTATTACTGAAGTGATGAGAAATAAAGTTCAAATTATATACAATAAAATGTGTTTTTATTGACATTGAAACACAAGAGTATTAAAATATAATCAATTATTATTATCCCATTTCAGTGGGTAATCACTTTAACCGACAATAAATCCTTTTCCTAACTCTCCTGGAACCCCTTCGAATAAAACCACTAAATATTCCATTGATTAATTAATGATCTACATATATTTTGTTTATTTTTACAAATAAATAATTCATGGATTGAATGAATATACTTTTAAGACTCTAAATCAGATACAACTCGATAAAATTTTTGTGTAATTTCCTTACCTAATATTCTAATCAATTTTCACTATGTAAAAAATCCTTAAAAATCCTATTAATTCCTCTTACTAATCCACCAATATTCATAGTTGTCCTTTGAAAAATTCCCTGATCATTATCCACTATTAAGGATATTTTTACAGCCAAGGTATAAGATGGTAAAAAAAATATAACATATTCATAAAGTTGTGGTCATAAATTTTTTTGAAGTGTTGATCCTTTAATTCCAGACCACATCACATAGTAGAAGAGATGAAAAAACGGTAAAAATATTTATCTACATACTCAAGAATAATCATATCTCCCTAATATACAATAATAATTCATTCCCATTATCTATAGTAAGGTTCTTGGGAAATTTTTTTCTACAAAAAATCATTTTAATTTCAATTCTATTCTCTCCTCATTTATATAAGGATATTCCACCAAATATATGTTGTCCCAGTATGGATACTTTAAGAGAGGGGATAGATTGATGGTTTCAGTAAAATTCAAAATTTTCACTCTTTAGGAAATTAAATTTTACGATGATATAGGTAATAAACTAGTATAGTAAAAATAAACAAAAAATCTAAGGAAATGTAAATTATTCAGAAGATACAACATAACCAAATAATATACGGTAAATAGAACAAGAATACAAAGAACAACAGAAAATATAAAATATGTGACAGAGTTCTAAATTGAAATACATAAACAACTATACAAAGCTTATAAAAGAATATAATAGTTCATATCCTTGGAACTCTTCAATTTTGATGTAAAGTGACAGGAGGATTAATATCTAGATCCACATGTATAGATTTTTTAAAGCATAAACCTCTTCAGTTAGAGATTATAAGGACACACTTTTACCATATAGATTCTTTTATAGAGTCATAAATAACTTATAGCCCATGAATTATTTGATCATAAGATTGGAAGAACAAGTCGCTATTCATAAAACTTATTCAATCAATAGATATTAAAATTACAATATGTTATCCCCATAAATTTTCAATAAAGGTAAAAAAATTTATGCCTATATATTATAAGATCACATTGAATCTAAACCGTAATTATTAGAATAGAGAAACTATGTTCTTTTATAATGAATCCTGTCACAACCAAATAAAGTACATAATAATAAAAACTAAACAATCAGTATCTTATCAATTTTTGAGTAGGTGACCATCATTCAAAAGTTATTTCAAGAAATAAAATATTAAATTTCTAGTCCTCAAGTTATCATTCTCTTATTTATAATTGTTAAGAATTAAAAACCCATAACTAAATCTATGAATTATTGGGTCACAATTATAACTTATATAAAATTCAAATTTTTGAACACATATACATATTTTAGAATGAAATGTTTCAATTAATTCACCATGTTTCATTGTAGACATGGTTTGGAATTATGTAATCTAGAAGTTAGTAAATCAATAGAAAAATCTAAATATAAAAAACCAAAAAAATCATGTATAAGGAAAGTATGAGGTGTATTGTGATTCATCAAAACAACGGATCTATAAGATTCAATTTTAGTAAAACCAATAACATTGTAATGTACCCTCTATAATTTATTAATATTATTTACCTTTCTACTCTCACAAATGTCAATTATCTCAAATATCTTTTAAATAACATTCAATCACCCCTTGTATCCTAGATGACTGTCATATCCTCTTAACACAAGAGAAAAATGTTCGTAAAAATATTAAAAAATAATCATATACCTTACATTCAATTTTATTCATGAAATTATCCATATTATTGAGCACATGAAGAAGACAACTCAAAATACGAATATCAACCTTATTTTTCTTTGGATGAGTATACCCACTTCACCTTTTCAATTTTCTTCAATGAATCAGTATTTTTTTAATTCCTCATCACCATTTCCCCATTATTTTTCTTCATCAATATATCATTACATTGTTAAAATACAGAGTACATCAATCAAAAATATTTCACATCAATTTAGAGAAATAATTAATCATTTTCTACACATATTTTTTTTAAAACATAGATTTATAACATATCATTATCCAACATTACTTATTGAGTTTATTTAACAACGTTTTTCCAATAATATATTCATGATAAATAGATTATATTTTTTATAAATAAATATCTTATTTATATTAAATTAATCAAATAAATTAACTATAAATCAAAATACATGTATTCACTCATTTTATATATCCCAATGTGTTAAAATGATACATGAACATCCCATCAATCACTCTTTATACAATTAAATTTAGATAACCCTAAAATATTATTTATATAGAAATCACTATATCATAAATCTTTCAAATCAATCAACTCAATCATATAATTCTATAGAGGCCTATAATTGAATAATATTTGTGAAAAAAATTAACTCACACATATTTTTAACACACAATCATCAAACTATAGAATAGTTTTGACCATTTTACCAATTATGAAAATTTTCTACAAGAATGAATTATATGATATATATTTTTAATATCCCACACCAACATATCCTTATCGGTAAGAAAAAATGACACCTTACCTCATGTGCGCTACCTGATCACCATTGTATCATGACCAATGAAAAGTGTATGTATTATTAATTGGGTTATGATTTTCCTTCTATTGAATCATAATATCAAAGTAAAAATTAATCATAAAAATAGAAAACTATAATGGTAACTAGTACTAAATAACATTAATATATATCTTGAATAGAACCTAATAATTCCCAATACGCAATATAACCAAAATAGTTAATATGTCGTAATATGTGTATATGTATCTCAATGTAATACATTAAAAATAAAAAATAGATATATAAAATCATCCCCTATAAATTAGGCCAAAACTCATATAGACACTAACATAATAGTTCCAATCCCCATTGGACAACTATATCGGGACATTTCAAAAACCTTAATTTACATGAGTTAAGAATATAAATTCATGATATGTGAACATATTATGTTTGGGGATTACATCTCAGTAGGATGACACATGATATATAACATATACTCCAAAGCATAAAATGATCATATAGTTATTATGAAATGTAATGCAAGTAATTTTATATAAATAATCAACACTGTTGAAACATTATCATGTCCTAACCATGACACTATGAAACTTTAAAATCCCATCTTTAGCCAATGTTGTCAAAAATATGATTTTATATAGAATATATTATATCCCAATATATAATATAATTAAAATCATGGCTAAACACATGAGCTTACCATATCGTTGAAATAATTAGTACAATGGTCAAAGATATGATTTTATTAAAACATTAAATATCTCTAAAAAATTGGGAAAACTCATCACATTCAAAAAACATGGAATAAACCATTAAAATTTAAACACATGGAACATCTAAGAGTTTCCAAACTCATGGAATATCCAAAAAATGGACTATCTCTATATGGATGAAATCATGATATAGTCAAACCCATTGCATATCTCTTCATATCCTATCATAAGGCTTGTCTAAATAAAAGGTTCAATGTTATTTTATCATAACACATGATGTTTACTACATCATTATCAAACACACGGTGATATTATAACCTAATTAGAATATTTTCTTACAAAACTACAAAATTCCCATTCTTTGTAAAATTACATAAAAATATCATTATTTTAAAACCTCATAAAATCAATTTTTAGCACATCATACATTGAAAACTCATAAATATTATCATCCCTCATATACCAATTTCTCCCTTAAAAATAATTTAGTACAATACGACAAAAAATGATCACTTTCTCAGTTTATTTCTGATGGTGAACTCAAAAATAAAATTAGGAAAACATGTCTTTAATTACCCCATGAATTTTTAAATATATTCTAATTACACATTAAAATCATGAAATAAATTTACTTTCAAAATACAATTCAAATATTTTCTTGATGACATATTCAACTTCCCCAGTTTAAAATCCCAATTTGTTTTTAAATTTTAAAAAATTCACATCACATCATTACGATCCAAAAATGGTTTATGAACACAAATGGTATATTTATAATTAATTTCTTGCACACAATGAAAAATGTTTCATTGAAATTATCAATCTCCTAAATATTCTTTCCTTTTTAAACCTTAAAATAGTATTTAAAATCACTAATGGTTTTACATTAGTCAAAAATAAATAATGAAATCATTATCAATGATTTTTATTATTTAATGAATAATAGTTATTATATAAAATCATCATCAAATGTCCTTTATCAATAAATAATATTAATTAATTATAAATATTTTTTTATCAGAACACACCCTTACTGTCTAATTATTAAAAATTAATTTCTAATAATAAATCAAATGTAATGTACTAAATTAAATTTCAATAATTTGTCTAATTATTATTTTTAATTAATTATCATTTTCATGTAGTTCATCCACATAAAAAATAAATCCATGATAAAATAAACATAATATACAATCAGTATTCAATTAAAATCCTAGATAAGATCAAGATCACCTACCAAATGATGAATCAATAATCGATATAAGAATCATATACCATGTACCTTTAAAATATCCAGAGATAATTGTTCCACCAAAACTAGATGATAAATCCAAATTATAAAATGTTGCCTCATTACGTGTAAATATCCACGATTTTTTTAAAGAAAATTTCAAAGAAAATTTATATTTTGACGATTATATATGGGGAATAAAATGGACATCTTCATCTATTAAATAATATATGATTAGAAGAAATTTCATCATTGATTTTAAAATATTTTTTTACCCTAGGGATGAGTTTTATGATATTTCTAATAGTTGGGTTTTAAGTAATATTTTGTTAATATAATTAAATTAAAAATTTTATTTAAATCTAATTTGGTGATTATAATGTATTGTGAAATTATAAAACTGTAATTGTTTTAACAATTCATTAATAATTGAATGCTGAAAATTTCATGAGGTAGTTGATTATTTATTTATCATAGATTAATTATTCAAGTTATCAAATAAATGATAATTGTTTTCAGTTTATCTATTAATTTATTTGATTTTTTTGATTTATTATTTCATAAATAACATATAAGATCATAAATTATTATTATTCATTTTATATTGAAACAAACACACACACACATATATATATATTCATTTATGATGATTATATTTTATAAGAAATATAACTACTATATTAAAGTTATTTTTATCAATATATAATAATAATATATATATTGTGTAGTTAGGGGGATGTAGTGGTATTCCCCAAGATGACATAAATTAAAATAAAGTCTCATATGGATAAAAAAATATGATGTAATTGGGGTAATGTGATAAGAGGTGGTTAATGGGTTCGACTTGGGTAGAGAACGCCCTACCTGTATAGATTGGGATTAAAATGACTAGCACTTTTAAGCCTTCATTTGATGGAGGAACAAAATATTCATTCCAATTCAATTTATAATTTAACCAAATTAGTTTGTGGGTCAACCCAAATTCATAAATATGATTAAAAAATTTCAATAAAATATACAAAATTATAATAAAGGAAAAATAAATAGTAAAAATATAATAGTTATCATATAAATGGTAATTTTTTCATATCTCTCATATTAATAATATATATATATATATATCTTTTTGTGTGTTATATTATTGGTTAGCATGGCATCCAACATATGGTTATTCTAGTATGCTAATGTCTATATAATTTTTTTACCTTGTCTATGTAAGAATACATAAAATGCTGGACATTTTTTTCTAGTTCAGTATATCCTATAAATGCAGCTTTTCAAGAATATATTGTGGGATGGTGGTCCATTAAAAACTCTTATGTATGATGAAGGAAGATTTTAGCCCCTATCCATCCCCAATTTACACACTCCTGTCTCTCTCTCTCTCTCATAATTCTCTCTTGTCTCATCAATTTATTTATCTGGGCTCCAATTTAAAATCTATTTATAAAACTTCATTCATAGAGATGAAATATAGGAAAATCCTCATTTTATTTAATTTTATTGTTTTATTTCTAGATTGAATTAGTGTTAGAGGAATTTTACGGAATTTATTTCATTTACATTTAAATCCATATAATAAAATGAATTCATTAACCAATTATAAATGTCTAAACAATGTATGAAATCATTAATCCCTATATCCATTCATTATTTTTTATGGAATTCAAATTCTATCTTGATATTAATTTTTCTAAAAATACCATTATTTCAATTGATATCAATTGGGATATATTCTTATAGTTAGATTACAATGTTTCATTTATATCTATTTATATACTTATTGTCTTTAAAATTGTAAATTTAAATTAATTGAATTGAATGATATATTTTTCCATTTTATGTGTAGTTAATATTTAATTGAATAAAACCTTCACTTCTCAAGTAAAATTTTTGTAAAAATATTTATTTATAGTGTATTTAAAGACATATATTTGATTTGTCGTGTTAAAATATTAAAATATTTTTAATTAGAATAAATTAATATTTCGATATTTTTTTCATTATATATATATATAATATTTTCCTATTACACCATCCATTTTTATTCATATATCCATTATCTATTGTTAAAAAATTATATAAAAACATATTTTTTAATTTTTAAATGAATTAATCAATAATATAATGATTTAATATGTTCAGATGCGTAGTGAATTAGAAATAAATTTATATTGTTTATCTCTTATATTTGGTAATTTAATAGAAATAACTATTCTTTAAATTAATTATATAAATTTAATATTAGAAAATTTTTAAAAATATACATTGAAATTTTATGATTAATTAAATTAATATTCTTATGTTTATTAATCTTGGGGGTATTAAATATAGACCATTTCGAATTTAACATTCTGCCCCCATTTCATAAATTACAAAATATAAATATCATATCCTTAAATTAATTAATATATATATATATGTATATATATATATATTCATGAATATTAATTAATAATAAAAATATTCATTAGAAAGATTTGTTTTTGATTTTATCAATTGAAAATTTTCAGGAAAGTTAGTGGGAATATTTTTTAGTTTGATGCCGAAATTCAAAAACAAAAATACATTTTCATGAAAATTATATTCTAGTAGTGGTTCAATAATTTATTTCTCATATTATGTTAATAATATTATTTTAATTAAACATATATTAAAACCTTAAGAAATATTTTAATTTTTTCCATGAATTTACAATTAAAACATTTATATTGATATTTCATTAGAGATTTTTTGAAAGGATTTTTGGGATTATGTAGGAGGATTTTGTTCTGTTTAATTGTTTATTCTTCTTATTTCTTGTTAAAATCATGTAAAATGTTTGTTTATTATGGTTATTTTTGAAAATGTAGATCTATATATGATTTTATGGTATTTTTTTATTTTTTTATTTCTTACCATACATCAAATAAATCCTTCAATTAACCTAAATTGTGAATGTATATTCATGGGTTTGGTTATAAATCCATCAGGGTTTCTTGTTTACTAAAATAAATATTTGATTTTTGTTATATCCATGGTTAAGAATTTATCATGATGTTTAGTGATGATTTTACATTGATGATTAATATTTATAATAAACTTTTTTCTAAAAATACTTTGGATAATGTTATCACTTTAGAAATATCTTGGTCAATGTTAGATAAGGTTTATATTCCAGATATATTAAATATTAGCCTTTTAAATATCTCTTCCTACCTCCTAATTTTGGTATAAACCATTTGTTCTGTGTATTACATGGATATGAAATTGATGGTGACGGTTTTTAAGATGCACAATTCTTTTCCCTGTCAAATTTTAGTTGGTTATTAAGTTGTTGATTCATTTTTTTGGGGATATTATTGCCGAACTTATCATACTTATAAGAATTAAGTTTTCTGTAGACTATCATAAAATACTAGTGATAATATATTACGTGGAATTTAATTTCTTTTTATTGGTTATTATATTCCTAATAACCATATTTCAATATGTTTTAATTGAGTGTAAACATTTATAAATCAGATTTTGGTTATGGTTTCATACTTATGTTACATTATATAGATTCATATAATTTGATTTCATTTTTCTAAGGACTCAAATTAATGAAACTTTTATCTTAAAATCCTTTTATATCATGAGAAAATAAATATGGTTGGCCTTATTAAGTACTCCACATCAGCATATTAGGATACATTATTATGATAGTGGAGATGTGGTGTTGATATATATATAAAAGTGTTTACCCATTGTGTGTATGAGTTTAGATTATTTTATAAGTAGATAAATATATTTTGTAATATATTTGATGAAAATACATGCCCCCTTATGGATAGGTTGCAAAAACTCTTACTCTAGTAGCCCATATTCGATGTATAGTTTATTACATTAGTATAAAATACATGGAATAACATACTTAAGGAAGAATAGTTTAGTAGTAATGGTAACTAGATACATAATTTAATTTCAAATTATATTTGGAAATATAATCTTAAAAACATTGTGAATGTAAATATTATACATCCTTTAACTAATTCAAATATTTATTCTTCATATCCAAGGGAAAGGAAAAAAAAGGTGTTCTTAGATTCGCAGCAAGGGTTATGTATAGTGGAATATATCATTAGTAACTAAGGAATAATAAAATAGTAAGGTAAATAATTCATAAAACACACCCCTTGATAAATAACTTGAACATGAATAATAATTTGGTTGGAGTAAATGAATATCAAGTGATTCTATATAAATAATGACATGAGATTGAAAATTATCTATGGATATTTTTTAAAATAATTTTATAGAGATCAATAAATTATTTCATAATTTTGGAATACATAATTGCATACATTTCAAACATATATTTGTGGCCGTATACCATGATAGTTTAAAATATTGGTTTAAATACACCAAAAACATTCATTGAGGAAAATTATCTTTTCACATTAACATTCACTTTTAAAAAACTCGATTATTAGAAAAAATATTTTATTTGAAAATTTACATGGAAAATATTAATGGAAGCTTAAAATCATTGACTTATCATGAAAACAAAATGTTTTTTATGTAGAGAACATTACAACATATATTCCTAACACAATTTTAGTAAAAAGCTAATTAGTACCTTGTTTGAAAAATGATAGAAAGATTCCATTATGTTTTTTTGTAAAAAAGAAAATAATAGGAAAAAAATACCATAAAAATAAAATATTAATGTTAAAAATATTATTGGAAACACTTTTAGATAACAAGAACATAGAAGAAAAAGATTCCCGACTATAGATAAAATAAATTCCATTTTTCATAAAAACATTATTTTGATCTTCTGAGTACATAAAATATTAAAATAAAAGATTGAATTATAATTTTAAAAAATAAACAGTAGAGAATAAAATATATTAGGATTCTGTTAGGAATATTCTATTATTCCACCAATGGAAATTTAATCATAAATAATCTCAGATAATGATATTATTGTGATACCCTTACAATTTTTGAATCTTTTGAATTGTAATCAACATGAATGATATAAATTTAATTAAATTTATAAATACCATGAATATAAAGTTAAAAATGATATATCATATGAAATGGGTAGAAAATACACCTTATAATAGAATATATATTTATAACATAAAATATGTCCCAAAGAGGAAAACCTGAGATGAATAATACTTACAATGATCATAAAATTACAGTGATAATTTATCCGAGAAGTGGTTATGTCTTACAAATATAAATATTTTATTAATTGAAAAATAAAAAAATATATTAAATTTCAAACATAATCATGAAATTAGTTTAATAAATGAATGGGAAATATAACCCAAATAAAAAAATGCAATAAAACACATAAAGCTTGACACATCTTATATGTTCCTTATCTTCCTAAAAAATAAACATAAGTTATTTATTTAATTTCATAAGATTTTTTTTCATGTTAATTATTAATTTAATTTTATTTAATACTATGTTATATTTATTTTCTTAGTCAATAAATTTCACGTAGGATGTTTTGAATATATTTTGTTCATATGCCCATAATGACTTTGATAGGATGAATATGGTAAATGAGGTCATTTTTCCACCATATATATATTAATAATCATGATAAAATTTTCATTTTTCTAAATTGATAATACTTTTAAAACCATTAACTAGAGATGGCTGTAAAATATAAACTTTGTTACAATCATGGAGGCAGTAGGCCATACGTTCACATGAGTATGATTTTCAATTTTAATGTTCTTTATGGAATGAATTTAAGTGTTATTTTATATTTGTAGAATTATAATTATATCATAAATATAACTTTCTTTATTTTATTAAAAATATATATACAATATATATGACATGGTAATTAAAATATATTCACATCGCTTCGTGGCAGTGGTAACTCAAACATACCGACGAATGACAATATCGTCGTTAAATGAATTGAAATGTAAGAAAATATTTGATATATATAGAGACATTAAATTTTATTACATGAATATTAAATAATTTTTAATATGAGAAATATAATTGTGTTACAAATCCACGATCCAAATGATTAGTGTTTTGAAAAAATTAGGCCCAAAAAGCACTTGTACAAAATAAATGATAAAAATTTATTTAAATATGTCATTTTTTCCATATAAAAGATAATTTTATCCTTTTTTAAATTTAATAACCTGAGGATATACATCAATGAAATGGGTGAGAAAAAATCCCAGTAAGAGGAGGAATACAGGATATGAATCAATAGTACATGGATGAGAATAAATAACATCATCATATAATATGCATAGGATCACCATCAATATGCTGAGGGAAATATTGGATAATAACATTGAATGAGACATATGAATACCAATGAAACATATTTTCATAGTATTCAAATACCACACATGGTTTTGAATAAATCTAGTATCAATTTCATGCATGACATAGGTGTATAAATTATGACATTATGATTAGGAGTAGAGCTAGCAACATGTTTATGCATAGGGTAATTAATCTCCTGAGATACATCATGTTTCCAAATCCAGTAAAAGGATATATAATTCCAGGGCCTCTCATCACATCATAAATAATCATAATAATTCCATTCCACATGGAATGTATTAAAATCATAGTCATGTAATAACCCATGAAAACGAAGGAGTTCTATAATGATTTCATAAAGCATACATTCATGAATAAAATTTGGGCCTAATAAATGAATAAGGGAAAACATATTTGGAATAAAATCATCATTATTGAGTAAATATGAAACAAATAAATATGTGTCAATTATTATATTTGTAATGAAATTTTTTTTTTTGAAAAATAATTGTATTTTTCTAAAACCCATTTTTGAAAGATGGAAAACATGTATATCAAAAAAAGGAATAATAAATAAAGGATATTTTAGGTAATATTGGGTATATTCATACTAAAAATGGCGAGAAATATGGATAACTGAAAGGAAATGAGTTGGGTTTGCGAATCCCCTTACCCTAAATCACACTTTATTTCAACACTTTTACACTGAATGAATAACAAAAAAATTATTAAACTTTTCTAAAATAAGTGAATTATTATAATTTTGTCACTATTTAAAAATTATAATCATTGTATTATGTTCCATAATTTATATTTTCAAAATTAAACCATTTTTATATCAATTTTTCCTTAAAAAATTTCACTTTTATTTGATTTTTCAATTTTGTTCATTTTAATTAATACATATGTACTATTAATTCCATAATAATTATATGTAAATAATTATACATTTATAAATAATAAATAATTTATTATAACCATCCAAATGGGTGGTGATATAAAATAAGTTATAAATAACATCATTGTCGATTAACTAACCATTATTTGGAAGGTTATATGAATCCAGAGAAAGAGAGGTAGATAATATAAATACTTCAAAAATATAATTTTTATAGTTGTATACAATGATTAATATAATGTTAACGTACTATCTAATTAATCATAAAATATTTGGTTTTGAAATAAATTTGGAAAAAATAGAATAGAGGAGGAAAACGAGATAATATTTGATAAAAAAATACTATTTGTAGGCATTGCTTCTGTTGTAAGACACTAGACTTCCTTGATGAATGGATTTTTTACTCAAAAAAACCTATGGTTTATAAGTGATTAATTGAGAGGAAGTCGGAAGATATTGGTCTTTGGTATGTTATAGAGGAGTGGTTTTCAAAAGTGGGGGAGGGGTTATTTATACTTGAGGATAGGGGTAATTTTAGAATAAAATATGAAATAAAATACAATATCAAAGGTGCAACATTTGATAGTTAATTTTGATAATATATTATATTTATAAATATAGTAGAAATATTTTAGTTCTCTATAACGATTTATAAATTGATTTCAAATAGTTTATTAAAAAATAATTTGGAAAAAATAAAAATTATTATTTTAATGGAACACTTTTGACTTTAGGATTTGAAATGTAATTTTTTATCTTTGGAATACATCTTTGTTTTATTTAAATGAATAGTTTATAAAATTAAATATTTTTTATTAAAAATAATGTTGTATAAATTATTATTTATGTGTCACATCGTGAATGATGCAATTCACGATACACCAGTTATAGAAGAAACTATATTTTTTATATTCACATGAATACTGAAGTGTTTTAAAAAATTTAAAAAAATTACCCTTAGAAAATTTATATGTGAAGATTTCGAAAATGGCATTAATTTTTTAAAAATAATTTTTTAAAATAGGTAATTTTAATATTTAATATACAATTTATGGGTTTTTGGAATACATTTAAATTCAGTTTTGTTAAAATGTTCTTATATTTTCTATGAATTTATTAATTATCATATTTATTTTATGTATTATAATATTTATATTTACATAAATTACACAATATGAATATTATTTGTATTATATTTTATTATTTTGAAGTTAGGGTGCTTTTACAATAATCAAGATATTGTTCACAATGCTCACGTTACTATTCCCAATGGTAATTTTACTATTCTAAATGTCAAGTTACTATTACAACAGTCACAATAATTCTTATAAATACAAAATAATTCTTTCATTCGTTATTCACCTCATTTTTTATTAATGATTTATATTTTAAGTTTCTAAAATATCAATTGCTTTACCAATATTTTTATTTCATTTCTATAGTATTGTTCATGGGACTAATGATTTTATTATATTGGGGCTATCCATATTGTCCAATTATACTTTTTATATTATATATTTTGTGTCCCCTTGTAATATTTGGAAATTTAATAGGATTAATTGCTAAATAATATAATTTCAAAAATAATGAAATAATGTTTTTTTGGGTTCTCTATGTGTTGTATGTGTATAATACTTTATAATATAATATAGTACACGTTGATTTCAATAAAAAAATACCTTTTAAAAGATATGTGTTGTTAAATTCCTTCCCCATTTGTAAATTTCATCATTGAAAATACAACTCATATTCTAAGTTGGGAAAAGGTTTGGTTAAATTTGTTACATTGTTTCCTCTGGTTCATACATCACCTACTCATATATATGGTTTTCCCACAGTACATTTAAAAGATAAATTATCTTGTTTTATAGAACTATGTCTCTATGATCCTAGACATTTACCAGCTACAACTCAAACAATAGTTTATTCTTCACTTTCACCACCTCTAGATTTAGAGCATGTGAGAGATCAGGTATCTACTTCCCTAAGAGAGATACATGGAACAAATCATGAACATGGGAAGTATTTTATGGATATTCAAGATGATATGTCACTAATTATATAAAATGAAGAATCTCAAAGAGGGAAATGTACCTAGGTTTAAGGTTTACATTCCTTCTAAACTACATGACTCAATTTCAAAGTGATATATAGAGGAAACAGTTGTCTCCAACTTCAAACTCCAAGTTACATCTACATTTGTTAGCATAACACTTTTTCTAACATTGAGAATATTTATATGCTATTGGATGGAATAATAATTATCTATCACCACTTTCCTAATTTCAGGTATAGGTAGTTTCTATTCAAAAACATCATCCCAACATGTAGGAGTTCAAAGTCACTTCCTAGATAAGAATTCACATGGATCCACTTGAATACTTTATTGGAAGGTGTTGTTGTATTAGAACTCAAATAATGTGAGATTTTGATCCCATAACCCTTTAAATTATATTGATTAGGATCTTAACATGTCCTTGTGCTTCCAAATAGTCCATTCATATTGACCATATGTTTAGGTTGGATATGTTTTACTGAAATTAAATAATGTATTCAGAGCATGTTGCAGACATTCCTAAAATTTTTAGGTGAACCTTGGATCATGATTAGAGTTGTCCAAAATTAGTGAAACATTCAACCTTACCACTTACATTACATATATCACAGAATTTTATTCTAGTGAAAAATCATCCCGAACAGCAATGAAATGGGTAGTATTGGTGATTCGGTCCACTAAAACCCATATCGTATTGTTTCCTATTGGATATATTCATGAGATAAGTGAAAATTTATATGGTGAGGTTCTCTAACTTCAAAATTGGTATAGAAAATGGTTTCCTCATTCACTTGGAGTTCAATCACTATGCTTTAACTTTTTGACATATCGAGCTTTTTGAGTTAACTTAGTAATCTCTATATTCATGTTTCCCACAAGAGGTGTTCTCAAAGAACATGGTACATCATTGTACTTCTATAAAGGATAGAGAAAAATGATCTATGCTCATTATCAATATCTCTTCCTTTATTTTAGGTCATTAATGAATACAAATAATAGTTCTAAACCGAATGACTCAACTACATCAATGTGGAATTCATAAAGATTCCATTTCTTTACTTCTTTCATCATTTTTTGATTCTCTAGATCATCCCCTTGTGCCTCCTTTATATTATCTTTGATATATGGTTTGGAAATTATTTGGACAATGTAGGACACCATCCTCGATATTATGATTTCTAGATCCGACCTTTTAATATACATGAATATATGATCTTTCTCAATTTTCATCAGGGATAGAGTGTCATTTTTTTCTCTATTAAGATAAGTAGCTACGTAGTTTTCCTTTCCTAGATGTCAGTGAATATAGAATTTGTAGTACATGATTAGATCTAACAAAATCATTGAAAAATTATGATCTATTTTTTATAAATATATACTTTAGACTCTAATGATTGGTGTATCTGTCACTGTTCTCACCATAGGGGTAGATCCACCAAATCGTCAATGTAAAGATCAATGTTTCGAATTCCAAATCCTGTGTCATGAGTTTTTTATCAGGGAGATTCAGTTTTCATGAGGAGTATGATATTAATATGTAACTCAGTATGAGTAGACAACCTAATATTTTCTTTTAAGCATCACTATATATCAAAATACCATCTCCACTTGATAGTAGTGTGAGTACAGGTGATGTGATTTTCCACTTCTTGAGTTCCTTAATGTTTTCCTCGCATGCATCATTCTAGATATAGTTTAACCATTTTGTTGTTGACGTAGGTAGTGGGATAGAAAATCATGAGAAATTTCCCAACAATGACATAAGTACCCTATTAAGCCAAGAAAACTATGGATTTTCATAACACTAGTGGGTCTGGTCCATTTGTCAATTACCATTATCTTTAAAGGGTCCAAATAAATACCCTCTCTTATGATTGTGTTCCCCATAAATGTGACATTATGCATCCAAAATTAATATTTTATTATCATAGAGTATATTTTATCCCCCCCTTAAAGTCTCTAAAACAATATTTAGATGATCCACATATCATTCCATTATCATTGTGTAAATGAGATTATCATTGATAAATAAAACCATAAATTTTGTCGAGGTAGTATATAAAGGCTATATTCATCAACTCCATTAATATTACAATGGAATTATTTAGTCCACATTTAATACATAAGAAAACATACTGTAAATACCATTTATATAAATTATTCTATTGAATTTACTCCTTCTTCACCTTTTACAGATGATATCCGTAATGGAGATCCACCTATGAGATATATTAATCTCCACATAGTTGATCACACAATTCATCAATCCTTGTAAGGGGATAATTTTTTTTGGTGATCATGTTGAGGTTCTCGTAATCTATACATAACCACATTGACAAAGAAGTTTTCGTAATAATGAGCACCAATTCACCTCAAGGTGATACACTTGTTTGTATGAACCATTTGTCTCAGTTCTCTTGGTTTTACTTTTTTAGCTCCTCCATTTCGATTAGGTACATCCTATAGGGGAATTTTTTGATAGGATTTGATCCATTTATAATATCTAATGAGAACTATACCTCATTATCAAGTTGATATCTAGGAAAATCATTGGGAAATACATTATTATGTTGAATATTAATAGGAATATACTAAATATTTATACTTTAAAATGGCTCAACAATTTGGGAATGGTATGTTTATCTATAGGGAATGGCCACCCACACCCTTGAGGTATTCGTCAAGGGATATTTATTATCTTCCTTCTGATTAAATAAGAGAATGGTATGGTTCAGAATATATGTAGGGATTTAACTTTCTTGACTGTTGATGGGTTCTCTATATAACGAGAGACAATCTATGCATATTGTGACATCAAATTCCACCAGGGGAAAATTATAAGATTCACCAGAAGAATTATTCCATAGACTGTAATAGGGGAAGAGTCTATCACTAGTGTTGTAATAGTTACAATACTTTTTATTTTTATAGATATATCTACTTTAATATATCAAGGATTCAATTCAACAGTTCTAGAAAATATAAAATATATAATGGAATGCATATAGGAAAAATCAAATAAAACATTTTCACATTCAATATTGAATTTGAATTGTTCCTTGTACGACTTCATTTTCATGATCCACTTTAGAAGTAGTGATTGTGTAAGATTTCCCTCTCTCCATTGAAATTGGTATTTTCTGATGACAATTGACCTCAAAGACCCATGTTTTAGTGTTCTTACATGAATAGTTCCCTTCTCCCTATAGTTGAAGCATTGAATAATGGATAGTGCATAATGACGTGGATTAATTTACTCTATCATTTTGGAAGGATTATTCAGGTGTCTTTGACATTCATCATATTTGTTCCAATCTATATTGCACTTGAAGAATTTACTAACACCTTTGAGGAAATTAACATGACGATTCTTAGCATATTTTTAACATATGGGTTCTTGGATCCTCTTCCCTCCTTTTTTATTTAACCCCCCAACAAGAAACCCCATTATTCTCTTGTTATCTCTATAACCATGTGACCATTACCCAAACTACGTTTCTGCTTTGAGAGAAGATAATACTATATCATCATAACTCCCAAAGAATTATAAGGCTAGATCCTTTAAAATGTGTGGAATTGAACCACTAAAAATCTATCTATTTTGATGCGATTGATAATAAAAATGGGTCATTTCTTGAAGGCCTTGTGATGTTTTAATCATAACCTGTGATAGATTCAAATTTATTTTATTTAGCTATAAGAATCCTTTCCCCATATTTTTTCAATGTGTTTTATGGAAATACTTACTAAGAATTTTTTTTAAAATTCTAACCACTACATATATTCCATTTCAAACATCATCTTGGTTTTCTTTATCAACAACCAATATTGATCATATTATCCTTCAAAATGATATATGGCTAGAGACACCTTATCCTTCTCATAACAGTAGAGAATAAAGGAATATCTTATCTAATGAGTTATCCCACTATTCAAAGATAAGTGGATTAGAAGATATACTAAATGTCCGTGGTCTTTACCTTATTAAGGACTAAATGGACAGTTGTTCCTTCTTTGGTGAAGGCGGTCATTACACATGGTTCAGTTTTTTTCATATCCTTAGACCAAAATGTTTTTAACCTTCATATAATCTTTTAATTTTCCCATACATAGGTTACTAGTATGGTTTCTTTTAGTTGCAAATATTTTATAACATAGAAAATGTTTTAACAAAAAGTTGGTCAAAAGGGCATGAACATATAATTTATTCTTATAAGGAATCTAATTCTAACTGTAAATCTTATGGCATCAATATGTTTATCCTTCTTATAAAATGATTATTCTAGGATGTTTACTTATACATAGACATATTCATATGATTTTTTTAGAATTTTCTAATCCCAATTCATAAATTAACTATACTATGATCTGATTCCAACTATGGACACCCAACATTTTTATATGATTTTTACAGCATTTTTATGAAAAGGAACTTACTAGTGTTACAAATCCAGGATCCAAAGGTTTTGTGTCTTCCGAAAATTAGTATCATACATCAAATGTACATAATAAATCATAATAATTTATTTAATTCTATATTATTTTAATTATAAAATAATACATTATCCTTATTACATGTTATCACATGAGGATATACATCAATGAAAGGGGTGAGATAAACTCCCAATAACAGGAGGAATAAGGGACATGAATCAATAGAACATGGGTGAGCATGATCAACATCATCATAT
The DNA here is from genome assembly GCA_963277665.1 of Viscum album. Classification (NCBI taxonomy): domain Eukaryota; kingdom Viridiplantae; phylum Streptophyta; class Magnoliopsida; order Santalales; family Viscaceae; genus Viscum; species Viscum album. The sequence continues at coordinate 127,137 of CAUJRU010001053.1, read as the reverse complement.
CATAAGAATGGGATCATAATAATAATTGTGAGGGAAAAGTTTTATAATGAAAATTAATGTGGAATATGAAAAATTGAAATATCTTGTCACAGGGGTCAAATTCCATACATATTTGTGAACATAGCTAGCATTATGTTGACACATAACATATCGGTATAAATCATAACATCATTCTTATGATCAAATCTTGCATCATGTTCATGCATAGTGCACATAATCTAACGAAATACATCCCATAACCCAACTAATTGGATGGGAATATAATTATTAGCCCACCCATCACATCATAAATTCTTATAACCATGCATTCCTATAGAACGTCTAACAATCATAGTCATGGAAAAACCCAGGAAAAGGAATAGATTTCATAAGTATTTATTAAATCAAGCTTCCATGAATAAAATTTGGGGTTTCCAAATTAATAGAGTAAAACATATTGTCCTAATAATCATTATTCTTCAGTAGATAAGAAACAAGTAAAGATGAGTGAAAGATGTGTTTTGAGAAGAAATTCTTTATTTTGAAAATTTTTTGTATTTGGATTAAATATAATTTTGTAATTGGAAAAACAGGAATATACCTAAAAAGAAAATGGGATAATAGTGAAATAATAATAAATGATTTTTATGGTAATATCCATTCTAAGAATGATGAGAAATATTGATAACCCCATGAAAAGGAGTTGGGTTTGAGAATCCTGTTACCATAAATCTCACATTATTTCACCACTATTAATCATATTTCATAATAAACATTGGTTTATTAAAAAATTGATTATAAAGTTAATTATTTTAATTTTTTTCACTATTTATCAATTATAATCATTTTTTTTATTTTTCTTAATTTCCATTTTTGAAATGGATTTTTATATTATGGTTTTCTTAAAAAACCACATTTTTCATTGATTTCACTATTTTATTCAAGGTAATTAATACATATGTATTTTTAATTAAAAAATCCTAAATTAAATATATTTATAAAATTTTATATGATAAATAATTTATTATAACCATCCATAAGTTTAGTAATATAAAATATGTTGTGAACATCCATGTTGGTGGCAAATCGAACGATATCATGATGGTTTTCCAATATAGGAGAATGAGTGGTATAAAATATAAATACATCAAAAATATAATATTTAAAATAGGATAAAATCATTTATATAATGATAAATACTACCTAATTAATCTTAGAAGATTTAATTTTGAAATAAATTGGCAATAAAGAGGAGATAATAGAAAATTGAGAGAAGCGTTGATAAAAACATACTATTTTGTCCATGTTGCTTCGATTGTATGAAACTATAATTCCTTAATGAATAGAGTTGGTTCAATCCAAAATATCCCTAAGGGTTTTAAAGAATTAATAGAGAGGACTTGGTATATATTGGTCTTTGGTAAGTGTGGGAGGAGTATCTTTCCAAAGGGAGGGATATAGATTATTTATACTTGAGGGAAGGGGTATTTTTAGAATAAAATATTAAATAAAATACTATAACAAAATTAAAAATTTTAACAATGATTTTTTTGAAAATATATATAATATATAAGTATACTATAATAGTTTTAGGGTTTTAAACCCATTTATGATAATAATTTCCATCATTTAATAAAAAATAAAGTAGAAAAAAGAATACAATTTCATTTAATGGGAACACTTTTCACATGAGGGGTTTGGAATGTAATTCATAGGTTTTGAAAAAATATTTATTTTATATTAATGAATCATTTATAAATGTAATTTTTTTGTCATGAATCAAGTTCTATATATTCACGATACACAAGTTATGTAAAAAACTATAATTTTACTATTCAACTGAAAATTAAAGTATTTTATAAAATTACTAGAATATTACCCATGGAAAATTTCAATATTCTCATGTAAAAAATGAAAATAATTTTATAACAATAAATTTATCAAAAAGTTAATTTGTTTTTTAATATAAAAAATCTGATTTTTATGAAAGAAATTAAAATACATTTAATTAAAAATGTGATTATATTTTCTTTGAGTTTTTTCATCATTATATTTAATTTATGTTATTATAATACTTATAATAACATAAAATACTTTTCAAAAATATTATTAATATAAAATTTTGTTTATTTTTTGGCCAGGTTACTATTCTAATGGTTAGGTTACTATTCCCAACAGTCAGGTTACTATTTCAATGGCTATATTACCATTACAATGGTGGGGTTATTATTAAAATGTTTACATTACATCATTTAAAAAAAAAATTAATTACTTTATTCTTCATTAACCTTAGTTTCTTCAAGGTTCAATATTTAAATTTTTTAAATTGATAACTGGTTTACTAATATTTTTTTTTATTTATATAGTGTTGTTTATGGGAGTAATGATTGTAATATTGTAATGAGATCCATATTTTACCATTGATGTTTTTTTAGTCCCCTTATAATATATATAATTTTTATAGGTTTAAATACATAATATCTTAATGATATTCATTAATTAAATAAAGTGTTTTTTGGTTTGTCTATGTGTTTTATGTGTATAATACTATATAATATAATATAATACACCTTTATTTCAATAAAAAAATCATTAATAAAAATTAAGTTATTTAAAGATAATAATTTTCCAATTATTAATTTGTTATAAATATCAAATATATACATTTAACACATCATCATAAATAGTCATAAAAAGCAAAAATGGAAAACAAATTGCATCGGTTCATGAGGTGGTAGTCCTATATACAGAAGAAAAACTCTTTCGTTACCAATTTTATTTAATAGGATATGGATATTGGTTATTCCATTAATAAAATAACATCTCAGTATACGGTGGATACTTCTTTTATTATATCATCTTTGTTGAATTAGATTTTAAGGAGGGGGAAGAATAAATAAAACAAAAACACCTGTTAAAGAATGACTCCTATTTTTCAGAAAAACTCATTAGGATGACACCCAAATGCATCCATAGATTACTTTACAATAAAAACCAATGCCTCTATATCATATTAAGGGACATATGGAATGTATTTGGGTATGTGTTGGTTGAACTAAATTATTCTTGATGTCTGAAGAATAGTGAAGAGGATGTTCCCTCTTATAATTGCTCTAAAGGGAACATTTAAAATTTATTAAAATTTTAAATTAATATAAATTAATTTTCATTGAATAAAGGGTAAAAAATTATATTATTATTACATATGATGATGATGTGTTGAGATTATATCATCCAATAAACTTTTTAGCATAAAACCCGTACATCATCTTTTAATTTATTTTGAAGGGATATATCCTTATTTAAATAATTTTAAATTTATTAAAGTCATTTAGTGGAATCTTATAAAAAATTAAAATATCATATATTATCCAATTATAAAAATTTTACACCAATTTATTAACATTTTTTTTATCAAAACCATCGTTTTTAGGTGTTAACTATTTGGTTTTTCATGAGAATTTCAGTTCAGAAATTCTACTCCTTGAACATTGATCATGGTTCAATAATATCAATAATGTTTATCATGATTTAAATATAATAAAATATCTTATATATATTTATATAAATAGATTCAAATAAAAATGGTAGATATGTAAAAATGATTTACAATTTACATAGAGATAGTAGGCCACATGTATGCTTGAATGTTGTTTTCATTTTTTAATGAAAAAAATAAATTAAAAATAGATATTATTTTATCATTACCAAACCATAATTATATAATTAATAACATATATATAAATTATATTTATCCTTATTAATATCAATTTAATGAAAAAATGAAAAATGAATCACATCGCTCCGTAGAGGTGCTAGTCCACACATAAGTACGAGAAATGTAATCAATTTATAATAGATGGGAAGGTAAGAAAGTAGATATGTTATTATTATTATATAATAATAATTTCATAATAAATATCATATATAAAAATTCAACACATCTTAATAATCATCCATAATATATGGTGATGTAATATGATTTGTATCGCTATGTGGTGGCAGAAGTTCACAAGTATGTTCGAGTGATACCTTCACTTAACATTTGCTGGAAAAGAGGGAGAATAAACCTTGTTCCATAATAATAACAAAATTTTATTATATTTAGGATAAATTAATTATTAATTTATTATTAATACCAAATATTTATAGGAGTTATAGGAAGAAATAAATTTAATGAAGTTAAGTATAATGATTGTCTCTTCTTCGGTAGGACTACTTTAGATCCCTTCTTATGTACCCTTAAAATGGTATTTTTGGAAGATAAGAACCTATAATTAATATATATGGGATTATATAAGTGAATATTATTGGGTTTTTTAGTTATATTTGTCATATTTGTGTAAATAAGTGAACGTAAGGGTGCCTATTTATAAGCGGGGGAGAGGATACACATGGAATTTCGTAAAATATTAAGATATAATAATTTCATACTCATGAAATATGATTCCAAATGGACATATATTATAAGTTGGTATATTATGAGGTATAAATAAGTCCATAATATATAATTTATATAGGTTTAATAAAAAACATATCCTTATCCCATGGTTTAACCCTCAGATAAATCCATTTTATCTTTTACCTTAATAATGATTTTTTTACCTCTTTTATTATTCATAATCACTAAATATTATGTCAAAGATATTATTTAATATTAATTATTTTTATTCACAATATGGAAAAATTTATCAAATTAAATTCATATAAATGGTAGAATTTAATTTAAAATTAAATCTGCAAAACGCGATGAAAAACAGTTTCTAGAAAAACATTTCTTAAATATAAATTGTTTTAATACCAAAATCTGATAGAAATTTAATTAAAATAACCTAAATTTTATTATTAATTTTATAAATAATACAATATAAATTTTAAATCATTTTAAGAAAACGAGTCTTTTTATATTCTTTAAACAAAATGATAATTTTCAATAAATATCGGTATTTTTAACTATTCATTGAAAAATATTCCTTTTTAGAAAATTCTAAAAATTTAATTCTAAGATAAAATGTACCTAATTATTTAAAAATTGAATTTCATTTTTTAAAACATTTTCTAATTTTTTTTGAAATGAATTATATAATTTTCTAACAAAAAGAAACAATGATCATATTTTGAGTCAAAAGTATTTTTTTATAATATAATAACTCTACTTAAAATTGTGTTCTTATTTATCAATATATTTCCTTTATCTAAATCCTTTTTAAATTTATTTATAAAAATTTGGTTATTCCTATTCATGTCACAAATTTACTGACTAGGTTTTTTTGGTTCTTTTTGACTCGATTTTGTGTGTAAAAAACCTATCAATGTAATTTATTTGAAGAGAAATATATCAAAATAATGACCAATTTTATCCCAAAGCCATTTGAAAAACAAAATAAAATCACTAGGAAACATTCCCCTTGTCAAATTATGAAAAATAAATTTTTTATGGTGTCTTCAGACATCTTATTCACAAGTAAAATAAAATTTAAATCCAACTTTAATGATTCCACCATAATGGAGTGGAATAAAAATCGAATCGCTAAATAGAGGCACCCAAAATTTGAGTGTAAATAGGGGGAGGACCAGTGAAGATGAATATAACTAAATACATACCTCTTATTACAAAAAAACATACAATGTAGTAGAAGATGATATAAGGGGGAAAGATAGTAGGGAGTGAGTCTGGATATGCACACACATTGGAGATGAAAGGGGGATCCCCCCGTTAAAATGCCTCAAGTAAAATCTTCTAAAAACCTTTTTTTACAGTCTAGGTATTTTTCAAGGTTTGGGGATATGATTTTCCAAACTGTACACAAATCATGCCCTGATCACTTCCAATATATACCACTCTCACATGGTTTGACCATACATTTTACTAACCATGTCCCAACCATGAAAAATTTATATGAAACACTTCTATAACATCTCACATAGTTTGTCTTAAAACATAAAAAAACGTGTAAAACAACACAGGTCCAAAATGAGCCTGCATGGTTTCCTCTAAAACTCAAATATTTAACCCTTAATCGTGCACTATCCACACCAACCATCGTTATACATTACAAATTAAACATAATTTCCTCCCATGTAAGGGTACCTTCATGATTTTCTCTAAACCATGAGATCCATTTAAGAGAACATGGTCAGAGTTCCCCCAAAACCTCCAAAGGTCAACCTGATTCTCATAAGACTTGAAACAATAGCCCAGGCACATATTGGTCCTCAAAACATATCTAATAACATTATTTATATGTTGAAAATATCAAAATTCCAATCCAAATCAGGGTTCAAAATCATTCCAATCTACCAAAGAGAAAATAATATTCCCTTAAAATTCAAACTACACTAACATGTGATATATTATAAACCATATCATAAAAATGGATTTAATTAATAATATACAATTTTCTTACCCTAATATATATGAAGGGAGATCTATACAATCTTACTGGAAGCCCCCAAATGAAAGATAATTGACAATCATGTAAAAAGGATATCTAGCCCACCCTAGCCAATTAAGATCATATAGTTGAAAGAATAGGAAATAATGATATTATGGAATATGATTTATATTAACTAAAATTTCAGAATCACTGTCTATAATAGAGAATAAAAAAGGGTGAATAAATAGAAAAAGATAATCCTAGGGGGCTAACATATAGAGAATTTCTAAACCAATGAGAGGTCAAATGGGAAAATTTTAATTTGAAGTAGTATTTTTAAAAATAGTTTATTTTTAAAGACTTTCATAGTCTTTATTTATAAATAGTACTAACATTCACTAACCATGTATACATTATTTGAATAAAAAATTCAAGTTTCATAGTTAATATACATAGTAGAGCTAATAGTGAACCCTGGCAATGCATTTAAATATTTTTTAACAATTTAAAAAATTTATGATTGAAATTTAATGATAAAAGATGAAGAAAATAAATAAAAAATTTATATGCCAAAATGTGACTTCCCAAGTGTCACAATTACATTTTTCCATGCTACTTTTTACAGAAAAAATATTAATCATGATGGTTTTTGGAAAAGAATATATGGGTTTATTACTCTCCCATATTTAATTCTAAATCCCAACTCTCATGGGAGCTGAAACCATGATATCATAGAATATGAACTAGAGAAATTGATTTTATTTTCCACAGATCCTTTTTATAGTCAAGAATCCAAAAAGGATTTCATACCAAAAAAGAAAAATATATAACTGAAATTAGTAAAAAATTAGAATATAAGAAAAATAAAAATGATATTTCATTCATCAAGAGATGTGAACAACATTGTGAATTGATATCATCTTATAAATTATTTTTATCCACTGTGTGATCTTTCCAATATTTTCAATGATATACGAATGTATATAGAACCTTGAAAATAACATATCTTCTTTCCCTTTCAAATTTAATCAACCTAGGAAGATAATATAGAGAATACCATATTATCTATCTATAATTCCATTGGTTATAAAGGATGATCTATATATGATATTTGGAAACATTAACCAGTCACCATCCAATTATGAATAAGATAAATTTTATCTATCATATCTTATAATGTACTTGGTTAAGCTAAGGAATATTTTCTAATTACAGCCTAGAAAATTAGATATAGAAAATCTGAACCATATAATTTTTTAAAGGGATCCATCCTTATTATGTATTTTTAGTTTTTGTTATATAAAACTCAATCAATGATAAGTTTTTATAATATAATCCAACAAAATCTATTACAGAAACAAAAATTATATCCTCAATGTTTTCATTTTTATTCTCAATTTCTCAATTGGTTTAAGTATAATATGTCATGACAATTTTCCCATGTGACCCCATGATGTATTGAAGGGATTTTTAAAATAAGGAGGCAAAGTAGGGGATCCTACCAAAGATAATCACTAAATGAACCAAAATTAATTTTATAATATCATTCTTAAATAACTTCTCAATGTCCTACACCTTCATGATATCATTAATATAAATTAAATGGGTCTATTTTAAACACCTATTATTAATTACCCATATTAGATTCCCCAAATGAGGTTTATGAGGGAATTTTTGGAGACATTCCCTAAATCACATTCATTAAGACATATTGTATTATACTCTTTGTATATTATATAGATTATGAAATGTATACAAATTGAGGAATATCTTATTCCTTATATCAGGGATATCATTGCGGTTGTTATATAATAATAGTCAACTGCCTTAGCATGGAAGTAGAATGTGATAATTTTAATGGTCATATATCTTACAACAAATATTCCATTTATGTTTCATTAAATAAAACAGATGGTCAAACATAGTTGGATGAGGGTTATAAAACTTTTAACCAAAATCATCATTTTCATATATGTTTCATAACATATGAAGGAATAAATGAACACTCAAGGAGTTTCCTTAAGGGATATTTAAATGAAACCTTTTTTATGGTTGGTTTCTTATTAAGACGCTTTTAATTATCCATATCCCTAAAATCTCACTCTTCCTCCTTCCGTCATCATTGAGACAATAATATTTCATGGCCTGAGAAATGTCTCGCACGTGCAATTAGTGATTTCACAACCCATATAAACACTATATAGTAGGGAGTTCATTTGGATTACTCTTATTCATATCAATCAATAATGTTATATGATGATAGCTAAAACAATAACTCAGTGGTTAAAGGTACACAATTTTTAAAATTTTATATTTTTTATGGTTTTGGTTATTATTTTACGGTGTTAATTATTTAAAGTTTCTCAACAATTTTACTAGTTATCTTATGTGGTAAAATATCTTAAGAACCCAATAAATTGTATTTTAGTGGTTTCATTCCATTTGATACATGAAATCATACATAAATATGATATTTGTGTTATCACTCCAAAATAGAGTATCTTAACATCAATACAATATTGGTGAGATATTATGGTATAAATAGTTTATTCTAACATGGTCCTATACAAAATCCAGTATGTAATAATCCAATTAAAAATAGGGTAATTCTCACTAAGGTCCCTCCAATGCTAGATTTTTTATTCCCTATACATAACACATGTAAAAATATATTCAAGTTAATAGTATTAAGACCCTTGTTATGAAAGATTAATCATATGTGAGTGTAATGTTTAATCCGGAATGTGCACTTAGTTATTATTATATATGACCCTCACATAAAATTTAATACCATGAATACCTATGTGTGTAGAGTTAATATCACATTATATTCTCTTTCACCATATTAATTTCATATATTACTGGGATTTTCCTTCCACAGGTCCTCAAATTCACCATAAATAGGTCCCTATATAGAAAATTAATCTTATGTTCTTATCCCATCTAAACCAATTATATGAATTAACATAAAAAATTATATATATATATAAATTATACAAGTTCCTATCGTATGTATTTTTATATGTTAATATCACACAAGGTCATTGTGAACTATGTTAATGTTACGTAGGATAATCCCGGTTAAAATTATCTGGCAATTAATTGTCATGTTAATTATACAAAGTATATATTTTAATCCTATATAAGATAAATCAAAGTAATATTTATTTCTATATAGACCTATTATAATATCATTTAAAACATGTGGTTTGAAGAAGATCTTGGATAATAGTGAATAAAACTACTCTACCTTCGAGGGAATACTATGAAAATTGGTCCACAATCAAATTGTAAGGATTCTCAAACAACCAAAGGGATTCTAGTTCCTTCACTAAAGGTGATAACTAGTTTTTATGATGTTACAAAGATTCTTCTATGCCTCGATAGTATTATCCACACAATAGAATAAGATGTCAACCACTTATATATATCCTTTCTTGGTGATATTCATGGAATAAAGAGTTTAGGAAAAAATTATAACATATCAAATTCAGTATCATGGAACCTATATGTTACAAAATGTTTATTTTAATTAACTAAAATCCTTCAAATAATTCATATTACATAATGAATCAAATAATTTGATTCATAAATGATAAAACTATTTGAGTGTGGACATGGAAACCACATGCATCATATGCATGCATTCATCCTGTACAACATGCATGTATTTGTGTTCACCTAGAAAAAAAATAAATTATTCAGCAAGATATGTAAATGAAATAGTTGATAATAACCACACACATAAAAACAGATTAGCACCTTTTAATATGACCTAATATTCTCCCCAATGGGTATCTATAGATCCAACTCTAGAAAACAATTCAATAAGAAAAACTTGATTTCAATCCAAATAAATACACATAATGTAATGAGATGCACTAGAACCAAAAAACACACATTCTAGGGTATAGGTAAACAACATTTTACCTATCCTAAAATAATAACCCTCATTGAGATCCACTGCCACCTGCTCAACCTCATATAAATACACAGAACCAAAAAATTAACCCTTACCCTAAGATATCATGTTCCCCTACACAATATCTCTACAAAAATATTACCACTGATAGAAACAATATCTTCCATGACCAGATCATTTGGGTAACAAATGGCTTATTCATTGTTGTGGTTCACTATCCCAGGCCTATGATTCTAGAGATGAAGCATAACCATGACCTATACCACATGAAAACCCCATTAAATTAATATTTAAAGACAACTAATCTCTTTTTACATGAGTGACACTACATATACACATAAGAAAAATGAAATCAATTATATCACTTCTTGATAGACTAGAAACAAACAATCAGTAAGATGCCTATGGAATATGCAGATAGAATGATCTTCCCCTAGCCACCTAAATATTCTCAATATTGGGAAGAACCATTCACCTTCCAATTTTTTACTACCATAAGATCCTCCTGATCCAAACGATACCTAATTAACTTCCCTAATATCCTTATCAACCATAAGAAAATTGTATATTAACTTCTTAAATAGAAGAATCAATCCTTATAATTTATCTCTATCCTCAACCAGTATACAAACCGATGAGCCTCATAGAACTCATCTCCCCTAAGGTTGGATCAAACTAGAGGAACTCCATGAAAATAAAAGAACAATTGAGAATATATATGTTCCCATACTTAATATAACTTAACTCATATGTCCCATATTTCTTGATTATCATTATAATAAACTGATCAAGAAAGTGACTCTAAAAATCTCCCAAGAAAACCCTTAAATCCTATTTTCCTAGGCTAGGAAATCCAACAAGAATTGAGATGGTACCTCAAGAAAAAAAATATATATAATTAATTTCTTTCATTATATATAATTTATCTACTCAATGATGTCACACAGCCTAACTAGTTTTTCATATTTACTAACCCAGGTTCTGATAATCCTTCTTTTGGGTGTTGATTTGGGTCTCTTCTGGATTTTTTTCCAGAAATTTCACAGTGAATTTTTATTTTTGTGTAGCGGGATGCACCCTGGATAGGAGATACAACGATATGGAAATCATAGACGCAACATGAATGATATAAAACTACGAAATGGATTCCTAGAGGGTGTATATAGGTTCCACTTGGGGGGGGGGGAATTTTTCCCTGTATTAGGGGTTTTAACATATCCCCACTATTCAAGTGATCCATACAATGTGGCTGAGAGAGGCTGTGAAATGGAGTCCAGTAGGGAGTTTTTTTTTGATTTAGAAACCAATGATACCACTACATCATGGTGTATCTATGTGTGTTGTGGTTCCTCCATAGATAAATATGATATGTCCTCCTAGAACCCATTTGTGGGTTTCAAATGAAGGGTTGAGAAATGGTCCTGAACCATGCATCATATTACCTCCAATATCATCCCATCATGTGTAGTGGTGGGAGAAGACTATACCACAGTGTGGAAAGATGAGATGTGGTAAAAAATGATGCACCTTGGTCATTCATTTTTCTTCCTAGTTATAAATACCCATACACCATCTATGAACCCTCATCTTGTAATATTATATCTCAAATCATTATCACCAAAGAGAGGAATATCAAGGACTTTGAATACATTCTTGATTGGATTAAACCTCTTTCTTCAAGATATAAATCTTTGGCATTTTAACTCCATCCATGAGGTAGATATGCACATATAGATTTTTTAATTATTTAATAAGTTTATTTTCTTTCTTAATTTCAGGGTTTTTTGTTATGAAAAGGTTTATTTTCATATCAAGGTGTATTTTTTCATGAGATCTATGGTTTTAAATGAATTTTTAATTAGAATGGTTTTGGACACACTATGTGTGGATGAAATTACTTAATGGATGTTTCTAATTAAAAATTTGGTTTTAATCATGTTAGTGGAGATGATTAACTATAAAAAATGTATTCATAAATTGTGATCATGGTTTTAAATTGGGTTTTGGAAATAATGGAACATTGAGGACCTTAGGTGGGTTGGGAAATGGATATGTCACATAATTTTGTGTAATTCCACTACAGGTTATTTGATATTGATATACTATTATGGGACTAAATATACATTGGATCCAAATTATTCTTATATTATGATTCTTCTTATGTATAGTGTGTATTCAAATAGGATAGAGACCAATCTTGTGAGTTATCATTTATGTTTGGGTTTACACAAGATGGTTTATTTCATGGTTAGATTCCTCATTTGTTTATATTATAGTTTATCCCATTATGTGTTTTCTTATTCTAAAATTCATTCTTATATAAACATTTTTTTATTTCATGTTGTGATAATATGAATGTAATTTATAAAAAACTATAGGGTTCATTGTATTTATAAATATTTTACCATTTAGAAATGATTTAAAAATTAGTTTTGATTTAACACTATAACTAATAGTTTTCTTGGTATTATAATTTTTTTATTCTTTAGTGAAATCCTAATGATATTTTTGATCATATCCGTCCTTTTCCTTTGTGTGTTTTTAGATGTAGTTTTTCTAGACACAGGTTAAGGGAAGGGTGTCATGTAGTTCTCCAGCTTCTCTTGGTAGTCAATTCTTTTTTTGAATGGATAGTTTGGTAGTGAATGATTTTCACATGACGTTTTTGTCTTTTAGTTGTCGTATTATCACTTTGTTATTTATTCATATGGTCCTGAAGTTTTTTTTTCATTGATATATTCTATTTATTATTCTATGTACTCAGTTTTTTTTCCTTATTTAATTTATGCATGATACAAGTTTTGTTATTTTGATGATGATCACCTTGTGTAATACATAATTTCATGACATGTCTACTAATATTGGGTTGGTTCATTAAGGAATCATATCAGAGGTATACCTAACATAAGGTGTTTTGACACTACCTGGGTTTTGTTCAGGGTCTTTGGTGGACATGAGGTAGATTTTATACATTTAGATAGTAAATGAGGTAGGGTTCCTGGCGAGCTTACTTCCTAGTCTAAACTCAATTTACCATGGGTGGTCTAAGAATATTTCCAATATTGAGAATTATTTTTTGATGATATTTTAATAACCTAGATTTTGGGATTATTTAAAGGGACTTGATCCTCCATAATGTGTTTACATTCATTCATAAAATCCAGGATTGGTTTAAATTATTTTTTAAAGGAATTGATATGGATTCACGATGTGTTCTTGTGATTTGGGAGTTTGTCATAATATATTTGGTTGTTATCATGTATTTATTAGAAAATGAAAATAATAATATTTTGAATCTTATATAGGATGATACAATAAAAGTTTTTCAAGTGAATCCATCAGTGAAAACTTTTTTTTGTAAAAGATATAATCTAAACCTTTCAGAATTTTTGTCTTGTGAGTGTTAGGAACCATGGATGGATTATGCATCATGGACCAGAATTCATTAAGTAGAATCAATACATAATACATAGCGATAATGGAAACTAGGAATATTAGGAATGAGTTGAGAATATTAAAATGATTTTTATTTTTTTGAAAAATCTTAAGGACTCTAAGGTAGGATTTTCATTGATCATTCTAGAGGGACCAAGAAGGATATGGAGGGAATCTAATGTGCAAGCAATATTGTAATAGGCTTTTACCTACAATTCATTTAATAAAAAATTTAATAAAAAATTTTATCTTAAAATGTTGTTTGTGGTAAAGACCAACTATTATTTACATTATAGAAATGGGAACATATTTTTTTAGAGTATTTTACTTATGTCGTTGAGTTAGGAAATCTATCACGTGCTATTATTAAAAATTACTTCCTAAAGGACAGAAGGATTGAGATTGGTTTAACTGATGATATTCAATCAATGATGATTCTGATATTCCTTTTGATATTTTTGGATGTGGTTGAAATGGAGGCTATGGATGAGCAGGACATAGCAGAGAAAATTGACCTAGGTGGAACATTGTTTTTTGCAAATATTTTCTTGGGTGTGTCTTCTGGATGGAAAATTAAATGCAAGGGTTCCTTGATTTTCATTGAGATTAATTTCAGTAGCTTCATCTGGATGGTAGTATGTTGTTTTCTATCATTGTGGAGATCCGGCCTATACTATGCCTAAATGTGTAGAGGCTCCCAATACTTTTTATAGTTGTGGACAAACTGGATATCTTAGGTGTTTTGGGGTGGATTTCCCAAGCTAGTAAGCATGAATCATCTGTAACCAAGGGTTAAAAAGATCATTATGATGCTTCCATGGTTGGTGGGAAATACCCTCATGCTAATGGGAATGTTCATGTGGAAAATAAATTGAAGGGAGGAACTAAAGAAAGACATCTTTAAAGAGTAGAGTATTCATCAGAGGAATTTGAGTCAGGTCTAACTACACTAACGGTACAATGTTTAATTCATCCTCTATGATAATGTATTTTTTTTAATATAGGTTTTACTCATTATTTTATATATTCAGTGTTGGTCCATATGTCTGAATTGTGATTTGATCTTGTGATGTTCTTATTGGATATTTCCACACCATTGGGAAAGTGGTCTATATATGATTTTAAATTTTATATATTTCAGGTGATGATATGAAACTTCAGAGAAGTGTGATATTTCTTAGTTCTTGACCATGATATATTCAACTTGGTTATTGGAATGGATTATATGATCACTATTACATCCAAGATTGATGGTTATTATTTTTGGGTTCAGTGTTTATCTGCTTATAGAGTCACTCATATCTTTTAGGGTGAGTGAGATTGTAGATATGGGTGAGTGGGGAATATTTTTCCTTATAAAGGAGTGATATCATTCCAGTTATCAATGATATTCCAAGATTTGGTTGAAACTCAACTGACACCCTCACGTCTTTCCTTAGTGTGTGCATATCCTGATGTATTTTCTGATGAATTTTTTGGGTTACCATTATAGAGAGATTTCAATTTTACAATTAGCCCCCTCTTTGGAAAGATTTCAATTTCTATGAAATATTCTCACATGGAACCAACAGATTTGATGAAAAATAATTCCATATTGTGGACCTTGAGGCCAATGGATTTATTTATTATATCATGTCACCTTGGGATTCACCTTATCTCATTTATAAGAAGGCATATATGTGCCTTAGAATTTTCATTAATTATAAAAAGCTAAATCAAATGACCATTATGAACAAATATCACCAACCAAGAATTGATTTTCTCCGTGTTCAAAGGAATGTGGATAATTGGTTTTCAAATACTGACTTCTGATTAGGATATCATCAGTTTAGAAATGATCAAGATGGTATAACTAAGATAACATTTAAGAGATGGTATGTGAATTTTTGAGATTTGGTTATTCCATTTAGTCTCAGTAATGATCCTCTGATATTTATTTTATTAATAAATTGGTTCATTTATTACTTATTAGAAAAGTTTTTGTTCATGTTTGTGGATGATATTTTTGTGTAATCTATGCCAGAGGAGGAGCATTGATATCATTTAGATATCATCCTTGGAATCAGAAGGGTGAATTTATTTTACGTTAACTTTCTAAGACTGAATTATTGATCAAGGAAGTGATGTTTATCAGGAATTCCAAATCTAAGAGAGGCATCTTAGTATATCATGAAAATATAATGTTTGTAATATTCGGAGAGAATCCTAGAAATGTGTTAGAGATTAATATTTTATTGGGTTTTTCTGGTTATTATAGGTTAATCATTTAATACCTCACATATATTAGATCCCCAATGGTATCTTTGACAAGAAACCGTGTTAATTTTTAATGAAATTAAAAATATCATAGGTCATTTGAAGAATTAAATGTAAGGCTTACTTAGGATGCATTTCTGATTCATAAAGAACTGGGTTTATGTTATTATGTTTTCTGTGATGCTTATTGTTTGATATTGTGGTGTTTATTGATGATGAGAATGTATGTGGCGTCGTATGCCTCCAGCAATTTTCACCCTCATGAAAGAAATTACCCTACCCTTGTTCTTGAGTTGGAAGTAACTATGCATGAACTTAAAACATGGCATCACAATCTCTTTGGTGATAAAATTATTGTATACTCTAATAAAATTATTATGATTAATATTTTCTAATCAAAGGAATATGAACTTCTGATAGAGATGCTATGTTGAGTATCAGTAGACATTTTATTTTGATATTCATTATTATTGTAGGAAAAATAATTTGGTTATGGATACATTGATTAGGAAAGTACCAACTAAATCATTAATGGAATCTATGGTGGAGTGGTATACGATGAGTTTGTTCACTATGTTAGGTTTGGTAGTGGAAGAGGCTGATGCGACTGTACTATTTTCTTCGATAAAGTCTGGCATGACATTTTATGAGTAGGATTAGTTTGATCATGTTTTAGACACTGATTATTAGTTATTTACTATAATCCAAAATGGTGGGGTTACCTTGGGTGAGTCATCTCAATCTCCCATAGTTTCTTTGTTTTTTTGAGGTAGGTTAGGTTTTCCTAAATTTATGAGGATGGAATTGATAGATAGTTAAAATCGGTCTTGTTGGTCTATACACCTTAGGGTTACCAAAATGTATCATATTTTTAGAAGTTGGTATTAGTGGTTTGGAATGAGGTGGTCTATTGTAGTTTTTGTGTCACAATTCCTTTCTTGTTAGAGATTTAAGGTGGAACGCAAGATAACTTCTAAAATATTTCATCATTTTCCGATTATAGTATAAAACCGGTATGATATATCCATAGAAATCATCATTTTTTTCCACGGAATCCTTGTAGATGAGATATATTCTGTGTGATCATTGATCGACTTCTGAAAATGGATCATTTGATCAACATAAAGGAAACGAAAAAAGTGGGGAAACTCGGTCACTTGTATACCTGAGAGGATGTGAGACTTTATTAAGTTCCCTATATTATTATTTATGATATTGAAATGAGGTTTATATCAAGGTTTTGGATTATATTACAAAATGATATGTGTTCCTAGTTCAAATTAAGCATCGCATATCATTTGTAGATAGATAATAATATATAGAGGGATATTTAGGTTCTTTAGGATATTCATCAGGCATCAATGCTTAATTTTTTCAGTTCTTGTGAATATAATATTATTCTAGGAAAATTTTCTTATAATTGTTTTATCAGGATTAGACTAAGATGTGTCTCTTTGAATAATTGTATGAGCATCCATGCAAATATCTCACATGTTGGGATGGATTAAGAGAGTGGTCATTGGATGTACTAGTAATTGTTTAAGAGATGAATGAAAAGGAATAGTTCATGCAGAAGAGGTTTTTCATAGAATAGAGTAATAAAAAATCCTACATAGACAAAATTTGTTGGCTTCTAGAGTTTTATGTTGCTGATCATGAATGTTTTGGTGTTTTACATCTCTTAGGAAACCATCCGTTAAGTAAGAAGGCTATGTTGGAATTGAGGTTCGTAGATCCCTTTGATATTTTGGATATTCTTGTAATAATGGAATATTGGTTAGAATTATCCTCTCTCATGAGGTTGATTCTTGAAAAGTTACCAATTTTAGGTGGTTTAAGTTTTATCCTTCCCCTATGATTGAATGAGAGGACATTGATTGTAGAGACCCGTATCTTGACGTACATGGACATTACATTACATTTGCGGAATACTTAGTACATAACAAAAACACACACACAAGGACCGTAATAGTTTAGTGTCTTTGGAAACTCGGAACGTAATCTTCTAATCGTGGTGAAAGATGTTCAACATCTCCTATAATTATCATCCGTTTTTTACCTAAAACCTTTCTTTATATCCTGGGGAAAAGAAAACATAAAAGGGTGAGCTCAAATGCTCAGTAAGGGTAAACAAAATAAATATCAATCACATCATATACATAAGCACATAACTTTCGGAAATCTTAACATGCAAAAGAGATCATAATTTCATAACATGGGGTAAATCCTGGAAGTGAAATGCAATCACAATAATCATAACATAAAACATGAAACTTTGTGGCATTCACACATAATCATAGAGAATCATTTCTTGTTAGTCAAGACTTATTGCCAAGACTATCTTAGTGGACAAAGTCCCTTTCTGAATCGAGTAACCCTCGTTTCAGTCCTGTTTCACTGAACCGGTATAACCTACCGTTACAGCCCTGTCTATCTCATGAGATATAAAATCATTACCCAATGCATTGGAGGGAGATATAGGTCCCACCCATCCCATAATGATACCATTCTTATGTGTGCCACAAAATCTTAAAACATACATCATTGCATAACCCATGTAATAAAAATGGGAATCTTAAACATCGTGACATCATAAAACAATTCATATAAGATAAAAGAATTCATAAAAATAATTCCATCACAACATGATCAAATCAATGTAATAATAGGGATAAAAACAGAACCCTTTATTATCTTAGATGGAAAATAATTTTGATAAAACACTTGAACTCCATTCTTGAGGAAAATATCCATTCTTCTTTAAAAATACTTTTCTTTTCTTAACATGTCATACAATTATAAACTAAAATAAGTTGATTAAAAATAAACTTGAAAACATGTAAATGAAGCTTCTTGGAAATAATGTTTTAAAAATCCATTCATGTCGTATAAGTTAAAAAGAACATTCTTCGTACTTTTGTCGGAAAAGTGAAAAAGTACCTCGTACGGAAAACGACAAAAGATTCCTTTCATTTATTTTACTAAAAACTCACCGAAGGGTAAAATTGGATTTAAACAATTGTAGTTGGATGGAAATAATATTACATATTTATGAAACATGGATGTGGATGATAAAATACACCCCAGTAAATTCTTACGAATAAACAATCTCGGATAAAAATGAGATTGTGATATTTCCCTTACCTTAGGTCCGATTTGCTTTTTTCGTGTCTGAAGCTCCTGTATAATGGTTTAAATAATGTTATTGACTTATTCCAGAATCATACATATTGATATGATATCATATATGGTCATATTATTAGCTTCTTGTTAGTAATATTTCATTGTTACTTGTTACTCGGTTCTTTATAACTTTTTGTTCTTATGCGTGTTTTGTCGAATAAATTCTTATTCTTATCTTTAGGTTATAGATAATTCATTTACAGAATGGTATTAGTGTAGTATATACCATATTCATTCATTCAATTCATTTATATAATCATTATGAAATGAAGATCATGTCGAATGAGTCGCATCACATCGTGGAGACGGTATTCCGTACGTACGCACGAGTGATGATATCGTTCCTATGATCGTGGAATTGTATTGGAGTATATATATATATTATTTCAGTATCAATATTACTTCATAATAATCATATATAGTTACTCATTACACCATTATACCCATCCTTGTAAGGTGATGGTGGAAAAATAGATTACACCACGGCGTGGAGACGGTATTCCGTACGTACGCACGCGCGGTGATTTCATTTTTCCGTAGGATGGATAGAAGGTGAATTAGGGTTTTTTCATATTAATAATAACATATCAGTATGTAAGTAATACTGATGTTATTACTTTATCATGAAACAACTAAAGAAGAAGAAGTTGAAGAAGAAAGAAATTGAAAAGATCGGTAATGGATATTACCTCTTCTTTGGAACGCCTCTTTGAATCCTCCACTTAAGGAACTACGATTGGTCTTTGGAGAAGACCAGGACCTCTATGATTATTCTAGGGAAGTGGAGAGGATAAAATGGCAGGGGTTGGCCGAGCTTGAGTGCTCAAATTGGTGTGAGGAGGAGGGGGAGGAGGTGCCCTTTTATAAGGGAGGAGAGGGGCACCTTAGGAATATCTCAAAATATTATTTTATATTAAAGTCAAAATCTTTTTATAATGGTTCCAAAGGGTCTTATTTTGAAGCTAAAGTGGGTATGGGTCGAAATCCTATCAACCAATAGGATTTAGACAAGTTTAGGTTATTATTTTAACCTTATCAATTAGATTTAACTCTAAGTTAAATAATTTAACTTTTACTGTGTCTTTTTGTTTTCTTTCACTATATGGTTAATACACTTACTATAACATGCCAAACGAACCCCAAATTGTTTATTATTAATATATATATCCTTATCTAAGTAATTTGGCCGAACCTTAGATTTTTAGGAATAAAATAACAATTAATAATATAATATTTGATTTAAAAACTATTTTGTGTCAATTTTGACACTATTTGGTATATGATTTTTGTGAAAGTCATAAAAGAATTATATGTTCGAACCAAGTTGATTAAATCAACACTAATATATCATAGTAACCTATAAAATTAGTGGAATTCATAAAAAGTCTCAAATTACATTCATTTGAGTATTTATAACATCAATTATGTTAATATTTCCTTAAAAGGGTAATTACTGCATCATCGTTGTGTCATAAATAAATTAATTTTTTTAAAGTCTAAAAATTATAAATAAAATATAATTATATATGAAATCTTTTTATCTTTCTAATGAATATTTATAGTCGAATTTATCTTATGTATAACCCCATATTAAAAATGGTTTAGTGAATAAACTTTGATTTTAACTCTTTTAACTCTTCTTTGAATTAAATAATAATAAATGTCCTAATCTAATCCAAGTGGGCCTAAATGGTCATATAATATTCATAAGGTTGTTTTTGGTCGAATTACACTTATCCAATAGAATTAGGACATGTGTTAGGGTAATAGTAATATCATATTTACCCTTAGTTACCCTATTTACTATTAACCGTGGTAAAAAAAAGTAAAAAGTTACTATTCACCAAAAATTATTTTCATCTCATTGAACCACATTTTACTTACTGACATCAACCGTGTCTCTTGGATTTTTGAAATTCCATTCAAAGAAGCGGTAAAATTAAGATTTATGAAGAAATTAATTTTTTTAACTACCACTTAGTAGTTTCACTATTCATCAAAAATTGATGTTTTTCAGAACAATGCCAAAATTTCATCCTAAGCTATATTTCATATTCCGAATTCAAAAATGAAGTCTATTTTACCAAATTCATATCATAGAATTTGCATTAATTAATTTTATAATTAAATCCCGCTGTTAAAACAAATAGCGTGTTTTTAAGAAACAATATCTATCAAAAGATTGACACTTGTTTATGTCTGGTTTAAATGTTCAACTACATCCAATGACCAACATTGTATTAAATTGTAAAAATATATTCTAAATATACTTTAAAACTACTCCAATTAATAATTTATCACTATTAATTATTTCGATTAAAAAATTTGTTTTTTAATTATAATTTAGTAATTTTCACTATTCATCAGAATATGAAAGTTATCCGAAATGTACCAATATTTCTCCTTAGGCTAAATTCGATACTCCGAATCCAAAAATGAAGTTCATTTTGAAAAATAAGATTTACAGAGTTTTAAAAAGTGGTTATTACTATTCATAACGGCTAGTTTTAATAATATTTTAATAGCATATCGTTGTTTAGTGAAACTCGGTATTGCGTATTACACACGCTATCGAGGAAGGTCGCGATTGCGTGTAATGAAAGGAAAGTCAAGGATGCGTGTTGTGCAAGCTCCTTTTGGTGTAGCGTACAACACAAGACATTAATAAAATTAAAAAGAATATTTTTTATAAAATCTTGGGTTGTTACATTCTACCCCCCTTAAAATGAATTTCACCCTCGAAATTCGTCGGGGTTATAAATGGTTTACTATTTGAAAGTTTCTTTAATAGAAACCCACATCGTAAAAAGGAATATCAAAACCAATCTTTAAAAACAAAAGTATGAAACGTAACGGTTACCCAAATAAACTAATCATTGGGTTTCCACATAGGTTAAAATATGGATATGGAAGAGAAATCTAACCATCATGTTCTGATGGAGAGTGGTAGAGAACATGGCTATGGAAAAGCCAATAATCACAAATCCATAAATTTGTGACGATCTAAGGTACCATCCGATTCATCAGGTATAAGATCACTAGGACAACATTTTTGGTTTTCAAGATCATTTACCTAAAGTTGAAAATTTGAATTGGAATAAATACTTTCTTTATTTTGGTACAATCTCACTATTGTTCATGCCTAGAACAATTTCCACTTCATCTCTTAAATAAATGAAGTTGAATTTGTTATTCGTGAAGTGTTAGCAGATCATGTGATAGAATGACGGGTCATTCCATCTGTCTCAAACAAAAGGTTAGCAAAAATTATATACATAAGTCGATCTATAGTGAGATTAATCATATATAGTTCCTAAAATGGACTTATACTTCATATATCATACTGCTTAATATAATAAAACTAGTTTCTACTAAACAGGGACTTCCTGTAGGCCAGTGGTAGGCGATAAAGGCCAGTCGCACTTCGGTTGTGGGTTCGATTCCCACAGCCTTGTCCGAAGCGATGGGCAGTCGCCCGTCCTGCAGGTTGTCCTTTTTCTAAAACTATATTACTATAACATCCCATCAATAATATCGAGAGAACTTCTATCCTTAATCAATAATAACTTATGTACAACATAATCCATTCCAATCTTTTAGGCTTATCCATAATACTGCAGTCGACTCTCATAATATAGTGAAAATGATTACCAGAGATTTAACACCATCATCGATCCCCATATATCATAAGATATGTTTTGTTGGTCACATTCCAAACATTCAAAGTCCTTAATCGTGTATTCTCTTGAATACCTTAGGGAAAACATGAATGCAGTTAAAAGTTAACACCTTCCACATACTAAAATCCTCAAAATTCTATATACTCAAACCATGATATCACTTAGTCCTTATATCAATCATGAGCTCATGAATACTGTTAAACATTTCATTTTCTCGTTTTCGCATAATATCTCAATCACTTTGAATACCACATTAGACCAATACATAAATATTCCAATATTCCATGATACAACATTATTTTGGAATCCCATTACATAAAAACTTAATCATTCCACCACATCATTGTCATATTCAACATTGCCAATAGTGATCGCATGTGAATTCCCTTTGTCCTTTGCTTTAAGCGGTTGCTCATGTTGATCGTCACTAACCCTTGGATTAGAGCATTTATTGGCATAATGTCCCATCTCCTTGCACTTGAAGCATTGAAGTGTTGGTTGTGCGTTCTCTGTAGTGTTTGCTTTATTCACTTCATTAGAATCCCTTTTTCCATTATTTCGACACTCAGCTGCTCGATGACCTTCTTTTCCACACTTAAAACATTTTCTAGTCCCTTTAAGACAATCTCCACCATGCTTCTTTCCACACTTTGTGTATAAGGAAACATTCATCTTCTTTTCACCATTATTCTGAGTTTTCTCCTTGAACTCCATCTTTCGTTTCTTGTCAAACCCATGAGATGGATATGTAACACAAACTTCCATTTCTACCTTGATAGAACAACGCACAATTTCCTCATAGCTACTGAAGTCTCTTATAGCTAATGCCCTTCGAAGACTTGGTTTTAAGCCACTGAAAAATCGATCAACTTTACTTTCAGGTTGGATGATAATGCCAGATGCATACCTTGCATGTCTTGTAAAATTCGCTTCGTATATACCAACAGATTCATCATTCTTTTGCCTTAGTTCAAGAAACTCCTTCTCCATCTTCGTTCGAAGAATACGAGGGAAGTACATACTTAAAAACAAGTTCTTGAACTCGTCCCATTCCACGGACTCAATTTCATCTCTTGGCCTCGTATTCTTGATAAGATTCCACCATTGATCAGCATCTCCTTCCAAACGATACACTGCTAGGATGACTTTATCATGTTCAGAACAGTGAAGAACTGAAAATATCTTTTCAGAAGTACCAATCCATTGTTCAGCAACTAATGGATCAGTAGACCCACTGAAAGAAGGTGGACGCTGCCTCATGAAGGATTCAACAGAATGTTGCTCCTTCCTTTGCTCGTTTGGAAGTCCTGCATGATTCATAGCTTGAGAATGTTGTGTGAGCATGGCTACAAGATTTTTCATTCCGGCTCCCATATCGTTTGGTTGCTTAGGGGGACAATCATTGCATTGCCCATCACATTCCGCATTAACACGGTTCCTTCGGGTTCCAGCCATCGTCTAAAACCCCAAAAGAATAGTATGAGAGGCAAAAATCATGCTTGGGAAAACAACATAATAAAGGGGTAGTACCCTCAATATCTAACATCTTAGGTTAAATTCTAAGATCGTTAGAGCAATTCTAGGACTATAACCTATACGTATACTTAACCTTAGAGGCATCCCTAGACATACCTTAGAAATATCTCTAGGGATCTCACTAACGTTTTCGCATCCTAGTTTCCAAAGGTTGACTAAACCTTTCCTCTGATACCAACTGTAGAGACCCGTATCTTGACGTACATGGACATTACATTACATTTGCGGAATACTTAGTACATAACAAAAACACACACACAAGGACCGTAATAGTTTAGTGTCTTTGGAAACTCGGAACGTAATCTTCTAATCGTGGTGAAAGATCTTCAACATCTCCTATAAAGATCTTCCTTTTTTTTTACCTAAAACCTTTCTTTATATCCTGGGGAAAAGAAAACATAAAAGGGTGAGCTCAAATTCTCAGTAAGGGTAAACAAAATAAATATCAATCATATCATATACATAAGCACATAACTTTTGGAAATCTTAACCTGCAAAAGAGATCATAATTTCATAACATGGGGTAAATCATGGCAGTGAAATGTAATCACAATAATCATAACTTAAAACATGAAACTTTGTGGAATTCACACATAATCACAGAGAATCATTTCTTGTTAGTCAAGACTCATTGCCAAGACTATCTTAGTGGACAAAGTCCCTTTCTGAATCGATTAACCCTCGTTTCAGTCCTGTTTCACTGAACCGGTATAACCTACCGTTCCAGCCATGTCTATCTCATGAGATATAAAATCATTACCCAATGCATTGGAGGGAGATATAGGTCCCACCCATCTCATAATGATACCATTCTTATGTGTGCCAAAAAAACTTAAAACAGACATCATTGCATAACCCATGTAATAAAAATGGGAATCTTAAACATCGTGACATCATAAAACAATTCATATAAGATAAAGGAATTCATAAAAATAATTCCAACACAACATGATCAAATCAATGTAATAATAGGGATAAAAACAGAACCCTTTATTATCTTAGATGGAAAATAATTTTGATAAAACACTTGAACTCCATTCTTGAGGAAAATATCCTTTCTTCTTTAAAAATACTTTTCTTTTCTTAACATGTCATACAATTATAAACTAAAATAAGTTGATTAAAAATAAACTTGAAAACATGTAAATGATGCTTCTTGGAAATAATGTTTTAAAAATCCATTCATTCCGTATAAGTTAAAAAAAACATTCTTCGTACTTTTGTCGGAAAAGTGAAAAAGTACCTCGTACGGAAAACGACAAAAGATTCCTTTCATTTATTTTACTAAAAACTCACCGAAGGGTAAAATTGGATTTAAACAATTGTAGTTGGATGGAAATAATATTACATATTTATGAAACATGAATGTGGATGATAAAATACACCCCAGTAAATACTTACGAATAAACAATCTCGGATAAAAATGAGATTGTGATATTTCCCTTACCTTAGGTCCGATTTGCTTTGTTCGTGTCCGAAGCTCCTGTATAATGGTTTAAATAATGTTATTGACTTATTCCAGAATCATACATATTGATATGATATCATATATGGTCATATTATTAGCTTCTTGTTAGTAATATTTCATTGTTACTTGTTACTCGGGTCTTTATAACTTTTTGTTCTTATGCGTGTTTTGTCGAAACAATTCTTATTCTTATCTTTAGGTTTTAGATAATTCATTTACAGAATGGTATTATTGTAGTATATACCATATTCATTCATTCAATTCATTTATATAATCATTATGAAATGAAGATCATGTAGAACGAGTCGCATCACATCGTGGAGACGGTATTCCGTACGTACGCACGAGTGATGATATCGTTCCTATGATCGTGGAATTGTATTGGAGTATATATATATATATTATTCCAGTATCAATATTACTTCATAATAATCATATATAGTCACTCATTACACCATTATACCCATCCTTGTAAGGTGATGGTGGAAAAATAGATTACACCACGGCGTGGAGACGGTATTCCGTACGTACGCACGCGCGGTGATTTCATTTTTCCGTAGGATGGATAGAAGGTGAATTAGGGTTGTTTCATATTTATAATAACATATCAGTATGTAAGTAATACTGATGTTATTAATTTATCATGAAACAACTAAAGAAGAAGAAGTTGAAGAAGAAAGAAATTGAAAAGATCGGTAATGGATATTACCTCTTCTTTGGAACGCCTCTTTGAATCCTCCACTTAAGGAACTATGATTGGTCTTTGGAGAAGACCAGGACCTCTAGGATTATTCTAGGGAAGTGGAGAGGAGAAAATGGCAGGGGTTGGCCGAGCTTGAGTGCTCAAATTGGTTTGAGGAGGAGGGGGAGGAGGTGCCCTTTTATAAGGGAGGAGAGGGGCACCTCAGGAATATCTCAAAATATTATTTTATATTAAAGTCAAAATCGGTTTATAATGGTTCCAAAGGGTCTTATTTCGAAGCTAAAGTGAGGATGGGTCGAAATCCTATCAACCAATAGTATTTATACAAGTTTAGGTTATTATTTTAACCTTATCAATTAGATTTAACTCTAAGTTAAATAATTTAACTTTTACCGTGTCTTTTTGTTTTCTTTCACTATATGGTTAATACACTTACTATAACATGCCAAACGAACCCCAAATTGTTTATTATTAATATATATATCCTTATCTAAGTCATTTGGCCGAACCTTAGATTTTTAGGAATAAAATAACAATTAATAATATAATATTTGATTTAAAAACTATTTTGTGTCAATTTTGACACTATTTGATATATGATTTTTTTGAAAGTCATAAAAGAATTATATGTTCGAAACAAGTTGATTAAATCAACACTAATATATCATAGTAACCAGTAAAATTAGTGGAATTCATAAAAAGTCTCAAATTACATTCATTTGAGTATTTATAACATCAATTATGTTAATATTTCCTTAAAAGGGTAATTACTGCATCATCGTTGTGTCATAAATAAATTAATTGTTTTAAAGTCTAAAAATTATAAATAAAATATCATTATATAGGAAATCGTTTTAGCTTTCTAATGAATTTTTATAGTCGAATTTATCTTATGTATAACCCCATATTAAAAATGTTTCAGTGAATAAACTTTGATTTTAACTCTTTTAACTCTTCTTTGAATTAAATAATAATAAATGTCCTAATCTAATCCATGTGGGCCAAAATGGTCATATTATATTCATAAGGTTGGTTTTGGTCGAATTACACTTATCCAATAGAATTAGGACATGTGTTAGGGTAATAGTAATATCATATTTACCCTTAGTTACCCTATTTACTATTAACCATGGTAAAAAAAAGTAAAAAGTTACTATTCACCAAAAATTATTTTCATCTCATTGAACCACATTTTACTTAATGACATCAACCGTGTCTCTCGGATTTTTTAAATTCCGTTCACAGAAGCGGTAAAATTAAGATTTATGAAGAAATTATTTTTTTTAACTACCACTTAGTAGTTTCACTATTCATCAAAAATTGATGTTTTTCAGAACAATGCCAAAATTTCATCCTAAGCTATATTTCATATTCCGAATTCAAAAATGAAGTCTATTTTACCAAATTCATATCATATAATTTTCATTAATTAATTTTATAATTAAATCCCGCTGTTAAAACAAATAGCGTGTTTTTAAGAAATAATATCTATCAAAAGATTGACACTTGTTTATGTCTGGTTTAAATGTGAAACTACATCCAATGACCAACATTGTATTAAATTTTAAAAATATATTCTAAATATACTTTAAAACTACTCCAATTAATAATTTATCACTATTAATTATTTCGATTAAAAAAGTTGTTTTTTAATTATAATTTAGTAGTTTTCACTATTCATCAGAATATGAAAGTTATCCGAAATGTACCAAAATTTCACCTTAGGCTAAATTCGATACTCCGAATCCAAAAATGAAGTTCATTTTGAAAAATAAGATTTACAGAGTTTTAAAAAGTGGTTATTACTATTCATAACGGCTAGTTTTAATAATATTTTAATAGCATATCGTTGTTTAGTGAAACTCGGTATTGCGTATTACACACGCAATCGAGGAAGGTCGCGATTGCGTGCAATGCAAGGCAAGTCAAGGATGCGTGTTGTGCAAGCTCCTTTTGGTGTAGTGTACAACACAAGACATTAATAAAATTAAAAAGAATATTTTTTATAAAATCATGGGTTGTTACATTGATCTTGAGACTGAAACCACTATGGTGGAGAAACCAGTTCAGATTATGGATTTATACAAAAAGGTACTTCATGGTAAAATAATTCATTTCGTATGTGTAATATGGATGTGTAGGTGGGATATCCATGGGATGTGGGAGAAGTTATTTTTGATGAGGAAATAATGACACACTCTTTTTATGATCCCATGATCTTGAGTACATTCTGTGGACATAAAGATTTTATGGTGATGGGATTAAAACATTGCATCACCAAAATTTAGGTTTACATAAACCCTTTTTTTATAATCCTACTATTGGGTTTCATTATAGGTATTTTATATAGTATTTGGAAATTTTTGGACGGGATATAGAGTTTTCTGCTAGGGGATACACAATGGATGTGAGATAATTTTTCATGGAGATCATGGATGTAGAATGGATTAGATGTCTCTATATCTTGGTGTCTAGGAGGTGGTATATTGGTACCAATTCCTTTTTTGGGATGTTTTCAAATGGATAATGGGTTGTGGTGAATATCTTATGTTTGCGTGATCCTTGTATTATGGTTGAGAGAGGATACAACATGGAGCCCTGTATGAAATTTTGGTATGTTATAATAATAATTGGAACCCATGTGGTGTGGTGTATCTAGATTTTGTGTGGTGCCTCCATGATAAAATATGATCTTTTTAAATTGAACATGGACCTGATTTTGAGTATAAGGTGTAAAACATAGTGATGAGTATTACTCCATAGTTCTTCCTATATCATACCATTCCGTAAAATGGTGCAGGAAGCCTGCACTATTGTGTGGAAGTCTATAGCCAGGTATAAGAGGCTGCACAATGGTCATCTATTTACATGCCTCGTGATAAATACAGAGGTACCCATTCGAGTTACATCATTTTCCAATATTCTCTTTAAATATTAAATTCCCAATACATGTATTTTAAGGGATTTGAATCGCTTCTCCATTTAATTCAACCATGTGATTCAAAAGATAAATCCTTTGTGTTTTCACTCAATTATTGAGGCAACTATCTCTATAAAATGGTTCTAAATAATTAATTACTTGTTGTTCATGTTTAAGTTTTTCGTTTTTGTAATGAAAATTTGGTATTTTATATCAAGGTGCTTTTTCTTCATGAGATCTATGTCTATTAATGAGTTTTCCCTAAAAACATTTATGAACAAACTATGTGTGGATGAAATGCCTTAAAGGTGGTTATTGATTATAAATTAATTCTCAAGATTGTAAGAAGGGATTATTCACTATTAAAAATGATTTATAAATTGTAAGAGTTGATTTCAAATGGTTTTTAGAAAGCATGGGAAATTTGGGACCCTGGGTGGGTCGAGAATTGGACTTCCCCTTTATTGTGTGTAAGGTAACTAGTGGTTTTGTTATATTGGAAGAGTGTTATGGGACTCTATATTGGTAATATACATGTTATTCCTAGTTTTGGATTCTTTTTATGTCTAGTATATATTCCCATATGTAAGAGTAAAAACATGTGGTTTTTAATTTATACTGGATTTTATACATGATAGTTTATTTCATGGTTGTATTTATTAGTTGTTTCTCTTATGGTGTATCTATTGATGTTTTTTTATTATGATCACATTATTTATTATATACAATTTTCATATTTCGTATTTTGAGAATAGGAAATGATTTTATAAAAACCCAAAGGAAGTTATGGTTTTTCAGAATGTTTTATATTATGAAAATGGTTTATAAACATGTGTTATTTTAAAGCATGAACTATCATTTTTTATGGATAATATAATTTTATAGATTATTTGATGAAATCTTACTTTGTTTTTTTCTCACATCCTAACTTTACTATTGGTAATTTGTAGGTGTGGTTATTGAGGACATTGGTAAAATGATGTGGTGTCATATAGTTCAATGGATTCTATTTCCATTCGATTCTTTCGTCATAGAGAATGTTTTGTGGTGATGGTTGGTCACATAGATTTTTCAGGTATTGATTTATCTTGTTTTCTCTTTCCAATTTATACTTTGGGGATTGATGTTTTATGAATCATGTATATGTAATCATTAATCCTCTATATACTTAGTTGGTTTTCTTTATTATGGTTATACATGAGACATGTATTATTGTTTTTTATTCTCACTTTGCAGTAGAACTATTTGGGTAACTTTTCAAGTTATCCTTGGTTGTTTTGTTACAAAAAGAAGATCTATTTCCTTTATCGATTATTTAAAACCCCAAGGTCCAATATCTCCTCTGAGCATAGAAGGGTGTTGTGCTCATAAACCTGTAACCAAATCTGTGACTATATCTTCTTCTTGAGATCCACTCACCATCATAAAGTAGATTAACACCCACATAATCTATGTGATATTCCTTTATAATGTGTTTTACGGTACACCAACTATGGGGACAATATTTTATTCCCCCTCTATATTCACATACTCTGAGTGAGCCATCTATAAATAATGTGCATAATTCGTATTAAATGAAATCATTAGTGACATAGTTATGTGAAATGACAAACAATCTTTTCAATAACATCTATAAAATATCATCATGAAAATATATCATGCATCACATCATCCACACACTAGAAATATAGTCAGTATTAATCAAATTACAACATTTTAAAAACCAATTCATTTAAAAATATATGCGCACACCAAGATATATCACTCTCATATGTGTGGAGAATAATATAAGAATATTTCAACTACCCAACCTCACCATGTAATAATTTTAT
The DNA here is from genome assembly GCA_963277665.1 of Viscum album. Classification (NCBI taxonomy): domain Eukaryota; kingdom Viridiplantae; phylum Streptophyta; class Magnoliopsida; order Santalales; family Viscaceae; genus Viscum; species Viscum album. Next base: position 95,846 of record CAUJRU010001053.1, on the reverse strand, counting down.
CAAAAAATTATTTCAGTAAAATATGAAAATTTAATCCTTTCCCCCAAGGAAACCTGGACGTTTACTATAGTTATGGTGGCCTTGAACACACGAATATAGTATATAATATGTCTAGACTCAAATTATTCACTCTATCACAATGTAAATATCAAGACTATTGGAAATAACTACTCTGAAACCATTATATAAAATATTTCTCTTATAGGGTTGTGCTACCATTATGATACATCGCATAGCCTCCAATTAAAACCCTTATCACTAGAGGATAGATAACAACATTAAGTGTTTAAAAAAATCATTGGGAGAGATTTACCCCCCAAAAGACCATCATATAATATAAATGAAACATAATAATTCGATCAATAATAAATAGTGGAAGAAATTAATATCTACTCAAAACGCCTATTTAATTTCCCCACAATCCCATATATGACATAAAATAAATTTTGATAAATAAGAACAAACCACAATATAAAATATAGTAACTATAATTGAAATAAACCCCACATGAAAAATTATATAAACAAGACCAAAAGTCTCCAAATACCTATTATTGAAGATCCAAAGTCCTACCAGACACAAACTCCCAACTACATAGGCTTCCTGGATTCCACTGAATGATTATTTAGGTAATATTTATAAACATGAAGTGGTTATGCATAGTAAAGGATAATAAAATACTATGTATAAACAATAATAACATCAACTATCTCAAGCAATCAATATGTGAATATATATATATAAGTGTTAAGGATAAATTATTAAACATATAAAATTTATAACATACACTAAATATAGGTATAAAAAATTAAAGATAAATAAAACAATCATTTGTTGAACAACTACTATGTTTGTTGGATAAATAACCAAATACATAGTACATTATGTAACATTGAAATTTACTAAGGGAAACTGATAATATGGAATTAAAATTTTCAGGTCAGCCAGGGCCATAACATCTCATATCAACACACACATACAGAGACATCTAACCACTAATGTCCTAGTATTAGATATCATGGTATATCACATGTCCAACCTATTAATCCCATATCATGGCATATCATATCTTTCCCCACTTCATGATTCCTTAAATTATCTATAATCATGTCTCATTCATAACACAAAATGATTAGTGATAATAATATCATATATCACTTTAACCCCATCATAATATAAAAATTTCAATTTATAAATATCTTTTTAAACATTTCAGACACATTAAAAAATATATGAAAATAATAAGAATCTGCAAATACATTTCTAGAATTGATGAATAATTTCAATGGGAAATAAAACTACAAGAACCCAAATTTATGTCTCTTGAATATAAGTTCTCAACCTATTGTTCTTTAAGTATTATATTTTACTAATTCAACCAACTACCACATTCTAATTCTGTAATGCCCCGACCCTAGTTACCCAGAGTCGGTGCATTATTACATAACATTGGAAAGATCACAAGAAAGATCAAATCTCGAAAGACCGATTGGTTTAGTAGCCTTGGAAACACTAGATATATTCATAAGTTTTACATTACATCATAAAATGAAAAAAATACTACAACAACATAATGTCTCCACAGACCACACTATTATCCCCTCATAATATCCCTGCAGGTCATTCATAACTTACTTGTTCACTTCCTGGGAAAAATAAAACATAGAAAAGGGGTGAGCTCAAATTACCAGTAAGGATAAAAATAACGGAAACTTTCATAAATAAGAATAAATATTTAAGGCTATGTATAACTAAAACAAAAGCCTTTTAAACTTGCACTTCAACATATTATGGAAAAAGTAAAATGAAATAATTCCATTTACTTGTTCACATGGATATTCTACTAATCGAATAATCACAAGCAAGATCAATAACAACTTTCATAATGTTGGAATGCATAATGCCAGACTATCATAACCACATAGCCAAGGCCTCGTGCCAAGACTACAAATAAGATTTTGCCAAGGCCTTGTGCCAACACACTAGTTTGTCTCATGAGACATACCGATGCATCGAGGAGCTATAGCGGGCTCCACCCGTCACATATTAAGTCCAATGCATTCCCATATGAAAAGGTTTAAACATAACACAAACATTCGTATTAAAACTAGCATACGAAATGTCAATAATTTCACCATAAAATATGAATGGTATAAAAATAGCACATCCACGGTCAAACATATCACAAAACCTTCAATACATTATAGAAGTTTTGTATCATAATAAATCAACTTCAAATAAGCGTAAAATCCATCAAAGGATGCTGACATAGATGAAATCAAAAAACTTTTTAGAGAAATATCTCTTTCTATTTTTGAAATCATTTAATAGCCATATAAAATAAAACATTTTCTTGAAAATATTCTTATAATCTTGTAGGTAAAGCTTTGAAGATTTTATAATGGCAGAAAATAACCGCACCCGCCGTATAAGTTAAAAAAAACATTCTTACCTTAATTCTGTCGAAAAGGTTAAAAAGGTCCTTATTTTGAAAACGACGGAAAGATTCCTCTTATAAAATGTCAAACAAGGGTATAAATGACTTTAACCCATATTCTTGTAAATAATAAAAATGTTTTGGAATACATTTTGATGAAACATGGATGTGGATGATAAAGAGATCCCAGTAGATTATTATGTATAAACAATCTCGGATAATGAAGAGATTGTGAAATAACCCTTACCTTGTAATTTTCCTTGGTTGGGGTAGGTTAAACTCCTGTATAATGGTGAAATAATTGTTATTAAATTATACAAGAATCATATATATTAATATGATATCGTATATGATCTTTTAACATTGATTTGTTAATGATATCTTTGAATTATCGTTGTTTCGTGTGTTAACTTACTCGTTTTCTTTTATATGTTTTGTTACATAATCCATATTTTTCATGGATAGGTTGTATATTTTTCATATACAGAATGATATCATGTCCTTAAACATCATTTTTAAATCATCAAATGATAATTATACTTGAATGGATACGATGGAGAATGAATCTCATCGCGTTCGTGGAGACGGTAGTCCGTACGTACGCACGAGCGACAATATCATTCTTTTGATATTAAAATAATATATAAATGGATGGTATATCATATATACAGAATCATTAACATGTTATATTTATTATTTAAATTAGTTACACATCATTATTATAACCATCCAAATAATATTATATTGAAAAACAATTACACCACGACGTGGAGACGGTAAGCCGTACGTACGCACGTATGGTGACATGTTCTTCAAAGGGTGGATAGAATACTGAATATGGTTGTAATATATTTATAATAACATCACAGTATATATATGATACTGGAGTTATTATTTTATAATGGTAACAACAAAGGAAGAAGAAGTGGAAGAAGAAATGAACTTGGAAAAGGGTGGTGAAATCATTACCTCTTCTTCGGGTTCTTCCTTTTTATTTGATCAAAAGGGCTCCTTAGGTTGGCTTTCTGATCAAACTAAGGCCTCTAGGTTGTAGTGAGGGAAGTTGGGAGAGTATTTGGGTAGAGTTTGGCCGAACCAAAATGCTTTGAAGGTGTGAAGAAATGAGAAGGAAGAGTGCCCTTTTATAAGAGGGGTGAGGGGCACCTTTGGAAAAGCTAGAAATATTAATTTATAATAAATTCATATTCAGTTTATAATGGATCCAAAGTTTATTTTTTAAATTTTAAGGTGAGTATGGGTCGTAAAAAACTCAACCAATAGAATTTAACAGGTTTGGGTCATTATATTAACCTTATCTTTAAGTATTAACTCTTAGTTAATTAGTTTCACTTTTACAATGTCTTTTTGTATTTAATAATATATGGTTAATAAACTTACTATATACATCCAAGATACCCCCAAGTGGTCCATTAATGATGAACCTATAATGATATAAGTCACTTTGCCGAACCTTAGATTTTTAGGAATTTAATATCAATTAATAATATAATATTTTTTTTAAGAACACTTTTATGTCAATTTTGACACTATTAAATAGTAGATTTTTTTGAAACTCATAACAGATTTATCACTTCGAACAAAGCAAATTAAATCAATCCTAATATATCATATTATTCTAGAAAATTAGTTGAATTCATTAAAAGGTTCATATTATATTTATTTGTGTATTTATAATATCAACTAATTTAATTTTTCACTATTTTAGTAATTACTGCATCATCATTGTGTCATAAATAAAGTAACTTATTTAATGTCTAAAAATTATAAATAAACTATAATAATGTATTAAATCTTTATATCTTTCTAATGAATATTTATAATCTAAAATCCAACATATATATCCCTATGTAATAATTGTTTTTCTAAAAGATATATGCTTGTGTCATTTTTGTATTCATTTTAACTTAATTAAAATAAAGTGTCCCTATCACCTACAAGTGGTACCGTGGGGTCCCCAAATCGACCCAAAGATGAATATGGTCGAACATGTATCAACCAATAAGTCTAGTACACGTTTTAGGGTAATTTAGTATTATTATAATATTATTGTTTAACCCTTATTTACCAGATTTACCCTTAACCATGGTAAATAAAATATTTACCACAGTAATTATTCAAAATGTCTAAAAATAAAAGTTACCTATTTACACAATTTGGACATCCTGATTCCAAATATGGAATCAATTTTTCTAAATTCAAAACACATAAGTGTCATAAATTAATTTAAAATTAATTCCCGCTGTCAAAACAAAAAGTGTGTTTTTAAGAGATAATAACTATCAAAAGATTGACACTTGTTTATGTTCGGTTTAATTGTAAAATTATGTCCAATGACCAACATTATATTAAATGGTAAAAATATATTCTAAATATACTTTAAAACCACTCAAATTCATAATTTATCACTATTAATTATTTTGATTAAAAAAGTTATTTTTAATTAAAATTTAGTAATTTTTACTATTTATCAAAATATAAAAATTATCCGAAAAGTACCAAAATTTCACCTTAGGCTAAATTCGATATTCCGAATCCAGAAATGAAGTCCATTTTAAAATATAAAATATATATAATTTCGAAAAGTAGGTATTACTATTCATACCGGCTAGTTTGATTGGTTATGGTGTGTTAGAACCTGGTGTTGCGTACAACACACACTATCCCATTATTCAATGAGAAGCGTACCGTAGAAGCTTGGGGTGTTACATTCTCCCCTCCTTCAAATAATTTTGTCCTCGAAATTTCTAGAATACTACCGCATGAAAAGACTCGGGTGGTTCTTCATCATAAGTTCCTCGGGTTCCCACGTTGCCTCTTCCATCTTATAGTTTCTCCACAAAACTTTTACCAGACGCGTCGTCCGGTTTCTCAGTACTTGTTCTCTTGTATCAAGAATCCTGACATGCTCTTCACAATAAGACAGATCAGGTTCCAGTTCTAATTCCTCGTAGGTGAGTACATGCATTGGGTCAGGCATGTATTTCCTCAATAGAGATACGTGGAACACATCGTGAACTTTGGAGAGACTTGGCGGCATTGCCAATCGGTAAGCTACAACCCCAATTCGTTCTAGAACTTCGAAGGGTCTGATGTACCTGGGACTCAATTTACCTTTCTTACCAAAACATATGACTCCCTTCCATGGAGATACCTTCAGGAAAACATGATCACCGACTTGAAATTCCAAATCCTTCCTTCGATTATCGGCATAGCTCTTCTGCCTACTTTGAGCTGCTTTGATGTGATTTTGGATTACCTTCACCTTTTCCACCATTTCCTCCACCAGTTCTGGGCCTACAAGTTTTCTTTCACCAACGTCATCCCAACAGGTTGGTGTACGACATCTCTTTCCGTATAACGCTTCATATGGTGCCATCTGAATACTCGAATGGAAGCTATTGTTATAGGAAAATTCTACCAGTGGTAAATATTGATCCCACATACCCTGAAAGTCAAGTGAGCAAGATCTCAACATGTCTTCTAAGGTCTGAATAGTCCGTTCTGATTGTCCATCTGTCTAAGGGTGGTAAGCAGTGCTCAAATGAAGTTCAGTATCCAGGGATTTCTGAAGAATTTTCCAAAATCTTGAAGTAAAATGGGGATCATGATCAGAAACAATCGATAGGGTTACTCCATGAAGTCTCACAACTTCATTAATATATAGTCTTGCTAGACGTTCCAGGGGTAGATCTTCCCTTATAGCAAGAAAATGTGCTGACTTGGTAAGACGATCAACAATAACCAATATTTCATCATTCCTTCTAGGAGTCTTTGGTAGCCCCATGACAAAGTCCATCGTAATATTGTCCCATTTCCACTCCGGTATGGGAAGAGGTTGCATGACTCCTCCAGCCTGTTGCCTTACAGCTTTCACTTGTTGACAAACCATACATCTTGACACAAAATCAACAATCTCCCTCTTCATGTTGTCCCACCAAAAATGTTCCTTCAAATCTGTATACATTTTCATGCTCCCAGGGTGTATAGAGAAATTTTAACTATGAGCATCATCCAACAATTACCTTTTTAGATCAGGTAAATCGGGAAGACAAAGTCTCTTCCCGAATTTCAAAATTCCATCTTCATACACAAAGTCTCTCAATCTCCCATCATTCACAGCTTTAATATTCTTTTGAAATTCTTCATCATCGGTCTAAGAACTCTTAATCCTTTCTAGTAAAGATGGTTTGGAAACCATTTGAAAAAGTATTGATGTTTCACCTTCCCTGGTTATTACCATGTCCATCTTCACTAGATCCATGAAAATTGGATCCCTTTCAATTCTCATATTGTTCAAAACTCCATGGTCTTATCTAATCAAAGCATCTGCCACCTTTTTTGCTTTCCCCGGGTGGTAGTGTATCGTGCAATCATAATCCTTGAGTAATTCAAGCCATCTCCTTTGCCTCATGTTGAGTTCTTTTTGTGGGAAAATATACTTCAAACACTTGTGATCAGTATAAATCTCACATTTTTCCCCATAGAGGTAGTGCCTCCATATCTTCAAAGCAAAGATCACAACTGATAACTCGAGATCAGGAGTAGGATAGTTTTGTTCATGAATTTTCAACTGTCATGATGCATAGGCAATAACTCTATCATTATGCATAAGGACACAACCAAGTCCTTTCTTTGATGCATCACTATAAATAACGAACCCATCATTCCCCGATGGTAGAGTCAATATAAGAGCATTGACTAATCTTCTCTTCAGTTCTTCAAAACATTCTTCACACTCTTTTGTCCAAACATATTTAACCCCTTTGCGTGTGAGCTTCGTTAATGGGTTAGACAATCGGGAAAAATTCTGGACGAAATGTCGATAATAACCTGCCAAACCAATAAAACTACATACCTCAGTTATACTCGTAGGTGCTGGCCATTCTTGGATTGCCTTGGGCTTAGAAGGATCAACAGAGATTCCATATTTAGAGACAATATGGCAAAGAAAAGAAATCTTCTGAAGCCAGAATTCACACTTGCTAAACTTCCCATATAATTCATGCCTCCTTAGAGTCTTCAAGATAATGCGCAAGTGATTTTCATGATCTTCGTAGGATTTGGAGTATACCAAGATATCATCAATAAATACCACCACAAATTCATCGAGATACTCCTTGAAAACTCTATTCATCAAATCCATGAATATAGAGGGTGCATTAGTCAATCCAAACGGCATTACGGTAAACTCGTAATGCTCGTACCTGGTTCGAAATGCTGTCTTCAGAATGTCTTCTTTCTTCACAGACAATTGATGGTATCCAGATCGAAGGTCAATCTTTGAAAAGTATTGAGCTCCATGTAGTTGGTCAAATAAATCACCAATACGAGGTAGGGGATACTTGTTCTTTATCATTATAGCATTGATCTCCCTGTAGTCGATACATAACCTCAAATATCCATATTTCTTTTTAACAAAAATAACAGGGGCTCCCCATTGAAAAAAACTAGGGAGAATAAATCCCTTATTGCTCAATTCCTCTAGTTGTTTCTTTATTTAAACTAATTCTAAAGTGGACATTCTATAAGGGGTCCTCGATATAGGCCTTGATCCAGGAATTAAATCAATGGAAAACTCAACTTCTCATTCTGGAGGATGTCCAGGTAAATCTTCCGGAAATACATCTACAAATTCTTTCACAACAGGTACATCCTCTATTTGAACATTCCTTTCCTCACTGATAGTTATTTCATTCTCTTCCTCCCCAATAATTGAATTAAGTTGAGCTACTGGGGGTGGATCTAAATAAGAATTAGGTGGTGACGATTCTGCTCTAAAGATAAGGTGTTCCTTATCAATATAATCAAGAATCATAACCTCTTTATTCTTACAATAAATCTTCGCATCATAGTCTGAAAGCCATTCCATACCGAGGATTATATCAAACTCAATCATAGGTATGAAGACGAGATCAGAAGATAAAGAACATTTATGTGCTCTAATGGGGACTAATTCACAAAACATTGTTGCAATGATACTTCCCTTTGGAGTTTTAACTGACAATTCCCTTATTAAATAAAATTGGAAATATCTAATTTTCTTAGCAAACTGGGAAGAAATGAAACAATGCGATGATCCAGAGTCAAATAATGCATTTTCTAAACTTGACGAAACCATTAAATTACCCGCCACCACGTCTTTCGGAGCTTCTACCTCAACAGTAGTGATATCATAAGCCTGGTCTTGATCCCTTGGCCTTTTCTGAGGTAAGTTCTCCTGATGCTTAGGACATGCATTTTCATAATGCCCCATCTCCCTGCAATTGTAGCACTGAACGTTGGTGGCTTCCTTCTTCCCCTTGCAATCACGAGCTTGGTGGCCTTTTTCACCACACTTGTAACAGACTCCCATTCCCTTCAAGAAAGTACCAGGATGTTTCTTCCCACATTTACCACAAGATGGATATTCAACCTTTCCCTTCTTCCCCTTATTTCCATTCCTAGATTGATCAGCAGGTCTCTTCTTCTCTTGCTTTACATTAAAGTCATAAGACTTAGAGAGTTCCTTTTCGGTCTTGATAGCACATGAGACAATGTCTTCGTACGACGAAAAGGATTGTGAGACTAATGCTCGGCGAAGAAATGGTTTTAACCCATCAAAGAAACGATCAATCTTACTTCTTGGGTTACGTATATAATCTCCACAATACCTTTCTAACCTTGTAAAGTTAGCCTCATACTTTGTGACATTCTCATCCTCCATTTGTCTCAGACTCAGAAATTGCCTTTCCATATCTGCTCGATGGTTGCGAGGAAAGTATTTTTCTAAAAACAGATCTTTGAACTCCCTCCATTCCATATTTGATACTTCATCATCTTCCTTCATATTTTTAATTAATGACAACCATTGATTAGCATATCCAGTGAGGCAGTAAACTGCCATGATAACTTTTTCCCTTTCACTGCTCCCCAAAGCCTGAAATATTTTCTCTAGGGAATTTATCCATTTCTCATCTACTAAGGGATTTATACTCCCATTGAATGTTGGTGGTTGTTGCCTCATGAATAGATATAACATTGATCCTCCACGCTGTGGATCAGGGTGCTCCATACGGGTAAGGTTATTATTCATAACCTAAGTAAGTTTTCCCAGTATGGTGATTAGCTGATCGGCACCAGTTGCATCACCAGCTCCACTATAATTATCTTGAGCAGTAGGGCAATCCCTACATGGAGTGCATGCATTGATACGGTTTCCATTTCTTCCACTAGGCACCATTTCTAAACAATGGCATAAACTAGATCAGTTTATGAATAAAAATACATAATCCCATACTTATAAAACACTTAACATAAATTAAACTATTTAGGGATATAATCCATAATCATAATTTTTTTTTGAGGAAGTATATACTCATAAACCCTTCATAACGATTTGTAAAGAAAATGAGAGTTATCCTAAGCATATCCCCCGGGAGTGTCGTAACCAAGAGTGCAGCAATGCCCGTTGTCGTGCACCAGTTCCCATTCGAGTCTAGCTCAAAGCGGTGTTTTCGGGTTTTACCCCTAGGTACATCTGTGCCAGAGCCGCCTCTACCTGCTCGTATCCAGACAGGGATGTATTCCTCGGAAAACTCAAAAAATCTCTACAATAAGAAAATTCTAGGAAGTTCTTCTATAATAATCCTCAAAGTTCATCTTAGGTCTACGTGCTCTAATCAGAGTTTATCTAAATCTAGCTTCCAATGTTTGTACTAAACTTCCTTTGATACCAACTGTAACGCCCCGACCCTAGTTACCCAGAGTCGGTGCATTATTACATAACATTGGCATGATCACACGAAAGATCAAATCTCGAAAGACCGATTGGTTTAGTAGCCTTGGAAACACTAGATATATTCATAAGTTTTACATTACATCATAAAATGAAAAACTACTACAACAACATAATGTCGCCACAGACCACACTATTATCCCCTCATAATATCCATGCAGGTCATTCATAACTTACTTCTTCACTTCCTGGGAAAAATGAAACATAGAAAAGAGGTGAGCTCAAATTCCCAGTAAGGATAAAAATATACCAGAAGCTTTCATAAATAAGAATAAACATTTAAGGATATGTATAACTAAAAGAAAAGCCTTTTAAACATGAACTTCAACATAGTATGGCCAAAGTAAAATGAAATAATTCCATTTACTTGTTCACATGGATATTCTACTAATCGAATAATCACATGCAATATCAATAACCACTTTCATAATGTTGGAATGCATAATGCCAGACTATCATAACCACATAGCCAATGCCTCATGCCAAGACTACAAATAAGATTTTTCCAAAGACTTGTGCCAAGACACTAGTTTGTCTCATGATACATACCGATGCATCGAGGAGCTATAGCGGGCTCCACCCATCACATATTAAGTCCAATGCATTCCTATATGAATAGGTTTAAACATAACACAAACATCCGTATTAAAACTAGCATTCGAAATGTCAATAATTTCACCATAAAATATGAATGGTATAAAAATAGCACATCCACAGTCAAACATATCACAAAACCTTCAATACATTATAGAAGTTTTGTATCATAATAAATCAACTTCAAGTAAGCATAAAATCCATCAAAGGATATTGACATAGATGAAATCAAAACACTTTTTAGAGAAATATCTCTTTCTATTTTTGAAAAAATTTAAGAGCCATATAATATAAAACATTTTCTTAAAAATATTATTATAAGCTTGTAAGGAAATCTTTGAAGATTTTATAACTGTGGAAAATAACCGCACCCACCGTATAAGTTAAAAAACATTCTTACCTTAATTCTGTCGAAAAGGTTAAAAAGGTCCTTATTTTGAAAACGACGAAAAAATTCCTCTTGTAAAAAGTCAAACAAGGGTATAAATGACTTTAACCCATATTCTTGTAAATAATAAAAATGTTTTGGTATACATTTTGAAGAAACATGGATGTGGATGATAAAGAGATCCCCGTAGATTATTAAGTATAAACAACCTCGGATAATGAAGAGATTGTGAAATAACCCTTACCTTGTACTTTTCTTTGGTTGGGGTAGGTTAACCTCCTGTATAATGGTGAAATAATTGTTATTAAATTATACAAGAATCATATATATTAATATGATATCATATATGATCTTTTAACATTTATTTGTTAATGATATATTTGAATTATCATTGTTTCGGGTGTTAACTTACTCGTTTTCTTTTATATGTTTTGTTACATAATCCATGTTTTTCATGGATAGGTTGTATATTTATCATATACATAATGATATCAAGTCCTTAAACATAATTTTTAAATCATCAAATGATAATTATACTTGAATGGATACGATGGAGAATGAATCTCATCGCGTTCGTGGAGACGGTAGTCCGTACGTACACACGAGCGACAATATCATTCTTTCGATATTAAAATAATATATAAATGGATGGTATATCATATATACAGAATCATTAACATGTTATATTTATTATTTACATGAGTTACACATCATTATTATAACCATCCAAATAATATTATATTGAATAACAATTACACCACGACGTGGAGACGGTAAGCCGTACGTACACACGTATGGTGACATGTTATTCAAAGGGTGGATAGAATACTGAATATGGTTGTACCATATTTATAATAACATCACAATATATATATGATACTGGAGTTATTATTTTATAATGGTAACAACAAAGGAAGAAGAAGTGGAAGAAGAAATGAACTTGGAAAAGGGTGGTGAAATCATTACCTCTTCTTCGGGTTCTTCCTTTTTATTTGATCAAAAGGGCTCCTTAGGTTGGCTTTCTGATCAAACTAAGGCCTCTAGGTTGTATTGAGGGATGTTGGGAGAGTATTTGGGCAGAGTTTGGCCGAACCAAAAGGCTTTGATGGTGTGACGAAATGAGAAGGAGGAGTGCCCTTTTATAAGAGGGGTGAGGGGAACCTTTGGAAAAGCTAGAAATATTAATTTATAATAAATTCATATTAGGTTTATAATGGCTCCAAAGTTTATTATTTAAATTTTAAGGTGGGGATGGGTCGAAAAAAACTCAACCAATAGAATTTAGACAGGTTTGGGTCATTATATTAACCTTATCTTTAAGTATTAACTCTTAGTTAATTAGTTTCACTTTTACAATGTCTCTTTGTATTTTATATTATATTGTTAATAAACAAACTATATACATCCAAGAGAACCCCAAGTGGTCCATTAATGATGAACCTATCATTATATAAGCCACCTGGACGAACCTTAGATTTTAAGGAATTTAATATCAATTAATAATATAATATGTTTTTAAGAACTCTTTTATGTCAATTTTGACACTATTAAATAGTTTATTTTTTTGAAACTCATAACATATTGATTACTTCGAACAAAGTAAATTAAATCAATCATAATCTATAATATTATCATAAAAAATTAGTTTAAGTCATTAAAAGTTTCATATTATATTTATTTGAGTATTTATAATATCAATTAATTTAATTTTTCACTATTTTAGTAATTACTGCATCATCATTGTGTCATAAATAAAATAAATTATATAATGTCTAAAAATTATAAATAAAATATAATTATGTAGGAAATATTTTTATATTTCTAATTGATATTTATAATCTAAAATCCAACATATATAACCCTATGTAATAATTATTTTTCTAAAAGATATATGCTTGAGTCATTTTTGTATTCATTTTAACTTAATTAAAATAAAGTGTCCCTATCACCTACAAGTGGTACCGTGGGGTCCCCAAATCGACCCAAAGATGCCTATGGTCGAACAGGTATCAACCAATAAAGCTATGACACGTTTTAGGGTAATTTAGTATTATTATAATATTATTTTTTAACCCTTATTTACCAGATTTACCCTTAACCATGGTAAATAAAATATTTACCACAGTAATTATTCAAAATGTCTAAAAATAAAAGTGACCTATTTACACAATTTGTACATCCTGATTCCAAATATGGAATCCATTTTTCTAAATTCAAAACACATAAGTGGCAGAAATTAATTTAAAATTAATTCCCGCTGTCAAAACAAAGAGCGTGTTTTTAAGAGATAATAACTATCAAAAGATTGACACTTGTTTATGTTCGGTTTAATTGTAAAATTATGTACAATGACCAACATTATATTAAATGGTAAAAATATATTCTAAATATACTTAAAAACCACTCAAATTCATAATTTATCACTATTAATTATTTTGATTAAAAAAGTTGTTTTTAATTAAAATTTAGTAATTTTCACTATTCATCAAAATATGAAAGTTATCCGAAAAGTACCAAAATTTCACCTTAGGCTAAATTCGATATTCCAAATCCAGAAATGAAGTCCATTTTAAAATATAAAATATATATAATTTTGAAAAGTAGGTATTACTATTCATAACGGCTAGTTTGATTGGTTATGGTGTGTTAGAACTCAGTGTTGCGTACAACACACGCTATCCCATTATTCAAAGAGAAGCGTACCGTAGAAGATTGGGGTGTTACAAATTCCACTTCCGAGTTTTATACCAGACTTTAATAAATATACCAAATACAAGAAATAACCCTACTAGAAAACATTTAATTCATTAGGTAATCAATGAAAATTTACCCCATTTAATACCCTTTTATACATAGGGAAATTTATAATTTATTAAATAAAATTTCATTAATAAACACATCGTAAATTTTTATACATAAAAAAGAAAAAATAAAGTTCATAATCATGTAAAATAGATTTATTAGTCATTTTATAACACTAATAACATAAATTATTCTATTTGTTCATCTTTACTATCCCATGTTTAACCATATTCAATATGCACACTATTATCTACTCATGTTTCACACATAAAATAGGTAATTGTTTCACTCATTAGTAAATTTAAACATGATTAAAAAGAATTCATAGCCCTTATCCACAACTCTCAGAACCAATTACACATCAATAATTAATGAAAATTTGTGGTTTAATTTTTTTTAAATTCTCTAGTTGATTAACAAATTAATGAATGAAAATCATCAAAACATCAAAAAATACACCCGTAACCACATTCCAAAATCTATTAGAGAGAAAGAGGTAACCTACATTTTTGAAAAAAAGAAAACCAAAAAAGGTATATGCACTTTTAAACTCTAAGAACTCATGGATTCTATAATATGATAAAATAAAATCACCAGAAAAGTAATTATAAGTAAAAAATGATCAATACCTCATCACAATTGTACAACAAAGATATGGTTCCCAAAGCATTTACCAAGATGAATTTAATAGAATAGTAAATAAAAAATATTATCTCAATTGATGACTAAATCACACATTGGAGATAATTAATTTTTATAAAGGATTATGTATCCAAAGATATGTAAAAATTATCAAATATTTCCCTTAAATTTATGGATACTTTGGTTATCATGCAATTCCCTTGACTACTAAAATTAAATTTTATACTTGTATAAAAATACTGACATAGAGCATACTAGGTAACCAACAACAACACACTATCCACAAAGTGGATCACTAATCACCAATTTTATGTCCGCATACCACTCAATGGATGATCTAGTAGAATTTATATAATCCAATACTCAGCGAGTACATGGTACCCCATTATCGAGTACTCGGTAGCCTCTAAATGGCTATTCCAGCTAGGATCACCTTTATCTCCTAATCCCATCATCAATATTAATTATAAACTCCCAAGACCTAATTAAAAATTGATACAAAGAAATAATAGAAACCTAAAATAAAATAAATCACATACCTAAATGGTGAGGGTCATTGATAATATAATCTTTATATCCTTAAATTTTGATGAAACACAAGTTACAGTGATTCATACTCCATATTTTATATAGTGACATTACTAATACCTAATATAAAATAGGATTCAATGTAGAAGAGAAAATATAAATAGGATAACACCTAAAATATATATGAATTTCATATTGAATCATCATTGATCAAACCATGGGTAACAAGTAATGATTTATTCCATAAATTAAACCTCTAATTTGTTTTATACATTGATGAGTGAGATGTGTAAAAATTCAAAATTCCCTTAGATAATTAATAAATTATTGAATTTAGTATTCCCCACCAAAATTAAACATAAATATGTTAATAATTTACCAAGTTAATTTTTATCATATTTTTTTAATAAATTGAATATTATAATAGTTTTAGACATTTATTTTTTAAGAAACTCCTAACCATATTGACAAAAATAATTTGTAAACATTATTTATTTACGATAAAAAAACTATATTATGCACTAATTAGATCATCTAAATTTTCATGTATTATTCCAAAGGTCTCACCACCCCTTTCCTAAATTGTAATTAATAATAAATATTTACTTTTATTAAATGATTGCTAATCAAATTATACCAATAATCCACATTTATAGAGAATTTGGATGTTTTTTTATTTTTCTTAAGTGATAATGCCAAAGGTAAGTGGTGCAGAATCACTAAACATTTTATTTTTATTTAAATTATTATAAAATTCATAATCCATGTATAGAATATATTATATATTAATCATTTGTCTTGTTCCATAAAAGATTATACTCATATACATAGAAATTTTTTTATTCCTAATTATGAATGAAAATACGATATTTTATAATATTAAAAATATAAAATTTCAATTTTTAGGATGAACATAATAAATTTTTTCTAATTCCAAAAACATTTTACTAGGATGAATTAAATCATATATTTCTACCACTATTTCAATAATATTTTTTTGATTAGAAATATATGGATTTACTTCTCTCTTAAAAAATTCTCTCCTATAACCATATACAATTACAAACATACAAATGTGATATGCATAAAAAATTTCAACTATCCTTGAATAAATAGTAGAAAAATTTAATTCTAAAATATTTAATTATATATTCTCATGATACATCTCTTTATAATTGATAAAACTTCATATGTAATTATACAAATCACTCTGGTTTGAAATAAATTTTTTAATTTGATTAAACTAAAAAAAAGATTGTATTTAATAACATATAATTTAAAATAAATGATATTTAACAACTGAGTATCTATTTTTACAAAAGAATTAAATAAACGATTTTATTAAATATTATCCAAAAAACGTATGACCTCTTACTTTATAACTAATAGTATTTGAAGATCATTATTTAACAATTTTTATGACTATATAAGTTTTTATCTTGAATATTGCTATTTATACAGAAAATAATGTATATTATATAATATAAAACTCTGGTATAGAAAGGTATTAAAAAACATTCCCTTTTTTCAAAAAAGTCATCATAACTCCATTCATAGGGGTATGTAATTTTTATGGTTAACCCGATAGGTGAAACTCAAAACTAATAAATGGATATATTTACCTATCTTTTATAGATAACTAGATCTATCTTGTATGAATTACATAAGACAATCCATGGGCCTCTAAATATTTGGTTTAATTTTATAGAATGGTCAATATCTTGATGGGTGATCATTTTTTAAGGAATCAAAAACATAATTTTATTGAGAGTTTAAAATATTTCAATATTTTATACATTAATCTCATGTATTCTCTATATATTATCATGGTTATAATGATTTAATAATCATATCTCTTGACTTTACCCAAATATACATTTCTTAACAGTGTTAATTTATAAATCATATATAAATAATGAATTTTTTACATAATCATCTTAATAATTTATTTGTAATACTCAAAATTTATCTAAATTCATCACATAGAAAGGGTACACAGATATTTTTTATATAATGGATAAAAATTAAACCAAACCAAAAATCATACCCATGATGAAACATAGTGATACATGTATCCAACCAAAACTTTTTATATTGAGATTATGCCTACACACCAGTAAACAATTTGTTCAAAGGACCCACCATAACTAGATCGTTACTCAAGATAGATCATAAATTCCAATACAATTTTAACTACAAATACATTAAAATTATTATAATAAATTTATAATTTATAATTATTATATGGAAAATAAATAATTTTGACTAAGGTAAATAATATATTAATGTAATACCTAATATTAAAATTATTAATTTCATTACTGGTTGATACTGGATGGATTATTACCAAAATAAACAACACACACACCTAATGTGTTCAAATTAATTATTTTCTCATTCTCACTACAATATTTACATACAAACTCTTTGAACCATTATTATTTTTTATGGATCATAAAACATCTTTTTTCACACTACCTAGTTATAAATAGATTTTTTAGAAACTCCCTATGTAAATTCATAATCCAATGTTTTTATAATAAGGGGTTTCCACAAAAAAATCAGTTCATCATCTAATGTGGCATTATGAGATAATGGAACAGTGTGCATCCTTCTCACTCTACATCACTTGAATTACCCCATATACACATTCTCTCATATATGGGACCCCATAATTAATTTCATAAAAATGAAAAATATAATCCCCTCTTGTTATAATGTATTTCAATTATCACATGGAATAATCATCACCACCCAGCCTTCTCTCCAAATAAACCTTCCAAGGAACAAGATTTTGATTATAGAAAATAAGTTAATGTCTCTATACTATATAAAACCCCTAATTCAGGATTTAATTTACTAGAAGTTAGGGTAGAACCCAATAATTCATTTTATTATAAAACTAAATCTAATATACTAGACTACGATATTATTTCTCTTCTTAAATTTACGAATAAACATTTATTGAGAATAAAAAATAATTTAAATTTAAATGTAAGAATATATATAATATTGTAGATCCTTAGCATGTCTATATAATAAATATAAATAAATGAATAATTAATAATTAGATATAATATATTTTGAAAATCCATATATGGATATTTATGGTATAATGTCATATGGATTTGGCTCGGTCCATTAGAGAAAATGTTTTTAAATTTTCTTTAAAGAATTTTTTTAATATATACCATTCCATGTTTCCCTTTAACACAAAGTGAATCTTCAATCAAGGAATATTTTTAATTATGCATAAAATTATATTTCATATACACAATGTCATTTTTACCAATTCTAATACTATACCATTTACATTAATTCTTTACAAAACAATATTGTTTTCTATCCATGTCATACACAATGTTATTTTCGCTAATCACAACACTCGGACTTGTCCAATAGTGATTTTTAAAACCATGTGGTTATTCATAATTTAAATTATAATGTTGAAATATTTTTTATTCTGTGATATATTTATTGAAAACAATGTAATTTTATTGAAATTATGTTTCCATACCATGATAATGTTATTCAAAAAGAGATGAAAAAATTGATTTTATGATGAATTTTTTATAAGAATTTATTGATTATTTTTTCATAACCACTCAATGGTATAAGTAAATTTATCCCAATTTTTTTTGTATATTTATCATTTCATGGTTAATAAAATTATATAATAACATTTTATATATTTCTACCATAGTGATTCATCAATGAAAGATACTTTAATATCATTGATGAGTGCTGTAGGAACCTAATATATTATTATGTAGCGGAATAAACTATTGAACCTAACCAAAATATAAACCATTAGAGTGAAGGTTAAAAACAAAAAAATCACACATTATCTGTGGTTTTTAGATAACGTAACAAATTAGGAAGGATTATAAGAATTAAGAATGATACCGAATTATATAATGATAATTCAAAAACCATGTGACAACATAAATGAGGATATAATGAGTTTCTTCATGTAATATTTTATATTTAGGACATAAATACTTAATTTTTTTATTTTAAATAATATAATGATTACTTTTTTAAAAATCTAAAGAAATAAAATTTTCGGAAAAGAAAGAAAATATAATATTATATGTATAATAGTTATCTTATTTAAAAACATATTCATTAATTTTGGTATATATTGTTTTTATAGGCTCAAATAGAAAGATATTTCACATATATAATGGTTTGGATACTGATACATAATTTAATAATTTTAAACATAATTCATACTAGTTTCCAATTGGTAGATAACAAAAAGATATCAAACTTCAACTCTAGTAGGTCACTAAAAATTTTCTTCCTTGGAAGTTTATCTATTACATGAATGTTATATTAATCTTTATATCTATATGAAAAATATAATTCTCCAATTAACTATGAATATAAATATCTCAATAGGATAGGTCCTTTAAATATATTGTATAAAAATTATATAAATGAATAATAAAAAATATTGATATATCTTATGAATTAGTTGTAATATATTTACCAATATATTATTTCATATAATATTAGGACTAGGTGATTGTAATAAATAACATATATGGGGTGAATTAGTTGTTGAAAAAAATCCAAACATTATATAAATGATTCATACCATTGGAATATAATGTGATGATGACAGATAGATAATGAGTAAAAATAGATGAATCAAGGGAGAATATAAGGTTCACCAGTAATTATTTTCACATGGATAATACTCAGTGTGAAATAATTATAATCATGATACAAATTCTCCTATTATATTATCAATACAAAAATGGAATAGAGTGTGGAGAAAACCCTGAACTCTTAGGCACAAGAAATAATCGTAAGAACCATGAAGTCAATTGATCTTAACTTTTTTATCCTCAAGTGAATTAAGAATATAGATCATGTTGGATGCCATATTGGTTTCCCAAATCATTGGAAAATACTGAATGACTTTATCCCTATAGTGAATGTAAGAAAACCTCATAGATTTATCACACTTTATCTCATGTTTAAAAGAGAGACTCAAATGTTTTTATATATAGGGTACCACCATCAGATGAGGCTCTTTAGAATCCTTAATTTGGAAATTTCCCATATCATATATATTTGAATATTTATACCCCATCCATTTTACTCATATTTTTTCAAATATATTTATATATATTCATCCAAAAACTCTCACCACAACACCCATTTCTTTTTGTAAGGTCCTTTGATAGTGTGTTCTAGATTTTTGTTTGACGTGGTCATCTATGAACTTCTTATTAAAATGTGCGTTAATTAGTCCATTTTTTTACTAAGTGGAAAATATAGTTATTTATTTCTTCTAAAATAGGTGTATCTATGATAGTTTTTGTGTATTTTTACCAAGGTTGAACTTAACTCCATCCTTTTTTCTTCAAGGTTGAAAACTGGGTTCCACACCCACTAAACTATGGGAATTTTCACTTTTTTAAATGGAATATAAAATTATTACTCAGGCCTCCCGATTCTATATAACCATATCTCTTTGTGAAAAATCCTAAATAAATACAAAAAGACACATAAAATCATCACAATCTATTTTCACCCATTATAATCTCTTGCTACTATGGATTGAAGATTGATTTTTAAATATATTTTCCATGATTTTTTAATTCTTTTTATCTGTACTAAATTTAAATGATACAATAACATAGACACAATGTTTTTTTCAATAAATAAAATAAGAAAATAACTTCATAACATGTAAATGAGTTTCCTAAAAAACTATTCAATCATTGACTCTAATGAAAATGTTATCAAACAAAAAACTATATAGTAGAATGGTATTGTAAGTGCACTCCCACCATTATTGTATGAATACAGATTTATTACCATGTATTAGTTGAAACCAAATCACAACTCCACCATTGTCAATTCACCTCATGAAGGGCTCCTCCAATCTTAATTACTGATAATCATACTACAATATTAAGGGGTATTAAATACCCTTATAGGGTTTCACTAATCTCCCTTATTATATTTATTAGAAACATGAGAATTAACACATGAGATATTTAGAAAACATTACCTACCACGTTCTTAGTATCCCCATTAAACATAACATGTAAAACTAAATTAGGTTCTCCCCCTTTCAATAATATATCCTTTTTTATTTTACCCATTTGTTAAAAATGAAAATAAGTTGATGAGGGAAGGTACATAATAAAATTTTGTATTATTTTAGGAGACAATGAACTACCAAAAAATAATTAATTTATGAAAGGTATCCTTTTTTAGTGGATTTATCATGTTATTTATATCACTATTATTTATTTTGATGCACACCTATGAAATATCACCATGTTAAATCGACTCAATAATGAAGCTGCTTTTTTACAACTTGCATGAAAGATGAGGGTTTTACCAAATTCCTTGATAAGTTGGTTTCATTATGGTTTCAACTATCAATTATCAAATGGAATGATAGAGTAAACCAATTACCGTTGAGTTGTGACATTATCTAAATCATTTTTTATGAATTGTGAAACAATAATATATTTATCTCAGTCTATTCCCAATGTGATCGAATTTTTATTCTTAGAGTACCAAGAAATAAAACGTCCTCTAACAAATAACGAGCATGTAGATGCGGGAATAAAATAAACCAAACATCCACCATAATTTTTACTGGAATGTTGATTAAACTAAAATGATGTGTTTTTTGTTATACCACAAATTAATATTAATATTTTATTTGAAATATCATCTGATATATTTCATTGATGTAAGTGGTGACAACTTTGTATTTCTTTGATATCATACATAAAGTGTAACTGAAAATACTATATCCATAGTAGTCATAGCCAGGTAAAGAAAGATGCTAACAAGCTTATTGTGACACCTTATGTTACTTTTATAATAATTTTATTGTTTAATTTTTTTTGTCTTAAGTTTTAATAAATTTTAACTTGGTATTTATATATTTTTTGTGTTGAAAGGGAAATTCATGGTTAGGATTATCCATGTTAGAAACCATGATTTTGGTTCTACAATTTGACAATGTTGTTTTGCATTATTAGAACATGGTTAGTGAAACTCTGTGGGGTCATAGTGGAAACCATGAAATATTTTTAGAGGTTCCAATAGCCTCTCTATGGTTAGTGAATAGTTTCAAAAACAATGTTTCCAAAACATGTAGTTATGCCTATCCAATTTTTTTGAGTTTAATAAAAAACAATATTTTTAGGGGATTTTACGCCCCCTCTTCCACTCTTTCATTCATGATATCCTTGCATTCCAAGGAGGATCTATCCCCCTTTATTATCTTGATTCCATGTTATTT
Organism: Viscum album; assembly: GCA_963277665.1. NCBI lineage: Eukaryota > Viridiplantae > Streptophyta > Magnoliopsida > Santalales > Viscaceae > Viscum > Viscum album. The sequence goes on along the minus strand of CAUJRU010001053.1, from coordinate 73,375 downwards.
TTCCTTCAATTTTATGGCTTAATCAGGTCCTAGTATTCCTTGTTTGGGTATCCTCTAATGAAGGTGATGGGTTCTAGCTTGAAGAAAGGGGTTTTCAAATCCTTAGAGATAGGTTTTCCCATTCCCTAACTTTTAATTCTACAATAAATGGTTTATTGAGTTTTAAAATTTTGTTTTAATTTTTAATGATAGTATAATGTTTTTTTATCAAAATTATAATAAGAAAAGTGTTCTAGAATGTGTTTTAAATAGAAATAAAAGGATTTCGATAAATTAAGGAATTATTCAACTATGATTTTATGTTATTTTTCTAACAAAATTTATGTGAACTTTTTTCAATGACCCTTATAAATAAATTATGTTATTTTAATATGAGTTTTGGTCTTTTAATTTAATTAATAAGGTTCTACTTAGTATTTAAAGTGATAATTGAAATGATAAGTAATGATATTGTTTTCCAATAATTGATTCAAATAAAATTAGATGATTATAAATGATTTGACCCTATTTTGGTCATGAAATAAATTGATTGGTGGTGTTTTTTACCCCTGAGTAATTTTTTAAATTAGTACGGGTTGATAACATAAATTAATTTCCCAATGGATTTCTGTTTGTAAATTTAAAAAAGTGATGAAATTATTATAAGAGATTTATTAGCACTTTGAGTTCTTTTTTGTGAAATGTCCACTTGGAAGCTTCCAAAAAGATGTATTCCGAGGAGTGAAATCCATTTTATACCCCTTGTTTCCCCAATTTTAAGGGTTTTTTATTTTTATATTAGGCTTTTCATTCCATTTTTTGTTGTTTTTTAATGGTTCTATGATGTAAAAATGGGTTTTTTATTGTGAGGTTATTAGATGGGATTCCAAATATATTCTCTTGTATGTTATGTATCACGTGATTCTATTTGATTCATCATATACTCACCTCCAATTTTTATTGGTCATGGGAAATTGAGTTAACAAGTAGGAGAACTTGATTTATGTACAAAAAATTAGTTCACACCCTAGTATGCGACACATAGTTGTTTGGTTTTCCCAGTACATAAATGTTTTATAGTGAGGATTTTGTGAGTAAGATAGGGTATCTATGATTTTTTTAGAAAAATACATATTCTATAATTTGTTCTAATGATTTTTGAAAAGTATAGGGTTGTCTTACTATAGAACCCATGAGTTACCTATAACATGAATCCATTGTTTAATGTTTTATATATTGGATTCCCTTGTTACTTGATTGTCTCCCCCTATGCTTTCATTGCTTGAGGAAACTTTATTTTATTACATTTTATTAACATCCTTATTTGGTGGTTACTTTTGTATTATATTTCCTTCATCCTTCATTGGGTGTTATTTAAAATGAATTCCCAAGTGGGTTTTTTAATTTGTTGGCTTGATTCACTTAAATGGGGTTTAAGGATATTTTGGGAAAATCATTTTTAATTATAATATTTTATTACAAATTTAAAAAGTATTTCAAAACGGATATTTTTAAAGGTATTTCAAGTGGATTTGAATAAATGGATAGACAAAGGAGGCGTTGACTCTAGAATTGTTTTTAAGAGGTGTTTTTGTTTAACAGAAATATATGAAGGATGTTTTTTAAATAATAAAATGTGTGATTAGTTTCATTTATTTTGCCTCTTATAGAATCATATTTCTTGATATATTTGAAACTATATTGAAAATATAGATTAAATTAATGTTTTCGCAAGTGGAATGATGGGAAGTGGAAAATTTAGCAAGTTTATGCTCATATATATCTATCAAATTCGAATTTTATGTTTAATTTCAAATCTCAATTACACATGTGGGATGTGCAACATTGGTATTATCCATTGTTACATTTGTTGTCATATGTTGGTTAGTGTTAAATATTTTATTTAATTATTTTCCTTACTGTACTAGGCAAATAATCAATCCCTGTTTTTTTCTTTTTTAGAATGATGGTTTTGTATATATTGTTGGAGTTAGAGGTGAGTTATGGGATTTTTGTTTGTATTGTTTAAATTATTTATATTTCTTCTTCTCTATTAGGGAATTAACCTCCAACATAGGAATTTTTAATTATAGTTTTTTGTTATATCATTTACTATAATTTTAGAGGGAACTCATTCATAATGAGGTCTTATTTTATGCACAAGCACTAGTTTCCAAACCGTGGGGATTGGGAATTCCATTTGGGCCCCATCACAGGCACACTCTGGTATCTGATAGAATGATTTCATTATTTTAATCATGATAAAATGGTATCGAGCCTATAATCATCCTTGGTATCCTATATTTCTTAAATAACTTTTGTTATTTGGGGTCTGTTATGATATATAATAGAGTAGGATAGTCGTTGGGAATCAGTAGGTCTGTCATTAGTGGGCAGATGATCACTATTTACTACAATAAAACATGAGTTAATTTGTGTAGTTAGATTTGAATTTTTAATTCATGATTTTGATTTGATAATTGATTTTTTATGTTTAACTAATTTCACTACTGGGAATCTTGTTTTTCCAAACGGTATTATAACAACGGTTCCAATGAACTATTGGTATACAAGATTTTTGGCATGATTTCTCAACAATTTTATCAACCCGTTGGTAAATCTTCCACTTTTGTTACTTTTCCCAACGGTTGATGAAACCATTGGGAATGGTTGATGATTTCCCAATGGTTATCTTAAAACCGTTGGGAAATATTCACTTTCCCAATGAATTCATACTGGTTTGGTTCAACTGATGGGAAATCATCCTTTTCCCAATGGTTTTTAAAAACCATTGGGGAACGATGTCCAGAAACACCCAAATTGGGCAGACCTCCTCCAGTTGCATTTCTCCCCCAATTTCTAGAACCCCTATCCCCCGATTTGCAGAACCCTCGCAGGCACCCCATGTGAAATCCATCAAATCTGGTGAGACCCCCCCATGGGGTTAGATGGGATAATTCCAAATCTTCATGTCTTATTTATCATTTTCCACTTATCATACATATTTTTTCATTTTTATTGAAGGTGGAAACCCAAAATTCAATGTTTTCTTTAGATATTTGGTTAGTTTTATTAGGGATTAGGTGTATGAGTCATTAACATTCCTATTATGGGTTGTTTTAATCAAAAGTTATGATATTGGAACCATTTATGATGTTGTTGTCTCTATTTAATCTCATTTCCCCAAACTTAACATTAAATTCTATATCACATTTGGTTTCTATTTTTTAATTTCTACTTAAGTTATTTGTGGTCAATGATTATCCCATGTTAATTATTTCAATGGTTTGGCATGGAAATTGGGAATTTAATGTGACTTTTACAAGTGGGGGTACCTTGAGAATACTCCAAATATTTGTTAAAAATGATCAAAGGGATTTTATTATTTAAAATGGATTTTGAAATATATTTCATAAATGATTTAATCTTGAGAAAAGTGCTTTATTAAAATGGGAATTTTTTAAATAAGGCTTGTGTAATGTATTTTCTTATAGTACACTTGTTATGCGACTATGTTTGGTATTTAGTAACACATGAGATAACTGGTGTGTGCGAATGTGTTGTGAAAGCGATTCCATGGTTGGATCAAGATTATATTTACATTTTGAGCCTATTAATGACTTGTTTTAAAGATCTTTTCAGATATTTACCTATTAGTGTTAAGTAATATAGTGATCATGGGGGATATTATATGTTTATTGGTGCAAACTGGGAGCTGTAGAGGTGGTTCATGATTAATACATATAATTACTTTTAAACATGTGGATAAACCATGCATAGAAGTGAATTATTGAAATGTTTGATATTTTTAGTCTTTTTTATTTGGTGTTTCTTTTGATGCTGATGATTCTTATTGATACCTGTGATGGGAATTTATTTTACATTACAAATCTGCTGAGACTCCACCCCCCATGAACAGTGTATGCAACCTCTACCCTTATTTAATCAATCTATTTGAACAGTCTATGCAACCTCTACCCTCATTTAATCAGTGACCTCAAGTAATTAATTCAAGCCTTAATTCTCACTATCATGTGAGAAATTGAATGATGTAAACCCATCCTCACACGATTTCGTACATTAGATAGTGTCCAACATATGGAATATGGGCTTTTGAATTCATCAGTTAACCAGGATCATATATTCCATTTCCCTCAAGATGACTATACTAATATAACTTTAGGGTTAATTAAATATGCCTATCATTGTATGTTGTATATTATTTTTCCTTCTTGGCTAATAATCACTTTTATGAGGGTGGGGTGCTTTTCACTAGCCATGATGGCATGTGTATACATCCATAAAAATAATAGATAACTCACAAGTTTAATTCAGTAATATTGTAATCATTGACATACTTTATTATTAATCTCAAATTTAAAAATAAATGTGTTTTACTATACTTAATGAAATTAAATATTTTTACAAGCCATGAAAAAATTATTAGTATAGAAGCATAAAATTTATTCACCCATGTGGTGCACTTGACTTGGGGAAGTAACTGGGTAATGAAATGTATGGCCATAGAGGTGCCAATAAGGAGTTATTGAACATGAGTGAGTTATTTGGGATGCCAATAACAATAATGGGACCTGAGGCATGTGCCTCTTATAGACCAAATTAAAATGAAAATAAATAAATTTTAATTTAATTTTTGAGTACTTATTCATTACATTTTTTTAATAGTTCACTACATCGACTAGAAACTTTATCCATTATCATTTACTTAAATGAATTTTCTATTAAAGTACAATCCTATTTAATTTTTTATGAAAAAATGACTAATATAAAATTGTTTTACAGAATGGATAGAATTTGGATGTATGAAACCGATTGGATCTCAAGAGATCTTCAAAAAAAATTGGATAGCTTTAAAGATTTTTTATCTCACAATGCTTCAGATAGAGGCCGCATACACTACCCATGTTCCAATTGTGTTGGTAGACCTTGGTTGAGCTATGAAGAAGTCAGCTACCACATAACTAAAAATGGTTTTCAAGAAAACTACTTTTTGTGGTATCACAATGGGTAGAAAATGAAATCTCGAATTTGTGATGATCTAAATGAAAGGATTGGAATGGAGAATTTGTAAGATGATCATTTTCATTTTATTCATCATCATATAAAAGAAAGTATTTCAACTCAAGAAGACTTCAATATGAGGGTATCTGATGTATCTAGTGAAAATAATAATATTGATAGCGTAAAAAAATTGAATGATGTTTCCACGACTCAAGTACATCAAAAATGAGATTAAATGAAAAAGCTATAATTTTTAAACTGATTTTGTCATGGGAAAACTACGTACGGGATTTCTAATACATTAATCGATTACATTCTTACCCTCTTGTAGGATTTACTTCTAGATGATGCAGATATTCCCTCAAACCACTATATGGAATGGAAGTTAGTTGAGGAACATGTATTTTCAGGAAACAAAAAAAATTCTTTCATGAAAGATAGTAGTTTATTCTGGGAGGAAACCGCTGAACGAAATGATTGTATAAAATGTGGCACATCCTGATGGATGTCAAAATCTGATGGAACACTATCCCATGTTCCACATTAAGTAATGTTGCACTTTCCATTGATCCCCAGACTCTAGAATATTTTTATTTTTGATGAAATATTAATAAAAATGATATGGCATGATACCAAGAGAAAGAAGACTAATGATGAGTTGGTTCATCCTGAAGATGGATTTTCATGGAAGAGATATGATTCTCGACATCGTGATTTTGTAGCTGATGTGTGTAATATGAGGCTAGGTCTTTCATGCGACGGTTTTAATCTTTTTGGGCAGATGATTACTACGCACAACACATGGCCAGTTTTTTTAGATATTTATAATTATCCCCCATGGTTATGTATAAAAAACATTCACTTTCATGAGTATACTAATATCTGGTTCTTCCTATCCCGACATTGATATTGTTGTATATATTCAAACTTTAATAAAAGAGTTGAAACGTCTTTGGGATGTGGGTGTGTGCACATATGATTCATGTTCGAAATACATATTTCAGATGTGTGTTGTGCTTATGTGGATGATCAATGATTTTCTGGCTTATGCAATGATTTCTGGATGGAGAAGAAGGGAAAAATGTCATGCCCAGTTTGTATGAAGAATACACTATCCAGAAGACTAAAAAATCGTTGTAGTTTCTGTTTTATGGGACATAGGTGATTCTTGCCAAATGATCATCCATATAGAATGAATCATCGAAGATTTGATAATACCATAGAGAATGATGATCCAACTCAGCATATGTTTGGAACTGATGTGCTTAATGAATTGAACGATTTCAATTTTTCATTCATGAAGGGTCAAATAAAATCTGGAAAGAGAAAGAATGTTTCCACTGAAACCTGTTACAATTGGAGGAAGAGGAGTATCTTTTTTTATTTTCCTTTTTGGTCAACAAATTTGTTACGTCATTTCTTAGATGCAAGGCATATTTAAAAGAATATATGTGCAATTTTTCTTTCAGTTCTTCTAAATGTCAAGTGGAAGACAAAAGATGATTTATGATCTCGGCGTGACTTGGTGGATTGGGGCATCAGACCAGAATTACATCCTTTATGTATTAGTAAAAATAAATGGCAACTTCTATGTTCTTCATATGTGATGACACCTACGGAAAAAAACAATTTCTAGAAGTATTATATACTATTAAAATTACTGAGGCATATTCAACCAACATATCTAAACGGGTCAACATAAGAGAGTTGAAGCTAAAATCTTTGAAGACTCGTGATTATCAAGTTCTACTACATGAGTTGCTTCAAATAGAAATCCATCATCTTTTTTCAAATAATGTAAGGGTGACGGGTATTCAGTTGTGCCATTTGTTTTGATATCTTTGTGCTGAGAAGTTTTCCAATTCTTTATTGAAAAAAATATTGACAGATGCCCCATTAATTTTATGTGAGTTGGAGAAAATATTTCCTCCCTCATTTTTCACATGAATGCGGCATCTAAATGTCCATATTCCTACTAAAATACTTCTCAGAGGACCTGTTTCTTTTTGTTGGACGTATCCAACTGAAAGAAATATGTACACATTAAAGTCTTATGTCCGAAACATGAATCATCATAAAGGTTCTATCGTGAACGGTTACATGGCTCAGGAATTTATGGAATTATGCTCAATGCATTTGTCGGATCTTACTACAAGAATGAACACACCAACGAGAAATGAAGAAGAAATTATTGAGAAAATTGAACCCAGTTTTCCATCACTTCCTCAAACAGGAGTAATTACTGAATCATATACATTGAAGACATTAAGACATGAAGAGCGGGAGATGGCACATCACACAGTTTTGTTCAACTAAGATTTGTTCGATTACTATATCAGGTAACTAAATTGAATTTTTATATCTTACATATATATCTATTAAACTATTCATATTTTTTATCTTAAGGGAACATAAAACAATGATAAATAGGAAGCATAATTTTTTATCTTTGAGAAGGAGAGTGGCTTTTCATAGCAAAGAGTTTTCTGATAGGTTAAAATTGAAGGTAAAAATATTACTTTTTAAATTAATTATTTAATTATTTAATTAAGTTTAATAGTCATTTATATTGAAGGTGTTGATTTTTTCTACTAACTTTGTCTCTGAGGAAATAAGAGCTTTGGATTTTGGTCCTAATACCGTGTTTCATGACTGTAAATCAATTGTTATCAATGAGATCAAATTTATTGTCACTGAATGAGAAAAGAACATGAAAACACACCATGATGGTGTTATGGTTACTGCCATAACAGATTGTTGTCCATGTGCATCAGATAGTAGACCACGACTTGAAAATGTGGGTTATTATGAAGTCATTGAGAAAACAATAATATTGGATTATTACTCTAATGGACAAGTCACAATGATGAAATTCCATTGTTTTATTTCGAAGAAGAGACCAGACACATTTATTGATTATTGTGGATTTCGAGTAATTAATATGACTCGCACTCTTGCTAATGAAGAACCATATGTGTTGGCATCACTAGCTATAAAAGTTTTTTATGTCAAAGACCAACTTCGAACTACATTTGGTGTCATAGTTGACGTAATTCTGAGACATATTTTTTATTATGGTGATGATGGAATTGACACTGTCCCTAGAGCCATTAGGACCAATCCATTTATTTCTTTTGATGACTGCAATAGCTTAATTTCCAGAATTGATTGTGAACCTGAATTTGAGGTTGAAAATATATAGAATCATTCATCCATGTTCTCAATTATTTTGGTTTACCTCGAGTTGGGTTGTTAAGGTTGGTAATATTCAAATTGATTTAGAATTGATCACAAATTTGTTTTATGTGAATTGACAATTATGTGAATTTTCAATGTTTATTGGTTTCAGTTTTATTTGAATTGCATTTTCTTATATGGAATTTAGTTGTTTTCAATCCTAGTCAAACAATATTTCTAACTTGGTGAACATTACAACTTTTATGATTTATTAAATCCATTCAAGATCTTCTAAAATAATTAATAGCTAAATTACCAATGAATCCCTATATTCCCTCATATATTTAGTTTTTTGGGTTACACATTAGTTTAATTTTTCTAATTAATAACACATTTTTTTCAAAAGCACGAAATGCAGCCAATTGAAGAGAGATGAAGGAAAAAATGATAGAGAAAAATCGTCGAACGACGGAGATGGGTGTTCCCCCATTAGTGCCTACATTGAGTACATTATTTGAAATATATATATTTAAAGAATATATAATGTCATGTGATTAATTTTTTTGTAAACATTTTTGTAGGATCCACCTATACATTGACAGTTATTCGACAAGAAGCCTAGTACTGGTCCTAGTACTCCGGCCGGTGGTACGAACAGGGTTTGTACAAGAGGTGGATGAGCAGCTTCGCATACCCGACTTGACCCTACCCCTCCCACTGACATTTCATCCTTCCCACATTCTGATCCCAATGTGTCATTAGGGAGACACATGATATTTAGGCCCCCCATGTTTTCACCACCTTTTGCATCTTCTGTCCCATCTTTTTTATATCCCATAATGATTCCTACTCCCCAGTCATAATACGGTCATATAGTTGTCCCATCTTATTTTTCTTCAACTTCTATATCTCTGAACATCTATAATCTATCATCATCGACTCCTGTTCCACCAAAAGGTGTTCTATCAATGTCTGTGGATACAGCGGTGCTCAGCCGTAAGACTGGAACATGTATATTTCTAGAAACCTTACAAATTTTTATAGCAATATTTATTTTCATTATGAAATGTATTGATAAAATATTTGTTTTTCTTTCAGGACAGATACATCTACTGATAGGAGGCATGGGAAGGGGCATACACGCATGCGTTTGGTGTGGAACCACCACACACAGGTTATGATGGATTACAATGAAGACAACCAAATAGTTGAGAAAATAGGGCAGCAATGTTAGAGTTTTTTGGTGATGATTTCCAAATACTCCGACATCATTCCCGTCATCCCACTATCAAGTAGGAATTTGCCACATGAGGTCAAGGATATAGCTTGGGAAGGGAAGTGGGTAAACAAATCTATTGTATTTAATTATATGAATTATTTTTGTATTTATATGAATTAATATTTTGATGTCGGCTTCGATTTAATTTTACCAATGGTGATGGTGCACGACCGGAACGCCTAAATGATTCAGGCGAGATTTGGAGAGCCAACAAGCATGAGTTGTATATTGGATGGCATGCTAGAGTTGGCACTGAGTCTGAGGCGATACTAGTCTTGGATGATTGTCCTATAGAGCAGTATCGTCAGATGATTACTCATTGGACGACTCCCTAGTTTAAGGTATTAATTACATTTGAGGTATTTAAATAATAACTTTCATGTTTTTCATTAATATTATCCTTTTTATTATCAAATATTATTTAGGAATCATCTGGAAAAAATAAAAAAAAACATTGATTCAAAAAAATACCTCCACACACTAGGACATACTACGATGCCAGATCATGAGAGGAAGCAGGTTTGACAATTGTTTATAAGTTTTCTTTATGACTTACACTTTTTTTTGTTTCCTCAATTATTTAATCGTTTACTAATGTTTACATATAACATTAGTTTTAAATGTCATTGTAGAGGCAAATACAGAATATTGAATGATGTGTGCCTTAAGAAAAACTATTTTTCTTGAGTAGACAGAAAAAGGATGGATGTGCCATCAACAAAGCGACTCTACATCAGATTGTATGTTTTAATTTGTTGATTATATATTTTAATATATATTTTATATCTTAATAATATATTTATATTTGTAACAGGATTTTTTAGTGGCACTCTATGCACAAGAATTAGAAAATTTTGGGAAAACTGATCACATACATCATGTGTTAGGAGAGGAGCAACCTGGAAGAGTATGCTGCCAACCTAGGTTATCCCCGACAAGGTATTGGCCCTGCTCAGGTATGAGTTGTAGTGCCACCGAGCTACAGCAAGTTAGGGAACAATTAGAATAGGCTGAAAAAAGGTCCACAGAGACAAAAAAATAGTTTGCTAGGGAAAACTGTTCATTTATGAAATTTATTGATGTTCTAAATCCAACACTTCCACCAGAGGCCAGCCTAGCTTTTGATGAATATATGTCGTCGATACGTTCTATATACGGTGCACCAGGTGCCAGTTCTAGTGGTGTTTAAGATGATGTCCTGCTTGACGATGATGACGGTGAGGAGTCTAATGCAGAAGAGGTGGGAGAGGAGGATGGAGAGGCAGATAGTGGGGGCGGGGAGGAGGGCAGGGGCGAGGACGATCATGGGGATGAGGACGAGGGTGATGATGATGGAGATTATGGTGATGGTGATGTAGGAAAAATTGATCCATTACAATTTTGACTAATATTAATGATATTTGATGTTTAATATATTCTAGTTGTTTGTTTTATCTAGACCTATAGTATAGTATTGGAGTTGAGTTATTTTTATATATTTTCTGTTTTCATAGATGTTGTTGTTTTTTTGTGGATGCGGTGTATCTCGAGCATGTTTATAGAGTTTTTTGTGTTTGGGAACTCCGTGGCTTACCCCCCTCCTTCCTTGACCCTGTACAACCCCCACCTTCCTCCTTGGACCCCAGACAGCCCCCCCGGACATCCCACCAGACAGCCCCCCAAACATCACCCCCAGCATCCTCCTTGGTCCTCGGATAGCCCCCCGGACACCCCCAAGGACTGCCCCCTGGACAACCCCCCATACAGCCCCCCACTATCCTCCTTGGACCCCGGACATCCCCCCCAGATAGACCCTGCACCCTCCTCCTTAGACCCCGGACAGCCCCCCAAACATTTCCCGGACGGCCCCCCACACAACCCCCCCCCACCTCCTCCTTGGTCCCCAGACAGCCCCTCGAACACCCCTCAGACAGCCCCCCTTAACAGCCCCCTCCTCCCTAGACCCTAGACATCCCCTCGGACAGCCCCCCGGATAGCCCCCCAGATAGACCCCCGAACGCCCCCCCCACCCTCCTCCTTGGACCTCGAACAACCCCCCGGATAGCCCCCCCCCCAATAGTCCCCCCACCCTCATCCTTGGTCCCCGGACAACTGACCAAACGCATTTTTAATGTGTTATTTATTTAGGACAATGATCCATGAGTCATATGTGACATGTATTAGTCAACCCCTCCTCAATCCGAGACCCGGTGTGGCCAGCACCACTAAAAGTGTCTCTTTTGTTTCAAAAGGACATCATTTTTAGTGAAAACAGAAACTGACATACGGAAAACTGACCAAATACATTTGGATTTCATTGAAACTTTAGTGAAACGATCCATGAGTAATATGAGATGTGTACGAGTCAACCCAGCCTTAATCTAAGGCACGGTGTGGCCGAAACCACTGGAACTATCTCTATATAGTTTAAAATGGACAACATTTTAAGTGAAAAGACCAACAGACATATGGAAAACCAAATAAACCCATTCATATTCTATATAAACTTTAGGAAAAAGTTACATGAGTCATTTTTGAAGTGTATGAGTCAACCCCCACTCAATCTGAGGCCTGGTGTGGCCGACACCACTCCAAGTGTCTCAGGATATTTTGAAATGGACAACATTTTATGTGAAAAGAACAACTGACATACATAAAACCGACCAAACGCATTCTGATTACATTAAAAATTTAGTAAAACGATCCATGGGTCATATGTGACATGTAATTGTCAACCTGGCCTCCATCCGTGGTGCGGAGTGACCAACACAACTCGAAGTGTCTCTCTATAGTTTAAAATGGACTTCATTTTAATTGAAAACAACAACTGACATACGGTAAACCAAAAAAACACATTTGGATTCGGTTTAAACATTAGGACAATGATACATGGGTCATATGTGTTGTGTACGAGTCAACCGCGCCTCAATACGAGTCGTAGTGTGGTCAGGATCACTTTAGGTGTCACTCTTTTGTTTAAAATGAACAACATTTTACGTACATATGAAAAATAGATCAAATGGATTTTTATTGTGTTGATACATTACCACAACGATCCATGGGTCATATGTGATGTGTTCGACTCAACCCCTCCACAATATGAGGTGTGGTGTGTCTGGCACCATTCATAGTGTCTCTATTTTGTTTAAAATGGACATCATTTTTAGTGAAAACAACAAATGACATATGGAAAACTGACCAAACACATTCGAAATGTGTTGATGCTATAGGAAAATGATCCATGGGTCATATTTGACGTGTACAAGTCATCTCCACCTCAATCTGAGGTCAGGTGTGGCAAGAACCACTCTAACTGTCTCTCTTTTGTTTTAAAAGGATATCATTTTAGGTGAAAACATCAACTCACATACGAAAAACCAACCAAAAACATTTTAATTGTGTCGATACTTTAGAAAAATGATCCATGGGTCATTGGAGTCTGTGTACGAGTAAACCCCATATAAATCCAAGGCGCGGTGTGGCCAGTACCACTCTAACTATGTTTCTTTTGATTAAAATGTGTAGGATTATAAGTGAAAAGAACAACTGGCATACGGAAAACTGAAAAAATTCATTCTCTTTCTAATGATAATTTATCACAATGATCCATGGGTCATATGTGACATTTACGAGACAACTTGGGCTTAATCCGAGTTGCGGTGTGGTCAAGATCACTCTAAGTGTCTCTCTTTTGTTTAAAATGGACAACATTTTAAGTACATATGGAAACCAACCAAACACGTTCGGATTCCATTGTAACTTTAGGAGAACGATCCATGGGTCATATGTGACATGTTATAGTCAACCTCACCTCAATCCGAGGCACGGTGTGGCCGAAACCTCTCAAAGGTATCTCTTTTGTTTAAAATAGACTTCATTTTAAGTGAAAACAACAACTAGCATACAGAAAACTGAAGAAACAGATTATGATTGTGTTGATAATTTAGCACAACGATCCATGGGTCATATGTGATGTGTACGAGTCAACCCCATCTCAATCCGAGGTACGGTGTGGCCGACACCATTCATAGTGTCTCTCTTTTGTTTAAAATGGACATCATTTTAAGTGAAAAAAACAACTGAAATATGAAAATTGACCTAACACATTTGAAATGTGTTGATGCTTTATGAAATCGATGCGTGGGTCATATGTGACGTGTACGAGTCAACCCCACCTCAATCTGAGGACTGGTGTGTCCGAGATCACTCTAAGTGTCTCTCTTTTGTTTAAAATGGACAACATTTTAAGTACATACGGAAAAATAACCAAATGGATTCTGATTTTGTTGATACTTTAGCACAATGATCCATGGGTCACATGTGATGTGTAAGAATCAAGCCTGCCTCAACCAGAGGCACGGTGTGGCCGACACTACTCAAAGTGTCTCTATTTTGTTTCAAAATGACATCATTTTAAGTGAAAACATCAACTGTCATAATAAAAACTGACCAAACACATTTAGATTATGTTGATTCATTAGGAAAATGATACATGGGTCATTTGAGTCGTGTATGAGTCAACCATGTCTAAATATAAGTCACGGTGTGTCCGGTACCACTCTAACTGTGTCTCTTTTGTTTAAAATGGACAGGATTATAAGTGAAAAGGAAAACTACCATACAGAAAACTGAACAAATGCATTCAGATTCTATTGATAAATTATCACAACAATCCATGGGTCATATGTGAGATGTACGAGCCAACTTGGGCTCAATCCGAGTTGCGTTGTGGGCGAGATCACTCTATGTGTCTCTCTTTTGCTTAAAATGGACAACATTTTATGTACATATTGAAAACTGACCTAACACATTCTTTTTCCATTGAAACATTAGGGGAACGATCCATGGGTCTTATGTGACGTGTATGAGTCAGCCTCGCCTCAATCCGAGGCGTGGTGTGGCCGACACCACTCAAAGTGTCCCTCTTTTGTTTAAAACAAACTTCATTTTAAGTGAAAACAACAACTAGCATAAGGAAAACCGACCAAATGGATTTTTATTCTGTTTATACATTAACAAAAACGATCCATGGGTCATATGTGATGCGTACGAGTCAACCCTGCCTCAATCTAAGGAACAGTGTGGCCGAAACCATTCATAGTGTCTCTCTTGTTTTTAAAATGGACATCATTTTAAGTGAAAACAAAAACTGACATACAAAAAACTAACCAAACGCATTCTAAATGTGTTGATTCTTTAGGAAATCGATCCATGGGTCATATGTGATGTGTAAGAGTCAGCTGAACCTCAATCCGTGGCACGGTGTGGCCGTGATCACTCTAAGTGTCTCTCTTTTGTTTAAAATGGACAACATTTTAAGTACATATAGAAAACTGACCAAATGGATTCTGATTATGTTGATACTTTAGAAAAACGATCAATGGGTCATATGTGATGTGTACGAGTCAACCCCGCCTCAATCGGATGGGCATTGTGGCCGAAACCACTCAAAGTGTCTCTCTTTTGTTTCAAAATGACATCATTTTAAGTGAAAACATCAACTGGAATACGGAAAACCGACCAAAGGCATTCGTATTGTGATGATACATTTGGAAAATTATACATGGGTCATTTGAGACATGTACGAGTCAACCTCATCTAAATAAGAGGCGCAGTGTGGCAGATACCACTCTAACTATGTCTCTTTTGTTTAAAATGGATATGATTATAAGGGAAAAGAAAAATTGGAAGATGAAAAACCAACCCAACACATTCGGACTCTTTTAATAATTTATCACAGAGATACATGGGTCATATGTGACCTCTACCAACAAACACATGCTCAATCCGAGTTGCGGTGTGACCGGTACCACCCAAAGTGTCTCTCTTATGTTTAAAATGGACAACATTTTATGTACATACAGAAAACTGACCAAACAGATTCTTATTGTGTTGATATATTATCACAATGATCAATGAGTCATATTTGACTTGTACTAGTCAACCACGCCTCAATATGAGGTGCGGTGTGGCCGAAACCACTCAAAATGTCTCTCTTTTATTTAAAAAGAAATTTAATTTAAGTGAAAACAACAACTGACATATGAAAAACTGACCAAACTCTTTCCGAATAAGTTGATACTTTAGGAAAACAAATAATGGGTCATATGTGACATGTACAAGTCAACCCCGCCTTAATATGAGATGCGGTGTGGGTGACACCATTCATAATGTCTCTCTTTTGTTTAAAATGGACATCATTTTATGTGAAAACAACAAATTACATACGAAAAACTTACCAAATGCTTTGGAAATGTGTTGATTCTTTAGGAAATCAATCCATGAGTCATATTTAACATGTACGAGTCAACCCTGCCTCAATCTAAGGCATGGTGTGGCCGGGGTCACTCTATGTGTCTCTCTTTTGTTTAAAATGGACAGCATTTTAAGTACATATGGAAAAATTACCAAACGGATTCTGATTGAGTTGAAAATTTATCACAATGATCCATGGGTCATATGTGACATGTATGAATCAACCCCACTTCAATCTGAGACGCGGTGTGGACGGAACCACTCAAAGCGTCTCTCTTTTGTTTCAAAAGGACATCATTTTAAGTGAAAACATCAACTGGAATACGGAAAACCAACCAAACAAATTCGGATTTTGTTTATACATTAGGACAATGATCCATGGGTCATTTAAGACTTGGAAGAGTAATCCCCGTCTAAATCTGAGGCGCGGTGTGGCTGATACTACTCCAACTCTATCTCTTTTGTTTAAAATGGACATGATTATAAGTGAAAAGAACAACCGGCATACATAAAACTGACCAAACACATTTTGATTCTATTTATAATTTATCACAACGATCCATGGGTCATATATGACATGTATGAGTCAAACAAGCCTCAATCCAAGTCACGGTGTGGCTGGAACCACCCAAAGTGTATCTCTTACGTTTAAAATAGACAACATTTTATGTATATATAGAAAACTGACCAAACGGATTCTGATTGTGTTGATATTTTAGCACAACGATCCATGCGTCATTTGTGACATGTGTGAGTCAACCTTTCCTCAATACAAGGCATGGTGTGGCTAGAACCACTCAATGTGTATCTCTTTTATTTAAAAAGCACTTCATTTTAAGTGAAAACAACAAATGACATACGTAAAACCGGCCAAATGATTTCAGAATATGTTGATACTTTAGGACAACGATCCATGGTTAATTTGTGACATGTACGAGTTAACCTCACCACATATAATTGTCATCTAAAATTTAAATTTATTTATAAATGAATTATGTGTGTTAATAATTGTGTTATGAATTATGATTTAATTCTTGATGTGTATAGTTCCAGGATGCATTATATGTTAAATGTGTATGAACTTTTTCTCTATATGTATGTGTTAGTTGGTTATTCCAGTTACAATAATTGTATTTGTATTTGATAGTTTATTGCAGGTATAATAATTAGAAATGATTGGAAATGGGAGGGAATTCGAAAGGAGAGGGAATGGACTGGCAGTTGTGAAAATTGCAGGCTGCTGTTCAATTTGTACAACATAGGCTATGCCAATGGTTTTAAATAGTTGGCATAGAATTCTGAGTAATTTTTTTACCAACGGTTCTCTATGAACCATTGGTAAAATCCTTTCCAAATGTTTTAGAAAATATAGGGAAAGAAGTTGTCTGGTTGTTTTTCCAAATGGTTCAGGCCAAACCATTAGAAAAAAATATCCCAACGGTTTGGAAAAACCGTTGGGATAGGTTCATTTTTTCTAACCTATCCCAATGGTTCAATATAAATAATTAGGAAAAGCTTTCCCAATGGCTTACTTACCTACTGTTTGTTGAACCGTTGGTATAAGATATACCAATGATTTTTCGGGCCTTCTCAACAGTTCAGAACTGTTGGGAACGCCTGCATTTCCAGTAGTGTTGGCATGGTATGTGTTTCCCTAGGGATTAATTCATATTTGGAATTAAAATATATGGATGTGGAATGGGATGAGGTTGTCTTACATGAGTTGATTAAATAATCATAAATAAAACACTCAATGAATTTTTTTAGGGATTGTTGTGTGAACATCCAGTGGCCCATTAAAGAATGTGAATACTTTGAGCATGGTTCCACATTCCACTAGTATTTTCTACTTAGACCCCATGAGTATTGGGTTATTACAAATGTTTCTTAGTGGTGGGGAAATAACTCAAGTGCGTCTTGTCTCTTTCTTAGAATGTTGGATTATGATTTAAATAAGAATTATAGTGGTCCCGTTCTTATGTGTGTGAGATTATTATTTTTAATTGAAGATGTTATTTTATAAAATATAGGGGTTTAAAAATATTTTTTTGTGGTCATTTTTAAAAGGGAATCAGTTGCAGCGAAAATGTTTTGGTCATTTTTTCCAATAGAGTTATTTTTTTAAATGATATTTTTTTAAAGGGTGTGTCTGGGTATAATGAAGGGATTTAAGACAATTCCCTTTTTCATAATAGGAATTTTAAATTATAGTAATATTTTTAGTGGATTTCAGGGTATCTAAAAAATAAAGTATGTCATTTTCATGAAAATAGGTTACATGAATTTTTTTAGGGAATTTATTTTTTAAAACATTTTATGCGTGTTGTGTATTTTGACAGGAAAAGAGTTTAGGATTTCAAAAATGATGTCCCATGTTTTTATAGATTTAATTATTTTGAATTTAATAATTAGTTGTTTTTTTGTGGTTAGTTTTATTGGTATGACATGAACTAGTTAATTTTGTGTTTCATGTCATTGAAATTCTACTTCCAAGAATTTTTTGAAAAATGATATAAGTTTTTTATTAAAGAATTACCCTCAGGATAACTATATTCATCTCTTAGGTTTGTATATCTGGTAGGTGCACCAACCCAGAAACTATATTGTGTGGTAAAATGAATTTTTATATTTTATTTTTGGAACTTGTTCAAGGTTTCTTCAAATGTTATCCTCACCCTTTTTTAGTCTCCTACGTTCGTCGGGAGTATATTGTAAGGCCAAATTGAGACCCATATTAATATATTAATATTTTATGAAGGGGTACTACATTATTATTTATGATTTAATTTTTGTTTGATCCGGATTTGATGAAATTAATTGAGGTGTCTTTGATGGGTTTTATGTTTTAGGTGATTCTATGAGGGTGTTAATGGGATGTTCTCTATTTTGTGGTGGTTTTCCTTCATTGATAAAAGTTTTTTTAATCGGTTGTGTTTCTGGGAAAATGAATTGTGATTTAGGTTTTGTGGGTTAGACATTGGAACTTTCGGTGAGTGATTGGATTTAAAAATTACTATGATTTAGTTTCACTCAGGTAGACGATTAATTGATTTTTTTTTTGGATTAAAAAATGGTAGAATACCATGTGTGAGGTTATGGGTGACCCTCTATTTAGGTTTCCAGACCTATGGTCAGTGCCATGTTGTTGTGTTTTGAGGGATGTTTCCATCCTATAGTGTCTACTTATTTGGTTATTGTGTAATGGTGCTAAGGTTAGGTCATTTTAGAGTCATTTGGGTATCCTTTTTTGGTTGGTTTTTTCGGTTTCGTAGATGGTTGGTATAATTTATCCAAGAATTGTTGTTTGTTTTCCTATTTGGTGGATGTGTATTCTGTTTGTCGTTGTGTCTGTTAAGTGCATGTGTTCCCTTGAAAGTTTTTTTATGTGAATTATAAAAGGTTAGGGGGAGTAAATTTCTATAAAAATTTAATTAACTCGGTGTCTCCTAGTGGTAAATTGAGTGAAGCTTTGAGATGTTAGGTGTTTCATGGAGTTATGTTCTATTAGTGTTTCCCTACTCTCATGGTATTGATAAAATCTCACTCACTCACTTATTTCTTCAGGAGTTGGGATTTTAATTATTTTTTGTTTTCTATCTATTTCCAATTAATTTATCAGGGAGGAAAGTGATACAAAGGGGTAGATAAATTCCCCATTTTGATGTCATTATTATTATTATTTAATTATACAATATATGTATTTTAAAATTTGAAATTTTTTTTGGCTTTGAATTTAAAATTTGTCGGAGTGTTTTGTGTGTCTCATGGGCCAGACATGATTAAGAGTAACCATGAAAAAACCATGAACTTGGTTCTAAAGTATTATAGTGATTTTAAAAAAAAATTATGAAATGGTTAGTCCAAATGTTTTGGGTTCCATGGGAAACAGTGTGACATGTTATTAAGGTTTTATAAGACTCTACATGATTGATGTAAAATATAATAAACAGTGTGGCCAATATATATGGTTCAACTTGTGTTAATTATTTCATTAATTAAAATAATATTTATTAATTTTTTGTGGTATTTCAAATAATATCATCGCCTCTCCCATACATGAAATCCCAGCATGACATGGAGGAGCTTCATATCCTTTCTTCCAATGATTCAATGGCATTTTATATTTAATATTCTATACAAAACTATGGGTAAGTACGTCATCATTATTTATCTTTTTAAATTATTCCTTCTATTCCATATTATATTTTGGTTCATCTTCAAACGTAATGCCATAATTATTTTGTGGCTAAAATTATGGTGTGGGGTGGTTCTAAATTTGATCTCGGGGTCTCTAGGTAATACTATGATCCTCATATTTATTTTTCGGGTGCCCTCTATCAAATGAAACATATTTTAGCTTTTTGAAAAATAATTAAACATCATTTGAGGTATGTTTTCACATTCCCTGACTATTAATTCTAAAAGCATTTATTTTTTGAGTTTTTAATTTTATTTAATTTCAATTGACAGTATTGTGTGTGTTTATTAAAATTATAAGAATGTTTTATATATTTATTTACATAGTAAGGGAGGAGTATACTTATTTTAAAATAATTCTCTAAAATAATATTTTATGTGTTTTCTCACACCCCATGTTTGAGAAATTTTTCATAATTTCCCTTATAAATTAATTCTGTTATTTAAATGGGTGATTTGGACTTCCATGATTATCATCAAATATTAACTTCGAATTTTATATGATAACTGAAATAAAAAATATTTATAATGTGTTTATATAAATTTTTAAAATAAAATTTATGGTTTATGAATTATTTTTCCTTGTTTTATTCATAAACCAAATTGAAGGGTGTTGTTTTGGGCCCATGGAGACTTTTTGAAGGATAATTGGTTGAATATTGAAATAAATTTTCTAATGGAGTTACATGTGTTTCTTTGGAAAAATATTTTAAAAATATTTTAAGAGATATATTGTAACTACAATTAATTTTGTTGAATGTACCATTTGGAACCCTCTATAAAAATTCATTTTCGAAGACATGAAACCACTCATATTCCCCATTATATTCCCCTCCATTTTTGGATTTCCATCATTCTATAATTCTTGTTTATAACTTTTTGGTATATATTTTATTTATGTGTTTGTTTCAAGAGGTAAATAAATGACTTTTCTTGTGATGGATTTAAAGGTGAGGTTAGGTCTTTTTCTTATGCTTA
The DNA here is from genome assembly GCA_963277665.1 of Viscum album. Taxonomy (NCBI): domain Eukaryota; kingdom Viridiplantae; phylum Streptophyta; class Magnoliopsida; order Santalales; family Viscaceae; genus Viscum; species Viscum album. The sequence goes on along the minus strand of CAUJRU010001053.1, from coordinate 52,509 downwards.
ATGATGCATTAAATTCCCTTCAATTGGTTGTTTTATGTTCTACAATTTTGATCAAAGTGGACTAGTGGGAGACTATGATTTATTCCACACTATTCAAGTAACACCCAAGATAGTGACCACTATTTTGTTTTGGTTTTAGATGGCTAAGGAAATGACCGACTGAGGGTTTTATGTGTAATCGAGAGTATATTGAATAGTTTATTAAAATAATATTATGATCATATATCTATAGAACCTGAGATATGGCCCAAAACATGTATCTTTTGTTTGGTTTATTATGTAATTGATTCTCTTATAACATGATTTCTTCCCCCAATGCCTGAATTTCTTGAGGAACCTTTATTTAATATCGTTATTTGTACTTCCCACATAAGTAGTGACTATTGAGTTATATTTCATTCACCATTTATTTTGTGTGATTTTAAATTGAATTCTCATTTTTAATTGTAAATGGATGGTTTATTTTCTTTAAATGGGGTTTAAGGATATATTTGGAATAATATTTTAGAATTAAAATATTTCAGAGAAAATTTATATTTGATTTCAAAATGGATATTTCTAATGGGAATTTGAGGTGGATTTGAATAGGTGATTTTAAAAAATAGGCTTATTCCATGAATTTTTTTAAGTTATTTTTTATTTTAATATAAATAATAAAAGGATTTAAAAAAATTAAATTTGGGATTAATTTATTTTATATATAGGAATATTGAAACATGTTCTTAAGTATATTTCAAACTACCTTCATAATGATACTTTATCATGTGGAATGGTGGGTAGTGGCCTAATGAGCTTCTTTATGCTCACATATATTCATAAAATTGAAATTTCATGTTCCAATTCACATATTGATTGAACATAGTGCATGAATGACATTTGTATTAGTGACTTTTGAGGTCATAGAGAGGATAATGTTTCTTCTATTTTTAGTTTCCCTATTTCACTGCCCAAATAGGGTATCTATATTTTGTTTTCATTATTTAATCAATAGTTCATTATGTATGTGTAGAATGGGTGATGAATCTAAAGTGCTATTTAATTAGTGGGAGTTACAGGTGAGCAAATATATTCAATTTTTTAAATTTTCTAAATAATTTATATTGCATATTTTCTATGGAAACATGAACCTTTTCATATAGACTGGAAATGAAATTTTTTTTATAACTGATTATAATCTTAATTGATGGTGAAATTATTCCCAACTAGGAGTTATTTGATACCCATGACCTATTTTTTATCCCATGGGATCATTGAATTCCATTTTGGCCTTTTAATGGGCCAACTTGGTCATACAATGGATGGATGACTTGGGTTAGTTTAGGACACCTAAAAAACTCCACTAGGTCTTCACTGTTTCCTTCCTTTTGGTTTAAAATGATATTTCAGTAGATTACTCTCTCAATTATTTCCTATCAAACATATTTAAATGGTCACGAGAAAACATCAATTGTGAGAGAAAGATAAATCATATATTGTCTGTATCTTCTAAAGATAAGAAGACTATTATCACAATTATCATTGGAATATCAAAATATTTCCTCATTTTAAATTAAAAAACCTCAGAAGATTCCTATTTGTTTTTGATAGAAAAATTCATCAACATACATAATCACCCTGAGTAAAATTATGTCATGACCATTGACATGTATATGAATATAAAATTTCCACGAAATTAATGCTTCTTAATATACTTTCCAATATTTATTATCATTGTTAAGGAACTTTTTTGAGTCCATATAAAGTCTTTTTTAACATGAAAAATAAATAACCATCATTTCCTAGGATGAACCCATCCATTTGTTTAATATAGAAAATTTACCCAAGTTCACTATTTAGAAATGTTGAAATTCCATCCATTTAGAAAAAAATATAATTTCATTGAGTAAAATTTATTTTAAATAGTTTAATTGTTCAATTACTTAGGAGAAGAGAAAATTTCTCAATGAAATCAACACACATAATTTTAGATTAACATTTGAAAATAAGAAAATATTTTTTCCATTATACTACACCATTCTCATTGAGTATATTTCTATAAAACAAAATCATCTAGATCATATCCTTTCCATTAATACGTTACAAAAAATCCCTATGTTTCTTCTTCTCAATTTTATTTAGTAATTTTGTTATCACTGCTAACAAGTCCTCATATTTTAAGGTTTCCTCAATGCACATTGGTTCAACTTGTGAATAAAATATAATATTATTGGTTTTTATTAAAATTATATATTTTTTAACATCCTTGATGATATGTATATGAATTATCGGTAACTCCATATGATTTATATGTCTCAAGAACATAGTTTCTCCATTACCAAGATCTACTTCATCATTTTATTTTCAGAATAATTATGCGAGTTTTGAAAATATTCTTACACATCTTAATTAATCACATGTTTTCCAATATTTATTCTAAGATATTCCTTTATGAAATAATCAGTGAGCTTTAATATTTACAAATAATTTTAATTTTATAATATAATTAAATCTATTCTCTTAACAATACCTCCAAGATTATTGTTATAACATCGGTAAATTTTTCATAAGTACTTTTTCTTATAAATATACCTCCATCTACACTCTCATTGAACATTACAAAAATTTTACCTTTAATAATGATTTTATCAGTGATTTTTAAAACCCCAAATATTCTCATGGATGAATTATTACTAAACCAATACATATAAGGTATATTAGTCAAATACGGTTAGTTTAGGAACTTATTGAAAATATATGAAGATTTGGTTTTTTCTTGTCTCTAATATAAATGTTCCAAGATCTGATAACATGGTTCTCCCTATATCTACCAAGATCAGGTTATTTTACACATCTAATATATTTTTTTGTGGTTTGTATGTATATCTATTTTCATGGATTCTTTTATCCTTCTCATGATATGCCTCAAAATCTTAATTATATTTTTAAGATGTTTTTTGGATGAAACTATATTGATAATGTGTCCTATATGGTTCTCATTATCCCTTAGAAAGTGCTTGAATATCTTAAAATCCAGTTATTTATTTAACATAAGACGAACATGAGTCCTATGAGTAAAATTATGAAAATAATTCATGAAATACCTATCTTCATTTGTTGAATTCAACCTTATTAGTCAACCCATATTCGAGTGCACCAAATCATGTTGATTATTGAACTTTATTCCAATTTCCCTTCATATTGTTTCACTATTTTTATATTGTCAGATGCATCACAAGTCTTTAACCTCTCATTATATATCTTTAGTATATTCCTCATAGATTCAATCTTTATTAACTCCACAATGAAATTTTCTCAATATGGCCATGTATAATATACATTAATTGATCATCCTCCTTATGAATAGTTCAATAAGTATCTATATTATTGAAAATTAAAATGGATTATATATTGTAAAATTTACTTCCATCAATGTTCCCATACATAATTTACATATTTTAATGAACCATCCTAGGATTCCATCTCAACTGGTATATAAACCCATCCTTCACAGGACCAAATGTTGTTTCCAATCTCTATGGACGGGAAAATAGTGTCTAGGCACCATGAAACATAATTTGTGAAAGATTTATCACTCAATAAGCAATTTAAATAAGTAGAAAAAAAAAGTAATAAACGAACTAAATGGGAGATAAACAATACTGGATATCCATATTAGATTTACAACTAAACTAAGAACTAATTAAATAGTGGAAGAAAATAAAAATAAATCTTAATAATTGAAATAAAAAAATAAAAAGTGGAAAATACAATACCTAACTCCAAAATAAAATCTCAACTACTCTGACCATCCTTTTAGTGAACCACAATTACCATAAAATATTATCTCTCTTAATAAATCCATTGAAAAATGAATAAAACTAGATCATGGCTAGAATTTAAAAATATATTCATGAGATAAATATAATAATATGTTACCACCTACCAAATATATGAATTCCCTTTTATATTAAATCCATGAAATGGTATTTTTAAATATAAAAATAAATAAATTTTTTCATAAATCTTTTCAGAATGAAAAAACTACAAATAAAATCCATGTTAAAATCATTTTTATAAATTTTAATTAAATGAAAATAATAAATTAGAAAATAAATTTCATCAGCATAGTCCATTTTCACTAAATAAAAAAATTATGTAACATCTTTAAAATCATTTCATAAACACCTATTTTAAAATGAAATTATTTAATCCCAAAATTTTTCATTAGTTTTCAACACTTTTAAAAATAATTTTTGAAAATAATTTTTCAAAAGAAAAACCATAATGTATAGAATGATGTTTTAAAAAACTCTCATGATAGTGTTTTTAAACAACCATTTACTGGACTCTCATCAAACACTCCAAGATATATTTGGAAAAGGCAATTCACTTTTAATGATAGAACCTTTCATACAAATTGGAAAAATAGTTTGAAATAACAGTAATACTACACATTAAAGTTATTTGTTTTAAAAGCATTAAAAATCCCTTATCAAAAATATTTTAAAAGAAAAACAATATAAAGAATAAGGAAATTACAAAATAAAACAAGTCTCTATAAAATTCACATATAACGGATACGAAATCAAAAAATATATAGGTACCATATAATAATACATAAAGTAGGGAATCCAAAAATGTAAATGAAATCTCCTAAATGATCCCAGGTAGGATACTATAATTATGATCTTTAGCCAAAGGTATCTATCATTACTTATAATAATTATAGGTTTATTAGTTTCAAGTGAGTAAAAAAAGTTTTATAAGCTCTCTTGGTCTTCCCTAGGACCCAAAAAAATAGGTTTTGGAAGCTCTCTCATACTTCCTTTCTCTAAAACATCCAAGATCTCACTCGGTCCCTTGGAAAACATCCTTACCAGGAGACCCCTCAGTCCCTAATGACAACACTCCTCCCAATGTCTCTTTTGGTCCTAAAGAAAACATTACGTCTATCAGATCTCCCTGTCTCCTGGACAATATCTATTTCCTTGTTGAAAACCTAGGCAAATACCTTAAATACATAATCAACATCCAAATGTATCCCAAGACATTTCAAGTGGAGTTGATCAAAACTAAATCTTTACATATTTCAAATATAGAGTATTTGAAATAATAGATTCCTCACATCCAACACTCTCATGAGAAACAAACTCCTTCACATCTATAAATAGGAAACATATAAAGATACAATAATAGAAATCTTCAACTCATGGGATCACAAGAAATTAGATGAATAAAAATTTTCAAATGGGGTTCAAGAGGGTCACACGCCTTTATTTGGAAGTCAAACATCATAATGTTCCAAACATGCCTTTTTATAAAACATATTAAAAATTCCAAGCCAAGAAACACTATTCTCAAACTCATCCAATTCAAATTATAAGTCCTATTTTTATTTAAAAAATTCATGAAAACAATTTTTTAAATCACATATCCCTTAATAATAATGTTTAATATACTAAAAATATTTGAAATGCATAAAAGGTTTCAAATATCACACATAATTTTTAAAACATTCATTTTCATGTAAAGGATCACTTAAAATTTAAAATGATCAAATAATTTGTTTGAAAATAATTTCATAATATATTCCCATTTATAAATTCAATATCATATCAGTAACCACTTTTAAAAACTCACCTTATTTTGAATGAAACATTGGAATTTTTAATATCACTTCTAATGGAATCCCATTACGTTCCTATAGTTAAACCCATTTAGAAATCACCATTATCGAAGAACACCTTCATAGGTACAACAGTAATTATAAAACTCTTCAAAATATACAATAAATTATAATATAAGGAAATAAAAAATGTCTACATTGGTGAAAGGGTTATTAATATGGGACTTATTTCTTTTATTGGAAAACTCCCCATCAAGACTCTATAGTCCCTATATGATAAAATACACATAATTCGGACGAACCCCTACAATAAAAATTTTAAAAGTCATTTCTAGGTCACATGGGATAGAAATAATTCATGTTAAATTGAAGAAATACAATGGAGGATGTGGTTTATAGGGACATAAAAAGTATAAATAAACTTGAAATCAAGAATAAAGACCATGGAAAATTAAAGATATAGAAGGGAGGAATCTCAATTAGAGGATCCATTTCAATTAAAGTGAGATGGAGGAGAACATTAAGGTTAAAATTGAGTTTGGAAAAAACTAAAAACATAAACTTTTAATGAATCTATTTATATTGGATATTTTGGTCAAAAAAATTTCCAAACAATACTCCAACTATGTGAGAGACACTACCATGTAAAACCCTCATTCCAAGTCTTTACCTAGATACTTCTCATGTTTAGAAAATCCACGGACCAACTCTACCAAAATTAAATATCAAATTATAGATCCAACTCACATGATTATGGAATGGTTTACCAAATCATATGAATTTTTTACATCGTTAACCTTCAATACCAAATGTTCTATATGGTTTCTCTTAGTATCTATATATTATATATAGAACAATAAAATACCCATGGAAAATAATCCATGCCAAAAAATTCAATGAAAATAGAGATATATAAGGATAATCATGTGGTTTCCTCTAAAAAAATGTGTGAAAATCATGAATATAAGTAATGACTACGAAATTTACTAGGTTTGGGATAAAACCACTTAGGAAAGTAAAATACCATTGAATCACATAAAATAATATGAAATAAATTACAAAATTAAATTGGTGGGGTCATAAATAAGATACATTAATACTTTTAAAGGATCATCTTATTCCCATTTTCACAAAGCTCATAAACACTCAAGATATCAGTGCTTATCTCAGAGATATAGAGAACATAGTTTTATTTCATCTTAACTATTTTTGTTAAATAAAATCCTTTCATATTTATTAATCCATCATGGGTAAAACTGATAAATACACCATAATAAATTTTAATATCTTACAAGATATTCTTATTATTGGTCACATGTTATTGAAAAATATTATAAAGTATAGAATTCCTTTAACATTTTCCCGTTTTGTAAATGAACTCAACCACCACTAAATTCTATTGATTATTTCTAATCTGGATATATTTGGAATTCTACTTTTTCCTCAACTGAACTAGTATAATTATGTGACACTTGGTATGGTGTGTCTCAGTTATTACACCTCATGTAAGTCTCTTCAATTGAATTTGAAAATTTATTCAATTTTATCTTTTTTTTGATGTTGTGTCTACTAATATCTAAGTAATTTTCATTTAATCCCCCACCATTCATGAATTTTCCTTGATTGGATAATTGAAAAATTATACAAGCACTACTTTCCATTTTGTTTTTAGACTCCACAATACAAACATATTCTTCCAACGTTAAATATTATCATTTAATTGATATATTATTCAAGAAAACTAATTTATTATCTTTTTAAATTGGAATCCATTACATTTTCTCAATATTTTCATGCTTCTAATATTTTTTAAATTAACTTGACCATGTAATTGGGATAAGATTTAGAGTTCATATTTTCCCACAACTCATTTATTTTAGATTTTTCAGAACCACTAATGAAATTAATAATGAGAATGTTCCCCTTCTTCAGTGATACAATTACCTTCATCAGTTTTATGTTATTCCCACTATTTATATTATATTCTTGAGTGTCCAAAATGATATATCATGGAAACACTGGACAACCCTAGGTTCCTTAGTGGTAAAAAAACCTTCCTTTATCTTTTGGATCTTTCACTAAACATATTGAAATAACTATAAAACATATGGTGAGTTACCCTAAAGAAATGATTCATCATCAAATAACTTTTTCCTACAAATATTTTAATTATTAATTCATAGTAATGTAAATTTTTTCTGTTAATATCAATCAGGTTTTACCTATTTTAAATTTTTATATTAAGATATACCATCATTCATGTAAAATCCACCAACATTTGACTAATTTATTTAAATTTTCATTCGTCAAGATATTTTATGAATGAATCATTCTCCAATTTCAGTGATTTTTTTATCTATTGATATTTGCATTTTCCATAAAGAATATAAACATTTTTATGCATAATTAGAACACCTTGTATTTTTCCTTGTTATTTCTTTCTTACATTTCGCAACTCTATCATCTTTCTTTACTCTAAAGATATATAGTTGGATTACATATTTTAAAAAACCTTTTCTCCCTTTATCCTTTTAGTTTTTCTATATATATATATATATTTATTGATTATAAGATGTTGTGTCATGTTTTGATAGAGTGTTATTATTTATTTTTATTTTTTCCTTTTCCTCTAACGTTGAATGATTTCCTCCCACTATGATCAATTTATATCTCTTTTCTCCTTCTTGGTGTATATTGAAATTATCTATCATTTTCATTTTAATTTTTCTTCTATGTAAAATTTACTGTAATGTGCTTAATATTTCCATAATTTAAACACTTGAATTGAAGGTTAACTTTTCATTTCACATTTTATCATTTATTTTATTGATAATCTGGATATAAAATCATTAAAAAAGTGAAGCATCCTCAACATTGGTTTCATACTCTAGAGACATCATAGACCTAATATGTTTAGAAAAAGTTTTGGATTTAAAAGTTTAATCCTCATATTTTACTTTTATCATTATAGATAACCCTCCACTTATCATATAATGAATAAAAATTTCAATGAGTTTATTGATGGACTACTCATAAAATTCATGATATTTAGGGTATAAATACTAATGTTGAATTTATTCGAACGGATTTTATTCAATTTCCTCACCATGTTATAAAATTTAACAATATTTTTGTAGCTTCAAATATGGCATATAATTATTTTCTACTAGATGAAGAATTCATCCATTAATACATATTTTCCAATCATGATATACTAAAATTTATCATGGAATGTTTTTAATAAAAAATTCATCACATTCATTTAACCATTAAGGATATCATGGATTTTCATCAAGATTTCATTTTATTTTTTTAACCGCATTAATCATTTCAAATTCTTATCCAAGAGTGATGAAATTAGTGCATTATGAAATATCCCTTTGGCTTCAACAAAATTATTTTTAATGTAACATATAGTCTCTCCCATCTTCAACTATATGTACACTATTCTTGGTTATGTCATGATTATCCAATAAAAGTGATATGAGGTATGTTTTAATTCTCTCTCTCTAAGAGAAATCTATTTCCATTAAACATATAAAATCTATTATTTTTGAAATTTTGTTATAGATTTTATAAATGACACCAATTTCAACTAATAGGACTCAGAGAGTGTAGACCTACATTGGGGGTGAATTAGTGGTTGGAAAAAAGAATCAACACTAAAATAATTATTCCTATCATTTCTTAGTGTGTATCAATCCTAAAAGAGATAAAACAATTATAATATATTGAGTGAGATATAAAACATAAGACAAAATGGATAATATGAGGTTTTCCAACCCTAAATATCCTATAATTGATCCCTTTTGTGCAACAATTGTAGTCCCACTACTAAAATTATTATTTTATTGTAAAAAATAATAATTAAATACTATTTGAGATGAACCTAGACTCCCGGGTACAAGAAAGAAAACAATAATTAATAAGTATATCTATCTATGATTCATTGGAATTAATTTTCTTTTGATATTGGTTCGCATGTGTCCTCTTGTTCTTCAACTAAAATCTCATCTAAACCCTCCATGAATTTTATGATGTAATTAATTGAAGGATGAATCACTATTTATCATAATCACCCACACTTAAGAAAGTGTAACACACTAATTATTTATAAAGATACAACCACCAAAAGATAAGGATCTTTGAATCACACATTTTTTGTATTTCCCAGATCAAATCTATGTGACTATATCTCCTCAAACCATTTATTCCTAGACAATTTTTGTCTTTAGATATGAATTCATTTTCAAATAATCATACCAATAAATATTTTTTCAATGGGGTCCTCCTATAGTACATATTGGATTATTCATAGAAATCATTTAGTTGGCTGTTATTCTAAAATGATGATTCTACATTTAAATATTTCTCTAATTATTTCACATAGAGATTTATTTTCTATTAAAATGGGATCCACTACACTAGTTTTTATGAGAGCTTACCATTGTGGGTTAGGCCCTTTGAACCTCCATGGTTAAAAATAATCTTCTATTCCCACTTTACACTGGGAATTTATATGATTGACAATGATATAAAAAATGTTCATTTTGGGCCATCCTATGGAATACCAACATATATCCAATAGAAAATTCCCACTAAAATGACTATGATCACAAAAATATTCACAAACTATTTTGTACACTTTCAAATTACTTTTGACAACAATATTAATAAGTATATACCTACAATATTCTAAAATTTATTTATTCCTTAAGGACATCACTAAACACTAATGAGCCAACAAATCTTCCATGAACTTTTCAATAAAAAATATATCTTTAAATAATATACATATATCATGAAGGGATTTCTTTAAGTACCTAGTCTGAGCATGCTATAATTTTATCATTAACAAACACCACATCATATTATAGAATTATTTTTGTATGATTAATAAAATCCATCCCATAATATCAATTTTTCACGGACCATGTCAATGTTGAGATCAATAATTGATATACCAATTTTTTAGTTCACTTCTTCCAAAATATTTTTTTGTGTTTTCAAATAAAACCACTTTGACGTTAAGTTAGAACCTCTTACAATAAGACCAAAATAAGGATCATACACCTATTATACAAACACATAACATCTGATAGAATTCCAAACAGAAAAAATGAAAATAAAATTTAAAACTTACATCAGTAAGTTTTCAATAAACCATGATAAAAAACAACATCGTATCCAAATTAAAAATTCAAAAACAAATAAGAGAAACGATAAACCATGAAACCTCACACCATACCTTAATCCAAGAGATCTATTTTATGCCTTGAAATCAAACCCTCCACCTCTGTAATCTTTACTTACAACACATATGATAGAATCCTGCTGAAACACCAATTCACCGATGAGAAACCACCTATCAGAAACCATTAGCACCATCGAAACTACACCATGAAAGGAAATGAAGACAACCAACCTATCGAAGTGGGTCTACAATACCATAAATAACAATCCCAATAGTGACCCAATGATAGAGATGAATCCATAATGAACAGTTCCTACTAGAATAGTATCAATCGCTCTAACTACATATCCCAAAACACCATTGAAAACAATCAATTGTGTATGACTAGGAGAAGATTGTTGGAATCATGGTGACATCGCAGTGTAAAAGCATCTCTAGTGAGCCACTATTTTCTTTGTGACTAGAAAAATACAACGTAACAAAAATGTAGAGGAACAATGGTGATAACATAGAAACTCTTGAGATGTCAATGTAGATGAAATTAAGAAGAACCCACAATAGAGGAAAGATATAGTGCTTTTTATAGTGGTAAAAAAATGATACGTGGAATTGAGATTTTTATATTTGAGGAAGAAATGTGTGCCTATTCCTTTTCATAATAAATTATACATCTCCACTACAACACAAGGGAATGAATTGGTAATGTTAGAGGTGCATGACATGGATGATTTGTCAATTTAAAACAACCATAGATCACATGAGGCTAAATAGATTCCCTTGCACTAGGTTAAAATCACCTAGAAAATGGACATCAATGGAGATATTTTTTCCTATGGAAGTCAATATTCTGAATTGAGTACCTCTCCCTCCACTAAAACTGAACAACATGACACCAAGACAAATACAAAATCCTGTAAACTTGAAAGCATCTAGATGAGGAGAAACAATAGCATATAATGATGGAGAGGTGTGCCGAGAGCTCTTGAGAATATCTCATGACCGAGAAAATGTTCATAACATCCATTTTTAGTTCACATCACTTGATACTTCTCCAATAACAAACCCTCATCAAATTACTTTGATATTAAGTGATACTCAGTCATCCAACAAGTGATCTTCTTATAGTAATCATTTTCATTTAACTAACAAATGATAATGATCTTATGCTCGAATTTCACAAAATAAATTATTTATATTAAATTAAATATTTTCCTTGGTTGTATACAACACCCAATACCATTATCCATATCATGATTTTTTATAAATGTTATATGTCCTCCTTTTAATTTTATATTATACTGAAAGTTCATATTTTCCCTTATAATTCTTCAAGGGAAACAATTAACCAATTAATATGTTTTTATTACCATTGGTAAGTTTTAATTACATTGAAATTATATTAATAAAATATATTGGGACCTAAATTTTCTTTGTCCATTAATGATTATCCAATAAAAATTGAAATCCTCACTCCATCTACTACTTGCCGTAAGGGAGAAGATAAATCAATAAAACATCAATAATTTTATAATAAAAGTAATTATAAATTCATTATAGATAACTTAGTATCCCAATATAGAATAGTTTTTAATGTATTTTGAAAAGGTATATTGGAAGGTATATGAATTTAATGACTTTATGAAAAAAAAAATATTTCTTTAGAAATTTTGTGTGATTGAAGTGTAATATCCAATTCCATTTTTAAATTTTTTTAGTCATTGAAAATAACATCCTTTATTAGGTTTTTTATAATTTCTAAAAATTTAGATAGATTCTCCTTAATAATAACATTTTATAATTTTATGTGCATCACTTGTATGTAACCAATAGAATGAAAATTAGTTGTTTGTTAGGTAATATTATTTGGGGTAAGATGAGAGAAATTTTTGTTAGTCAAAAAATATAAATTTTCCCCTATTGATATATACCTTGTATAATATTAATGGATTTATCAATATAATTTATGTATTCTTTAACTTTTATAATTATGTGTGGTCTTTATATTAAAAAATACAATATATTGAATCAAAAAATTTAGTATATTATTGATTACACATCTTAACTATAAGTAAATTCGCATAGATGATTAAGTAAGAGGAAAATAATTTAAATGTATTTGATGATTTTTTTGTATCACTATTAGATAATAATTACACTTTTAGAACATAATGCATCAATAAATTTCTCTATATACTTTACATTTCATGATATGAATTATTTTAATCTGTCCATTTGTTTCTCAAACTACATGAATAAATATAAATATTCTTATTTTATTCATAAAAAATTATTTATTTCATTTTTTATCGTATTTATTTTCATATTGGTCATATAAATCCTGTTAATCTTCCAGGTGATTCAATTGTATACTTTTATGGTATTATAGGCCCATATTTCTTTTTGGAAATGTGGATAAATTAATCTTTTCTCAATGGTACATCACTATCTTGGGTGAAAGGTGTAGTAGAAATATTATTGAACACCCTTTCTCTATTTTATTAACTATGATTTATTATTATTTAATGTTAAATAAATATCATATTACATGAAAGCACTAATAATCTCATTGAACATGATTTATGTGAAATGTTTCATGTCTTCAATAAAGTTTTGTTTTTATATTCATTTCCAGGGTAAGATCACAATGAAATTCAATAAAATTTTAGAATCTATAATATTAATATCATTTACAATAAATAAACCAATGGAATTAGTGGTAATTCATTTATATATTTGGTAGAATAAATTTTCTCATAGGAAGTGAAAGCTTTTATTGTTTCTAGGCATCGTTGTTTTCTATATTTGTAGAATGTTTTTAGTACTAAAATTTTCATTTTTAATATTTCTCCATATTACATGAGCTATTTAAAAAGAATATACTAGGATATATGTATTTTAGGAAATATTCCAAAGAATCGTCTTTATTAGCTGTATAAAAACTCTTCAAATTAATTAATTTTAAATATTAATAGTTATTTTTTGGGAATCCTGTAACATATGTACAATGTCATATACATAAATAACTTTATATTCACAATATAGTTATCCATATAATATTTTCAACAATCATAGTCCGTTTTTTCAGATAATAGAGTTCGATTATTAGTTATTTATATCCATGATTCCTGTGAAAATAAATGCTTCTATAAATATCTCAAATCTTCAATAAGATAGTATTGAAACATAAATTATGAGGTATATTCTAATGAAAATAGATTTTTAGTATAAAAAATAAAATGTGTGAGGGAGGGGATGAATTAAAATGTAAAAAATTAATATAATAGATATTATAATTTTGTATATATAAAAATACTATTTAAAATATTTCAACATTATTATATCAAGAATATCAACTTGTATGGTATTCTACAATGAAAACTAGTTTTCTGAAAAAATTATTAATTGAAAAAACATAATAATAATATAATGAAATTTTATTATAATAATAGGATTAATATAAAATATCAATAATGAATTGAATAAAATTGGATGAGGGAATTAAATAAAAATTACATAAATTAAAAAACTATAATATAACATGAGAAGTAAATATAGGGGTTATAGATATAAAATATCTATTTCCGTATAAAATCCACTATATTAAGGATATCAATGTTCATAAATGTATATATATATATATTAATCCAAAGTATTGAAATAAAGGTATTAACCAATCTAGTAGTAGAACACCATGTACACGTAATAGCCACTTTACAAAAAAAATCATCTTCCTAATATCTGTTTGAATATTGATAATCAGTATGAGGTAGTAAATTTAGTTTACAAATTATAATATCTTGGATTAAATTTAAGAGAATTGAACAAAAATATAAATCACAAAGTATTAAAAAATATGAAATTAATCCCAAGTTTATAGAATTATTTTTCTATATGTTACGCAGAACATGAGAATTTAAAAGAAATTAGAGATAAAAGATTAATTAATATATCTCTAATATAGTTATTATTTTTTATTTGGAAGTTAAATCCTCATTTCTTTTTTTAGGCATCAAAATTTGATAACTAGAGTATAAGATCAATTTCATTACATTTTATAATTACATTATCAATTATTAAAGGCTTTATTTTTGTTCAATAATATAGAAATTACTAGTTGAAATTCTAATTTACATGTTTTAAAACAGATCCATTAGAATATTAAATTAAATTTAAATAATATTAAATTATAATTTAATCATAATTATATATTGGGGAAAACATCGTGGAAAATCATTGGAATATATATGTTCTATATTTAATCCATATAATTATCATATTTATATCCACATTTAAAATTGGTAATGTATTGATATTATATGAGTTATAATATGAAAATGAGCTCGTTCTGGTATAGTTATACATCAATATTATAATTATAATATTATTTTAATATGTTACATCAAGAATTTATAATTTCTTTCCATTTTATTATATAGATATATTGCAACACCCAACAATTCTATAGTATTTATCCTTTTATATTTAAATCTTCTTGAGAGTTATATTGCACACAACACCCTATGTAGACGAAAAATGAAATATTATAATATGATTATTTAAACTTATCCCTTAAAGAAGATTGAATTAATATTAATAACCACACTATTAAATTCAAATATCATATATTCAATATATTATTTTACATTTATCCAATATAATTCATAGTCATAGGATAAGAATAAATAAAAATTTACACCACACAAATTATATTTTTCTAAAGACTAGTTTTTCAACATTTAATGCTGTAATTTTTTTAAAATTAAATTTTGGAAATTTGATAAATTTTTATTTGAAAAAATATCCTTCATTTTAAAATAATGAAATCAAAATTTACTTTGGTTTATTTTTTTGTATTTTTCATATATGTTTCATTTTATGATGAATAGTAAAAAACACACCATTTCAATTGAAAAATAAATTTCTTAATCTAAATAATTCATAATGTTAAATTATATTTAAAATAAATTTCAATGAATTTTTATATCAGTTAAACATATATTAATACAATTTGAGTCATTGGAATATTTTTTGTATTAAATTTTGAGATAAAACCATTTTAAACTCTTGAACATTTTCACTTTAAAAAACCATTTTTTGTCCCCTTCTATTATATTAATATTAAATTTATTTTAGTCTCATATTTTTTTTGAATTTATAAAAATTGATACCTTATTATTAATAATAAGTAAAAAATTTAGTGAAAATGTCCTTTTTATTTTTTCCCAATATCAATATTAACATTAGTAATTTTATTACCACATTAAAGGGTAATTTTGGTAATATATGTTAAAAATAACAACACATGGACTATAAAATGACCCTAAAACAGGCCCAAATTTTATTTTATGAAGTTAAATTTAATATTAAAACCTAAGGTTCTAAATTTAATTATTTAATGGCCACGTGTCTCTAAAAAATAATTAGAGATATTTAAAATCATAGAGAGTGACAAAATGTAACACTCTAACTTCTAATTAGTATAATATTTTTAATATGATTTTAAATAGAATATATTCTCAAATATAAATATTATTATAAAATATAAATTTTTTATATACATCCTTTTATTTTGTTTAAAAAAAATTGTGATGAAATAGTTATCATAAATTATTACACAATGATGATGTAGTAATTACTAAAATAATGTAAAAACAATTATATGATATTAAAAAATATTAAAATAAATATAATTTAACCGAATTTAGTTGATCCTATAATTTTATAGGTTCTTATTAAGTATTAAGAGTTTATTAAATAATTTTTAAGTGTTATCTTATTGTGATGATTTTATTAAAGTCAATGTATTGAATTGTACAAAATTTTCAATAATGATATTTTATGAAACCAATATTTTATTAAATTATTTAAAAATAATAAAAATAATAAATAATGAAACATTATATATATTAAGGTGTAAAATATAATAAATTGGAAAAATATGGTTCAATTCAAACCTTTGAATTAAAAATATCATCCTTTTAATATTGAAGAATTTGTTATCATATTTAAAATTAAACTAAGTTAACTAATGGTTAATCAAAATGATAATGTTTAAAATTAAACAAAAAACAAATATAATTTTTTTTGATAGTATTAAAAACCTATTTCAACTTACCATCTAATAAATTTCAATTTGGAATAATTTTTGTTGAGAATTAATTATAAATAATTCTTTTTAGAAATTTCCAAAGTGGCCCTCACCTCCATTATAAAAGGCCACATCCTCCCTCATCTCATTTCACAATATTGATTCTTATATGTTTCCAAAAATATATAAAATTATCTTCTACACTTACATAGACACGTTATATATGTATTTTATTCCCAATTAATCATCTCTAGAGTCCTTTATTAGAGATCTAAAGGAGCCATTTTGAAGAAGAGATAATCACTCCAACCTCTAACTATATTTTTCGAATCTAATATAACTCCTATAAAAATATAATATAAATCATAAAATTATAACTTCAGCATCCTAAATATGTTTAGATTTTATAATTATTATGAGTAATTCATTATAAACCTCTTTCACATCATGTTAGAAATGAAATTATTGCATCCATATACTTATGACTCACCATCTTCACATAGTGATAAAATTCGGTTTCCATAACCATATTTTGTAAATAGGAATAATGAAGGGTTTAATGATTATGTATTTTATTTATGACATAATTATACTTCTATAATGAAGATATAATGTCTATGTTTATAAAATCTAATTTTTGGGAAATGATTATGGCACTTGTGTGTACGTATGGCTTACCATCTCCAAGATGTGATGTGATTAATTTCTTGTCTATATTTCTTGTGGATTGTAATAAGGATGAAATTTAGAAATAAATATTATATATATAACATAATAAAGATTCTAGAAAAAAGGGGACCATGATAAGTGTATATGGATTGGGGTTTTGAACCAAAACGTTCGTTGAGAACAAAGCAGGTATCACCCATAACAATAATTTTAATAATAAATAATTAATAAAGAGGAAATAAGATGTTATAAAAAATTGAACATGGTATGATAGATATATATTTATGTAAAAAATGTCTAAAAAATTAATATTTATTGTATATAATGTCTTTACTTGATCAAAGAATAGTGATCATTGAGGTAAGGGTTTATTTGACAATCTCATCACTCTTCGAGATTGTTTATAATTAAGTCTCAACTCGGGGAATATTTTCCTTCCATTTCAATGTTTTTTAAAAAATTATTTCAAAATGGTTTTTACGATTCTTTTCTGAATTTTTAATGTTATTATTAACCATATTTCACTTTTCATGAAATCATTTAAAAAAATTTGTTTCCATCTTCTAAATAAGGTTCTTTGTGACTTTTCCAAAAAAATACCGAATGATTGTTTTTTAACATATATAAAACAAATTGAAATTCCAAATATCATGATACCTTAATCATTTAAAGAATACTTTAAATGCATAAAAAGTTATTTTAAAATAAAAAATTTTCCAATCTAATTTCACGACTCTTAAAAAATTTATTCTATAATGGAAATAATATTTTCCTCATGGATTATTTAAAGAGATCTTTCAAAAATCATTTTTCATATAAGATGACATTATATGATGTTGTAACGACACACAAAACATTGTACATTTATTTATAAAAATATTTCATTTATTTATTTAAATAACCTTAGATCATAAAGGTAGAGAATATTAGAGAGTCTAGATATATTTAAAGAATAATCATAACAAAACATAGAAAATAACTAAAAACTAACTATAACAAAGGGAAAACACCTTATGGATTCCTCATCCACTATCTAATTTCAACGTACAATTAAGCCCTATGAAAAGATATTTTCAAAACATTGGGTGAGTGAAAAATGCTCAGTAAGGGGTTTTAATTACAAAATGGAAACCTGATAGATATTTTCATATAAAAGTTAAAACATATTATAAATATTGTTAATGAAATCATAGAAAAACATGTCAAAATTTCAAAAATAAACATTTTAGTGAAAAAAGGATTTCAATTTAGACATACAACATATGTAAAATCCTCTTTGATATTTCTTAAAGTAAGATTAATTTAACTAAAAGGACTACAAGAATTCATAATAAATTCTCAAAGGCAACATGAATCATGGAATGGATTCTTGGTTTACTCCCGAGACATTAAACATGACATAAGCATGAGTCTATTCTCATTTCACTTGGAGGATAATGAGTTATGAATCATTTCACAAAGAGGATAATGAGTGAAACCTCATCACAGATGAATTATCATGTGTAAACCCTCACTGTACATTAATTAGCATGAGTAAAATCTCATTGAACATGAATTAGTATGAGTAAAACCTCATTGAAAATTAATTAGCATGAGTAAACTATCACTTCACAAGAATTATCATGAGTAAAATCTCATTTCACATGACATATCATGGTACTTTTTTTTAAACATTGCGTTTTGAAATTCAATTCATAAATAAAAATTCATAATTAAACATGTATCATGATTAATGTAGTTTCTTATTTAAATACATAATTATACTTTCATGTACATGTATGCAGTTGTTTTTTAAAAAAGATACATAAATACTCATTAATTGCAATAAATATGAGTGCATACTCATGCATATATATATATATATTCATAATAAATTGAAAACCATTTTATATGTGTATCCTGATAAAGTACATAATTATGTATTAAATAGTTTTTCACAAAAGATACATGTATATGGATTTATTTACAGAAATATTAGTGTATTAATAAAACATGACCACCTACTCATATATATACACATTGATTAATCATAACAAATTTACATAAAATGACATAAACACATCCATTCATATAAAAAGTAATATATATACATAAACATGTGTGTGTGTGTGTGTAAAAATATGTAAGTATACATGTCTTAATTAAAACTCCATCATATGAAGTAATATAAATATGGGTATATATATATTTATTATATTCATAAATCCACTAGTTTTGAAAACTAACATTAACTTGATAACCTCAATTGAAATCTTAGGGCTTAATCTAAAATTCAATCAATATTAATTTAATTTTCTTAATGAGAGAACCACGACAAGTTGTGATTTAAAACATGCCATGATAGATACATAAACACACACACACACACACACACAGAGAGAGATATATATATATGAACATTCAAAACATTAATATCAAATTAATATTATTTTGAAATTATAATAACAATTCTTTTATTTATAAGAGTGCCACTAAAGTTTATTTTTCCATAAAAATACTTTTTAAGAGCAATAAGTCACACGAATGAAAGAAATTTTTATATATATAACTTTACATGGATATTTAAGGAAGAATATTATAGGATTTCCTTTCACTCCTGAAAATAATAATAAAATATTATAAATACATTGTTGATATATTAAAATAAGTTTGAATATGAATATGCCAAATTCGCATATGGTTTAAACAATTTATGAATAGATCCAACGAAATTTTCCTTGCTACCCACATGCCATGAGATGAATTATTTAAACACCCATGAATTAAACTTTGTATTTGACTAAATGAAAATTGGCATAAAATTACTAAAAAAATACATCACTTCAATTGTTTGAGAAGAATTTTCACTAAATAAACCCTAAATTTTATATAAACAGATTTTAAATAAGTCCAGTTCATAGGAAATATTTGAAAAGGTGAATTCATAAAAAATGGATAGTTTTCTTCACTATCATATTTTTTAACAATCAGATAATAATTACTTCAAAAGTGACTAAGACCAATTGTTATAAAATTCATGGTTTTCATATAATACCTTAACATATTTCAAAACGTAACATCTCTTACAATGCATGCTTCAAAACATAAAAATTAATTGAAAATCATATAGGGATATATACTGCATCTAAGTTGGAAAAAATTAAAAAATACAAGACCTATTTTATAAAAATAAAATTCCATTTACTTTGTAGGATACTTCAATACTTCCTTGAAAGGGGGAAATGAATTACACATCAGGATGGTTTAAACACTACTGATAAACTTAGAAAGAATTTTAGAGTAAAATAATAATTTTAAAAATAATAGCATCCCTTTAGCAACATAAATACATAATAGAAATAAAAATAGAATCATTAAATATAATAACAAGGGACTAAAGCAAAATTACATACACAAACCAAAAATGATGAAACTGTTTTAAAGACATAGTAGAGTTTAAATAAAATTTTCCTTAGTACATTTATAAAGAAAAAAATAAAACAAACATCCCTCTGGTGCTTTGGGTTCTCTTAGCCTGCAGCAAATCACCCGATCAATGACCCCTCTCTTACACAGGGTGAAGAACATCGATACACCGAGGAGTAGAGGTACTTATATAGCCAGTTAAATTCCTAATATATATATATATATATATATATATATTAAATTGGGTTCCTCTATAATACAATAAATAAAATAGGAAAGGGAGATTTATATATCTAATTGATGTATCATGATTGTATTTAAAACGAAGAGAACATAGAACAACTTAAGACATATAATTGATTGAGAATTTTATAAGGTGTTTCAATTAACATGCTGGAGGCTTTATCACAAAGCTTCGGGCATCGCCTCAACAATTCAAAACCAAAGGAAAATCATTCCAAAAAAATACATATTCACAAAGAGGAAAGTGAAACAGTAGTATTAAAATCAACACATTCAGATGGGATGGAGAAAACCCAAGGAAACGAAAAACATGATGAGATATGAATAAATAAAAGAAAAGGATGAGACTATCACATATAACCCAAAAGAAATTAAAAAAACACCTACTAGATAGCATGGAACAACAGTAGAGGAAGAACATAGGATCTTTACAATTCAAATCTAGCATTCAAATCCCATCTATTAGAGTTTGGTCTCCCAAATAAAATCCCAACCTATGCCCTGTTTTACGTTCGACCCTAATACATTGATCAAAATTTAATATTGATCATAAGAAGCTCCATTTCTCAGTCTGTGACTTGATCAAACCTATGCTTGACTCTGACCTACTCTAATCTCTCTCGAAAAAACCCATAATTGAAACCTCATTTCATCTTATCATTTTGTTTTATTTTATTATTATTACTATTACTATTATTATTTTTAATTTGAATCCCTTAATAAAATATTATACATAATTATTTTCTTATATTTATTCTCGTATTTTATAATATATTGTATTAAATTGAATGAATATATATAATAGTTTTAATATTGAATCATAATATTATATATAATATTATATATTACATATTTTTTAATAATCTAATATAATACCCATATAAATATGTTAATAAATATTATTTTTTTATAAAATAAATAATAATTAATGATTCTTATCCTAAATGTGTTTTATAACATTACCAAGGTTTTAAAACGTTATAAGTATAAAATTTTAATTATAATGTTATTTAATAGAATAAATTTAAGCCTTTATAAATCTAAATCATTTTATTTAAGATTAATATTATTAAAATATTATTTTTATATAACTAGTTTAATAATTAATGAAACTCAATTAAAAAATATTTTAGTTTTTGTTATCTCATCGAGTAAAAATAATCATTATAATTTAATCATAATTATTTATTGATATTATTATTATCAACATTTAATTAATGTTTTATTTAAAATATTATTAATAGCCCTTTTGATTAAAACATGGGTTATTACATTCAATCCACCCTAAAATAATTGTGTCCTCTCAATTCCATCACCGCACTTACAAAAATTCTAAATTTCACTATTCAGAATTATGAAACTAACAGTGCAAGGCCTTCCCTTAAAGTAAAAACCTAAACATTAATATATGTCCTCTAAAGTTTAAAATGGTTTCTCTATATCCTGACCTCTAAATAATTCTATACCTCGTCTCAAATACAAAATGTAATGACCCATAAAACATAGTCTAAATTTTTTTAATTTTTTTGATTTATTTATCTACAAAACCTGAGATCGAAAAGGTATAGATTTTTTGAGAGTCCGGATATATTTAGAAAATCCACATAACACAACATAGAACAAAAAAAATAAAAACTAATCATTACAAAGGACAAACACCTTATCAATTCTTCATCTAATATCTCACTTCTATACACCTGTAAGAACTGTGAAAAGATATTTTCAAAACCTATGGTGAGTGAAAAAATCTCAGTAAGGGGTTTTTAGGACAAAAAGGAGTCCTCATAAAGATTTTTAAATTAAATGAAAATCATGTTGTATGGTTTTTTAATACAAGCATTGGGAAACATGTTAACCTTTCAAAAATTAACATTTTAATGAAGAAAGTATTTCATTTTGGCTATACAACAATTTGAAAATCCTCTTTGATCTTTCTTATGGTTAGAGTAATTTCACTAAAAGACCAATAAGCATTCATAATAAATTCTCCAAGGAAACATGAATCATGGCATGGATTCTTGGTTCACTCCTGAGACATTAAACATGACATAATCATGAGTCTATGCTCATTCCACATGGAGGATATTGAGTCACAAATCATTGTACACAGAGGATCATGAGTGAAACCTCATCTAACATGAATTGGCATGAGTAAATCCTCATTGCATATGAATTATTAAGAGTAAACCCTCATTGTACATCAATTAAAATGAGTAAAACGTCATTGCACATGAATTATCATGAGTAAAATCTAATTTCACTTGATATAGCTTGTGTAAATCCTCATTTCACATGACATATCATGGTACTTTTTAAAAAAAATTACTTTTTGAAAATCAATTCACAAAAAGAAATTTCTTGAAATACACATATCAAGATGAAAGTATTTTTTCATTTAAATACCTTATTATAGATTTTTATACATGTATGTAGTAGTTTATCCGAAAATATACATATATATTCATTAATTACCATAAATATTTTTTCATACTCATTCATATATATATATATATATATGTATAACCATAACAATTTGTAAACCATTTTATACGTGTATCTGGATAAAGTACATAATTATGTATGAAATAGTTTTGCAAAACATATACATGTATATGAATTTATTTACATAAAAATTAGTGTTTTAAAAAAACCAATTCACCTACCCATACATATACACATAGATTAATAATAAAACCTTTACATAAAATAACATAAACACATCAATTTATATAAAAATTAATATATATATATATATTAAAACATATATGACTGTGTGTATAAATATGTAAGAATACATGTATTGATTAAAACTCATTCATATGAAATGATATACATATATGTATATACATATATTTATTATTTCCATAAATCCACTTGTTTTAAAAAAAATTATCTTGATAACCTCACTTGAAATCTTAGAGATTAACCTAAAATTCAGGAAACATTAATTTTATTTTCTTAAAGAGTGAACAGATGCCAGTTTTCATTTAAAACATTCCATGATAGATACATTAACATATATATTTATATATTTATTTATATTCAAATAATTAATATACAAATAATATTATTTGTAAATTCTAATAGCAATGATCGTATTTATAAGAGTGAAACTGAAGTTATTTATTTTTTCAAAATACATTTTTAGAGCAATAAGTCACATGCACCAACGAAATTTATATATCTGTAACAAAAAATGCAATTTTAAGTAATAATATAAAAGTATCTTCTTTCCTTCATTAAATAAATAAAAATTCTATTATAAATACACTGGTGATTGATTAAAATAAGTTTGAATATATAGATGAAAAATTCTCATGTGGTATATTAAATTTAAGCATAGCTCTAACAAAAATTTTATCTCTTCCCCCATAACATGACAAGAATTATTTAAAAATCCATGAATTAATATTTTGTATTTGACTAAAATAAAATTGGTATAAAATATCTAAAAATACATACATCACTTGAATTTATTTAGAAGTTTTTTCACAAAATAAACACTTCTTTTTACAAAAAATGTTTTTAAATAAATTAACTCTGTAGGAAAAGATTGAAAAGTTGAATTTATAAAAAATTCATAGTTTTCTTCTCTATCATAAATTTTTTTTGAACAATCATATATTGATTACCGAAAAAGGGACTAAGACCAATTGGTATAAAATACCTATATTTTATATAATACATTAATATATTTCAAAAAATAAAATTTCTTACCCTATAGGCATCAAAACATAGAAATTAATGTTAATGAATTGAGGGATATATACTACTGATAAGATGGAATAAATTTGAAAATAATAGAATAGTTTAATAAAATTAAAATTTCATTTACATTACAGGAGACATCAATACTACCGTTAAATAGGGAAATCAACTACACATTCGAATGGATAAAATACTACTGAAAAACTTGGAAACAATTTGAGGGCACTCGAACAATTTTAAAAATAATATCATCTCTTTACCATTATAAATATGTAACATCAATAAAAATAAAATCAGAAAATATATAAAATAAGGTACTGAAAACAAATTGCATCCATGCATCATAAATATAGAAACTATTTTAAACAGTTATCCGAGTTTAAATAAAATTTCCCTTACTTGGTTTGTAGAGAAAAAAAAAGAAAACAAAACATCCTTCTAGTTCTTTGGGATCCCCTAGCCTGCAATAACACCCCTGATCACTGTTCCTCTATTACACATATTGAAGAACTTTGAGACACCAAGGAGTAGTGGTTCTTATATAGCTAGTTAAATTCATAATATATATATATATATATATGTTTCTATAATTATATTTCATTAAATTAATCTATAATATGAGAAATAAAATTGGAAAGGATATTTTATATATTTAAGTGATGTATCATGATTTAATTTTAAATGAAGAATATGTAGAACATGTTAAGGAAGATAAGGTATGTAGAATTTTGTAAGGTATTTCAATTGACCTGGTGGGTGCATTATCATGAAGCTTCTTACATCATCTCACCATTTCAAAACCAAAGAAAAATCATGCCCAAAAAAATACATATGCACACAATGTATAGTACCACACCAGTATTAAAATCAACACTTTTATATGGGATGGATAAAAACCAAGGCAAAAACAAACATGATGACAGATCAATACAGAAAAGAATAAGATGAAACTATCATTGATAACCCAAAATAATTTCAAAGAAATGCCTACCAGACAGCAAGGAACAACACCAAAGGAAGAACATATTTTATTCGTGGTTCAAATCTAGTATCCATATCCCCTAGATCTGAGTTCTGTAACCCAAATGAAATACCAACCCGAGCTCTGGTCTGCGTTCGATGACATCCCAATGATCAGAACATGACATTGAACATTATAAGCTCAGTCTCTCGGTCCACAACTCAATCAGACCTTCTCTTGACTACACCATGCTCTAATCTCTCATCAAATACCCTAAATTGAAACTTCATTTCATCTTATCATTTTGACTTTTTATTTATTATTATTATTAATGTTATTACTTTAATAAAATCTATCCATTTTTATTTGATTATTTTTATTCACACATTTTATAATATATTGTATTAAAAAAACTATATATATATATTTTAGTTGTAATGTTGAATCATAATATCATATATAATATTATGTATTACGTATTTGTTTATAATGTAAAATAATACAAATATAAATATGTTTATAAAAATTATTATTTATTTTTTTATAATTTAAATTACCATTAATTATTCTTATCATATATGTGTTTTTTTAACATTAACAATGTTTTAAAATGTTATAAGTATAAAATTTTAATTATAATGTTATTTAATAAAATATATTTAAGTATTTATAACTGTCTCACATTTTATTTATGATTCATATAATTAAAATATTATTTTTATATAAATAGTTTAATAATTAATGAAACTCAGTTGAAACATATTTTAATAGTTGTTAGCTAGTCGAGTAAAAATAATAATAATAATTTATTCAAAATGTATTTATTGATATTATTATTATCAAAATTGAATTAATGTTCAATTAAAAATATTATTAATATCCATTTTATTTAAAAATTGGGATGTTACATATGTATCATATGATTTACTAGGGATATGACCAAAGGATAACACTCTTATTCTTTCTCAGAATGGTTTATGTTTATGTGGGCATCATATTTATCAAGACTATTTCTTCTCAATAAGTTTTGTTATGATGAAGTGTTTATGAAACTAATTTCATTACATGGGTTTTCAAATGATGAAAGATTTATAGTTCTGTGAAACACATGTGTATATTTTCATTATGTGATAGGTAGTATCTATTTATCCCTCTAATGAATTGGGTAATGAATTATATCTCATGAAACAATTATGGGAAACAAGTCGATGGGCTTGATCCACAGTAGGAAACAAGTTGATGTTCTCAATCCACATTGGTAAACACATCGATGTGCTAGATCAACAATGGGAAATAAGTGGTAAGGCCGAATATGAGAGTCTTTGTAGTTAACATTGACGTAAGAATTTTTTTTATGTACTTATTGTGATTCCAAACATATTTATTACTATAACTTATGGTTCATGATTGAGTTGTGATAAATTTTAATAATTATTATTCATGTATTTTCAAATGTTAATGTTTGATTCTGTGATTCCTTATTTTGATCTATGATAGGTTGGGTATGAATTTTTTAAGTTATTATATTGAACACATTCCCATATTCCTTATCTTATTCTTTTATAATATGATAAATTTTTATTTTCCATGTTTACCCTTCCTGGGCATCTAAGATCAACCTTTTCTCATTTTTACAATACATGTGATATAATGAAAGTTGTTATGTATGATATTCTAATAGGGTTATAATTATGAAGAACTATGTGGGAGATTATACAGATATTTAAGAATCGGTTGTTTATGTGTTGATGTTAATAAATTCACCTGAAAATTGTGATCCTTAGACATGTTTTTGAATAATGTAAGGAATATTCTTATAAAAAAATTTAATCTCTATGTATAAAAATCATGGGTCATTATAGTTGGTATTAGAGGACGTGTTTATTTAACCATCAGAAATTGGGATGAGAAAACAATAGTAAGAACCCTAAGGGTAAATTTATTTATAGGATAAAATCCTATAGTCTTTTGTAATGACTATGAATTAAATATGTTAAACCTAAGGATCCATAGATGATATCATGATCAAAGTCATTTTCTAAATGATTTTTTCACGATTCATCTATATGGTTGTTATTTTTCACAATAAGCATTTTTTATTTAATGGATGAAACTCAAATAAATAATGTTATGAAAAATGTGATGGATAATGTAATGATTATCCACATAAGAAAAAAAATGTTATGGGATCTAGAACACAGAACCTTACTACTATACTAACACCATGTTCTTAGGCTATGAATCATACAGAATTTCCAAATGATCAAAGGAGGAAAGAATATACTATAGCACCTTTCATGGGGAAACATCCACTTAGTTGTTATTTTAACCCACTAGTGGCTAAGATATGGATCAACACCATTTTGAAAATATTTTATATTCTTTAATTCTTGGGAAATTGAAATTTTTTCATTGCTTTTAATCATTTGGAAGGATAAGTAGATTAATGGTATAATCTTGTGAAGAATTTGAGGAAAGAGGATGACATTTAATCCATAGATTGGGAAAAGTTTATGAAATAATTTTTCAATAAGTACTATCCACATATTAATCATACAATGATGGAGAAATAGTTATTTTAGCTAAAGAAAATGTATGATAAATCTATTGGTACGTACGAGGAAAATTTTACAAGACATTTGAGGTACGATTATTGTATTATCATCGAACTTGAAGGTGTGGTTGAACAATTCATCAGTGTCTTAAAACAAAGTCTATGAAGGGTATTGTCATTAAGATATTTCATTATCTATAAAGAAATTTTTCTATGTTCTCTTATGTTGGAAATGGAGATTGGTTATACCCACCATTCCAATGGTTTTTTTAAGAAAAGAAGATCATGCCTCATGAAAAATCATATAAATCATATGATGAAAAGAAATTATATCCATATACATAAAAACGTGGGAAGAAAAATCAAGGGATGTGTTTAAATATAATTGGTAGGTATTTATAAATGGAACAATTGGACATAAATCCAATGAATTTCAATAGACATTGAAGATGAAAGTTACTGAAATGGTGGAAAGAAGACCCCATCTAATGAACCACCGACCCTCCATTTCAATAAATGTAAAGAGTATGAGAAATATGTCAATATGTTCATGAATATGATGTTTTTTCCAGATCAACACGAACAACCTCTTCAACATAAAGAAGAAGGGGAGTATCTTGTTATGAACACATCCTAGGAGGGTTATGGAAATGACATGGTGAAAGTTACACATATCATGCACTCTAAAAGACATAATTTCTTTTTGGACTCCGCATCCTCCAACTCTTTTTTTATAAAAAATATTACAATGGTATAACCATATCTCCTAAATAATTGAATGTTATATTATCCATAAAGAATCTAAATGTCACAACGGTTGTATCTCATGTTTATAGTTCTTCTTTGATTGATGTTTTTGAGAATGTAATTCCTTAAAATCTAATGATTCTATTGATTATTTAAATTTATATATATTCATAAAATAAATTTGATTTCCTTATATAGAGGACAAATTAATCTTAAAGGTATGTCACATTTTATATTTTGAAATAACCTATAATCATTTATATGTGCGTGGATGAATATGAACATCCATTGTAAATTACATTCATATTGTGGGTATTATATTCCATACAAGAAGCTTATATATCTAAGATGGTTGGTGAGAAAATAAAAATTTAGGATACTTCTATTTTAGGGGAGTTTTTGAAGTTTTTCTAGAATATTTTCTTGGACTTTAATAGAATATTGAATTTGAGTTTTTGATAGAACTCATAACAGGTGCTATTACTATTCCAATGAATCCTTATAAAATTACCCCATTTGAGTTGCATGATTAAAGAAGAAACTCAAGAAAAATCATGGTAAGGTATTCATATACCCATGTGCATCACCTTATGGTGGACCTATTTGATTTGTTAGTTTGATGCATGAGATAGTTCATCTTTTAATTGATTACTAGGATTGTTACAAAATCATAATCAAGAACTAGCATCATATTCCACGTATTGATGATTTATTTGATCAACTACAAGGATCTCAATAATTTTTTAAAATTTCCATTATTTTGGAATTTTATCAATTGAGGGTCATGATGGAGGATATACCCAATACATTATTCCAAACAAGTTATGGACACTATTAATTTATAGTGATGCATTTTGGCCTTACTAGTTCCCACACTATCTTCATATACTTTATGAATAATGAATTTAGTGGATATGTTGATCTGTTTTTGGAAGTCTTTATATATGATATTATTTTATATTATAAGATCAAGAAGGACATGATGGTCACTTGAGGATGGATCTGTAAACCCTGATAAAGCATAAGATATATGACAAATTTACTGAGTGTGAATTTTGGCATCATAATGTTTCATTTTTTTGGAAATATATTATCAGTTGATCCTTAAAATATATAAGTTACTGAAAAATTCCCTTAACTAACAACATTAAATAAAATCCATAGTTTTCTTGAATTGGATAGATATTATCAGTGCTTTTTGGAGAAGTTCTCTCCACTTTCCAATCCGTTCACCATGTTTACTCGAAAGGGTGACAAGTTACTATGGATGAATTAATGTGAAGAAAATTTTATGGAACAGAAGAGATGATTATTCAGTGCCTCTATTATTATGTTACCCTATACTAGATTAGAGTATTTAAATTATAGTTATTCATTCAAGATGAGATTGAGATTTTTTCTCTTGAAAAATTACATAGTTATAGATTATTCCTCAAAAAATATATGTTTCATGATCAAAATTACACAACTCGTGATTTGGAGTTTGATGTGGTAATATTTTAATTAAAAATATGAATACAATATCTTTAAAGAGAAAAGTGTGATATATATAACAATAAGAAATTCATAAAGAATAAATTCACATAGAATGAGTTGAATATGTTCTAAAGATGATGGTTGTATCCGATTAATGATTATGATTGATCAATACATTACAACCATTGGAAAGAAAACAAGTTGATATATAATTTGAGTCTAAAGGATGATTCTGTAATATCTATGAAGAGGATAAAAAATAATCAATATTTATAGATTTTCAATTGATGGATCTAGAATTCATAATAGAATGGGGGAAATCCTGTCTTTCACAAATGAATGTTCTATCATCTATCTAAGAGAAAACTAAAGATGTGTAGAATAAATATGTGGAGATGAAAAATAAGGTGAAAATAATACTGAGTTGAACCAAAATTATGTTGGAATAATAATGTTCAAGAACCATGTAAGTATTCCAAAGATATCATATTTTAAGGATATGTTGGATGAGACTCATATTTCATCATTCTTTATTCATGTTGGGAGTACAAAGATGTGAAGAGTACTAAAATAATATTTATGGTGGGATGAAATGATTGGATATATAAAAGAGTTTTTTACTGGTTCTTGTTTGTTTAGAAAGTTAAATATGATAGGAATAAATATAACGGTATTTTGGAACCATTAACTATTCCTAAATGAAAATTAGAAAACATCAACATAGATTTTTTCATGGGAATTTCCAAAACATTGAAAGGGAATAATGTTATATGGGTTATATTTGATTTCCATAAAAATCACATACACTTAATTAATATTAGAGAATATTTTTATATTGAATATACTTCTAGAATATATATTCTTGATTTTTTAAAATTGAATGGAGTACCACTTTCTATTTTATCTGGTCGGTATCGAAGCTTTACCTTGATGTTTTGGAAAAGTCTTCTATAGGCTCAGGATACAGAGTTATGTATCAGCACTGCATATCATCCTCAGAAAGATGGTCATAATGAGAGTACAATTTAAACTATTGAATACATTTTGATATGTTTCTCTCTGTATTTCCAAGGTGGTTGGTATCAACACCATCCTTTGGTATAATTTTTTTTATAATAATAGTTTTAACTCTGGAATTAATATGGAACCATATGAAACCCTCTATGGAAAGAAGTGAAAAACACCAATGTGATAAAGTGATTTTGGAGAAAGAAATTTATTAGGACTTGATATAGCAGAAAAAATATCCGAGAAGGATAGATCAATTTATCAATCCAAAAGAGCTTGTTTGATTCTATAAAATGTTATGATGAAAATAGTTGAAATGGTCAATAGTTTGAAGTGGGTGACAGGGTATTTCTATGAATATCTCCATAGGAGAGAGTGATGAGACTTGGATATAATGGAAATATAATCCTATGGTATATTTTTACTTTTAAAATTATTGATCGTATTGGGATGGTGGCTTACTGATTATAAATTCAAGTAAATCCATCTCAAATTCATAATGTCTTTCATATCTCTCTCAAGAGAACTTACATTCCTGATCCATAACATATACAAAATAAAGAGTACATACTGTTAGAAAAATATAATTCTTATGAGGAATAACAAGTATTGAATTTGGATTGTATAAGTAAAGGTATAAAAAACCTAACCACACATCTGGTAAATGATTTGTGGTGAAACCACCAACTTGAGGAAGTTTTTTGGGATCTTGATGATGTGACGAGGAAGAGTTATCATCATCTACTTGTATCTGAGTGATGAATGTTCAGGGAGAAATTAATTTTTTGGTGGGTTGAATTTAACACCCCAAGATTTTTTTTCATGTCTCTATTAAAATATAAATCTTTCTAACTATTATGTTTCACGCAACACCCAAAGCAAATGAGAAATGAAATATTATTATGTGATCATTATAATCGTGCCATTAAATTTTTAGGAATGATTAGTATTAAACAAAACATGAAATTTATAAAATATTTTTTCAATAGAAGTTTTTAAAATTCATAAAATATATTTTATAGACATATGATATGAATAAAACCAATTTTTTGCACAAGATGTTATATTTTCTAAGGTATTTTTGTTGAATTTTAAAGGCACACTTTTTTAAAAACTAAATTTAGAAAATTTTATAAACTATATTCTAAAAAATAAACATTATTTTTAAAATTGGAATATCAAAATTTTCTTTGGTTTAATTTTCAGTATTTTTCTGATATGTTTTATTTTTTGATTATTAGTGAAAAATACTATATTTTGATTAAAATCTGACAATTTCATCTAAATAATTTATATTGAAAAGTTATATTTTATATTGATATTAAAGTAAAATTATATCAGTTATACATATATTAATCCAATTCATGTAAATTTTATCTTTTTAATAGATAATTTTGATATAAAATCAATTGAAAATTTCTAAACATTTCCACTTTAAAGACTTACTTTCCCACAACGATTATGAGATTAATATTAAATTAATTTTTCGCACTTACGAGTTTTGAATTTTTAAAAATGGATTTAGTATTTAGAATTTTAATTCCTAGATTTATTAAATTTTTCCCTTTTAATTTTGTCTAATATGAATAGTAACATTGGTAATAATTTTACCACTATAAAGAATAAATTGGGTAATTTTGGATTAAAATGTTATTAGGGATATAAACTAATAGTAAAAATTTCCCAAATATTATTGTTTGAAGTTAAGTCAACTGTTAAAATATATGGTTTCAAATTGAATTCTATAATGGACACTTTACTGATAAAAATGACTTAGATATTATTAAAAGCAACGAGAGTGACAAAATATCACACTCTTACTTTTATTAATTATAATATTTTTAAAAGGATTTATAAATCATGGAATGTTATAATTAATTTTTCGTGAAATTTTTTATAATAAATAATTACACAATGATGATGAATTATTTATTTAATTAATTAAAAATAAATTATAAGATAATAAAAAAAATTAAAATACATATAATTTGAATTAATTAAGTTGATAACGAATTCTATAGGTTATTAAGACATATTTGGAGTGTCTTAAATGTTTTTTACAAAATTATCATCATGTGATGATTCTATAAACATTGTTTTGAAATATAATAAGTTTATACAAATCATAGAAATTTATATCTAATTTTTAGTGAAATTATTTATAATAAATAATTACAAAATAATAATTAAGTAATTATTAAATTAATGATAAAAATCATTTAAATGATATTAAAAAATATTAAAATGAATATAAATTGTAACGAACAAACCTTTTATTAATGGAAATAACACTTAATCTAATTAAATGTCTTATTATGTTAAATGGTTATATAACATATGCACTTCCTTGGTTTTATTTTTTTGGAATCCAAAATATCGTTAAGAATGGTTACCATTTCTAATATATCCATTCAACAATGATGACATGATTAGTATAAATATAAGGCTTTAATAAATCCAATTTACTACGAAAAAGGAATCGATTAACTCATTCTTTTTAATTTCTCCATACGAAGCCCATTTTTCATAGCTCGGAAAGGTGGTGGTGTCACTACAAGTCGCTCATGACCAAGCCCAAGATGATCTTCAATACGTTAAGCTCGAATGAAATCACCTTCAGGAGAAGTGGATGT
Organism: Viscum album; assembly: GCA_963277665.1. Taxonomy (NCBI): domain Eukaryota; kingdom Viridiplantae; phylum Streptophyta; class Magnoliopsida; order Santalales; family Viscaceae; genus Viscum; species Viscum album. The sequence goes on along the minus strand of CAUJRU010001053.1, from coordinate 18,218 downwards.
TTATAGATATTACCACCCGAACGATGTTATCTGACCCACCCTAGGATCCTATCACCATTTCTCACCTTAACCATAGGTATTTTGAGTATGTTATAAGTGGTTATGTAATAGGACCATAGCACCATGATTGTGTGCATTATTTTTTTGTATAAAGATTATACATTTATTTTTAAAATGGGTATTAAGGTACACCTAGTATTTTTAGTTAAGAAATCTATTTCGATGAATTAATTTATTTATTTGAATTAAATGATATTTTAATAAAATATTATTACTAAATTATTATTTTTTTAAATATAAATGATTTTATAATTTTTTATGAATACAATTGTAATTTTTATTTAGGTTTGAAAGATGTATTTGTCAAAACCAATGATTTTTCGATTATTTTCTGTTCTTATTTCAAAAGTAAACATTCCCATATTTAGAAAAGAATTTAGATTAAATGAATATTATTTTTTTAATTAGGATATCGAAATTATCCAATAGTGATTTTTTCATAATTTTCTGTGACATTTTAACTTTTGAAATGATTTCCTTGTGAGTGAGACTCACCTCTACATAAGAAAGCCTGATATTTTTTGAAATTCAGAAATTTTCCTTATAAAATAATTTTTTCCACTCCCCTTTGGAAAATACTATGGGAAAAACCATGGTTTGGTTTTTGGTTTTAATTACTTTAATGTGTGGTGTCTGATACCTAAATAATAAAGGATTACCTCTCTTTTATTATATAAACCCATCGAATCTTCCACATGTTTTCACTCAAAACCCTTTTAGTATGTATCTACTCTACCATCATATCTATAGTATCTTCCTAATGCGCACAAATCTCCACTAAATCCTCTCTCAAGGATCTCCCATGCCTTTTGGACCACACTTCCATGTAAGGGATTACTTCATCTCTCATTTTTGTCAACATTTTTTTATTTTGAAATACCATTGTATATTCAATTAAAAACGATGGGTTATGATTTTTAACCTCCACTATACTACCCTCTTAATTTTTTAATGTTGATATGCCCATTTATCTCTCATTAATTCATCCCATGTACACCAGTTACCATGCTGAAATTTAGTAAGGGATTTTTAAATCCACATTTACATTCAAGAATTTTTTTGTTTTATGAATCTAAATTCCATTACATATGTTGGAACATGTATATATATTACCCCATTAATTTCCATTTAATTAAAATATGATGATACACCCCTTTCTCTCTCATCAACCAATTTTATGAATTCTTATGTCACACTATTATGCTGCCAAAATTGCACCGTGATTTTCCAAGCCAAAGTCATTGTGTAGTGAATACCATTACTATTTACCTATCAAGGGTACTAAAAATTAAACATCTTTTCTTATTGATTATAGAGTTTCATTTATGAATTCCACATTCGTTTATCATGGAATAAATTATGATCTTTAATGAATCCATGTTATATGATCCATGTGACACACTTATGCATGAAATGAAATGTTTATGAAGGGTGTTCCCTGATAGCTCTTCAATGCATTGGGAAATGATTATTATCATGATATGTAATGTTAAATGAGTGTTTAATCAACTAATTCTTGTTCAATGAGGGTTTACTCATGCTCAATGTGAAATGATCCTTGTATCATGATAATATAAAGTTAAATGTTTTTACTATATTTCCATGTTATGATAATCATGCTATATCATGACTTGATGTTCATGTTTCTCTTATGCTCCTTTGATATGACTATTTTCTAACATGTACTATATTATTCATGTTATGTCTTGCATACTCCTTTACTAGGGTTTATAGCTCACCCTTTTCACATGTATTTCCTCCGGTTATCCAATTTAATTCCATTTACGAGGGAATATTACAGTCATGTAAAGGAAGTTTTCAATAAATATATAGTGTTTTATGTTATAAGTTGTTATGTAATGATCCTAATTTCCCAATACACTTGACCTATGGATCCTTCAATTTTTCTTAAGTGATTGTTTATTCAATAAATCATATTATTGTGTGTAACAAAGGGCATTGTTATTATAGTTGGTATTGGAGGATATGTTTAGTTATTTTTGGGAATAGGATTAGAAAACCCTAGTGAAAGCCTTAGGGATAACACAATTTATAATAAAAACATACTTAAATTTTAGTGACTATTGAGTATGTTTTTTATTAATAAAATACATCCATGTCTAGATGCGAGTTGGTAGAGGCGGATCTAGCATAGATATAACTAAGGGTAAATCCTGAAAACACTCCTTTGAGCTAGATTGGAACAAAAACTGGTTCACAATAATAGGCCTTCTTTCACTCTTAGTTACAACCCTCCTGGGGAATTTTCTTTGGTAAATTCATAAGATTAGTATGAACCATTATTATGGGAATAAAAAAATTCCCTTATGAATATATGTTTTCATGAAGCTTATGGATAACAAAAATTGAATCATATAAATTCATAATATTAGGAAAAAATGTAATTTATATGTGATTCGTTTTTCTCTTTGGTTTACCCTTTATGTGTTACCCCTAACTTTTCATTTATTCCATCCAATATTTTGTAATAGGAAAACTCAAGCTAATAATTGATCATAAGATCTTTGTGATGACTCCTCTAATGAGATGCCTAATCTGATGGGATCATTAATAAAAAGATTGTCCTGATAATCTACCAATTCAATAATGTTTTTAACAGAATCATTGGTCAAGATTAACATTCAACACCCCTAATAAAGAACAAGTTGCAATCAAGAGCCTCATGAGACAAAGAACCCCCAAATTTTAATGGACCATCTAATCCCTTAATTGCTGAACAATGAATCATATCCATTAAAAGGATAATCTCCATAATTCAATGTTACCAAAAAGAGAAGGTACTTCTAGTTGCTTATCGTATAGAGGGTGAATCTAATAAATGGTGGACGTTGATAAAAAATACTACACCTGAGGAGGAGGTCGATGCATTGGAATGAAAGTATTTTTGGAAAAGAAATTCGATAAATATTTTCCTCACACCCTCCATCTTGAGATGAAAAGGGACTTCCATGACCTTATGAAAAAAGACCATGAATCCATTGGAGAGTATGAGGCACATTTCACAATCATAGCACGATATTCCTCTAGCGTTTACATTACCCCTGAATTCAATGTTTACTGCTTCTTTAGGGTTCTAAAACATAGCCTATGGAAAGCTATGTATATCTTTGATAATGAGAACTATGAGGAAATTGTGTAATGTAACCTCAAATTAGAAATGGATATCAGATAATGTCAGGGGTATCAATAGGATAATAAGTGTAAGGTGGAATTTAAATCTAGTGTTCTGATGGATAAATCCAATGGTGCTACGAAAATCCATCACCCCACTTGCCAAAGGAGAAGAAAGAAGCACCCCATAAATTTCCTAAAGGGGACGAGGAAATGATTTAGGTGTGGAAGAGAAGGGAACCTGACCATTAATATCAGACAATAAAAACACATGGTTACGATTGAGGAGAGGAAATCTCCGTTCGACCTTCAACATGTTGTTTAATTATTCAACTACAAAGAACCACGGTTTAATGACCCGCCAAATCTTATTGGCTTGAGATTACAAAGAGTTATTACATGGCCTTATGTGAAATCCCCAAAATTCCAAAGGCTAGAAATAAATGCTGAAGGGTGTCCAATAAAAGTGGGGGAAGATTTAACCTTTAATAAATAATCCAATAATCCAACAACTAATAACCAAACCATTCACTAAATGATCCATGAACAAGAGAAAGACAACCAAACAATTCAAACATGTACTACCAATAGGAACACTATGATGTTCAATAGTACAACCAAAAAACAAAAACAACCATCAAAATATCAGAGTACCTAGCGAAAGACTAACAAAATACCCAAAACAAGACAAGACACACTCCCGGACTCCACACCGAGCTCTATGCTCCAAGCACCACCACATCTCCCAAGCATCACCATGAACAACTAGTAATGAGATGCTTTTCCTTTACCTATGTCTCGGAGTACAATATCTGCAAAATCAACAAAGTTCCATAGTAGCGGTGAGTCTAAATCATAGTAAATTTTCCCTAATGACTTCCCTACTCATTCCACAAGGATAGAATAGTTAGTAGCATTTATATAAAACAGTTTATATAAAACACTTTCTCCAAACAGTTTATAAAAAGATACAAACAAGCTTCCAAAACCATTCATACCCAAAAACATTCAAGTTTAATTGAAACCAACATTTACAACTTGTTATTTTTCTAGAAAAATAACCAAACAGGCATTAAAACCATTTCACAAACATCCATTTTTGGCATACCAAACAGTTTCAAAAACATCCATTTTTGGCATACACAACCATTTCACAAACCTATGAAATCAACCATGCATGCTATGTTATGACAGTTTCATACTCATTAGTGGTCTCTCATAGATCTACCATGTCATCTCCAGGTAATTATTTCCCATGTGCTATTACACCTTTAGCACCGAGAACAAGGTCATATTTCAACCAAGCCTTGTACATTTTGTTACCATATGTCATTAAACATTTGGCACATAGCACAAGGTCCTATTTCAACCAAGACTCATATATGCAACATGAACACCCACCACACATTCCCAACAATCATGCCAAAAACATCCTTTCAATAAAACGCCTTCTAGTGAATACCATTTCCATCAAAACCAAGTGTGTTCAACCAATCCAAACCATTTCAATAAAATTGTACTCTTATTGAAAAACAAAGAATAACCCAATTCCAACAATACCATTTCAATACAAACCATTTTAAAAAAACACCCTTTTTATTGATAACACATATTTTATTAAACCATTTACAATTCCAGAAATTCTATAATTTAAAATCATCATTTTAAATTCAAGAAGCCAAATCACTTTTCACAACAAATCACAATGATTTCACAATTTCACTAAAACCATAAATCATCACTAAAGAATATTTATTCCATGATTTTCACAATCAATTCCATTCAAATAACCCAACTTAAAATTGAACCAATCAATTCTAATAATATGATTCAAGAGTGAAGCCACCTACCTCAATGGTTTTGATGAAAACCACAACGGTCGAAGAACGCTCAAGAAACCTGGGTCGATTCTCCTAAAACCAGCCTTAGATCTCTTCTCATTGCAAGATCAAGACCAATTATCATCATATTTGGTATCCACACACATAGATCTCCCTATAATGGGTGTAGATCTAAGAATCCAAGTGAAGAGGAGAAGTCGATCTAATAAACTGATCAAGAATGAAGAATATCGATCACATAGCACCAGAATCTGGATTTGATTCTCCAAGAGAAGCATTTGGATCACCTCAGGAATGATGGGAGAACCATACGTGACCTTAGAAGAACCAAAATCCTGAGTTAGGGCCGCTTAAAAGATTAAATGAGGCATTTATAGGCAAAAACGTGTGAGATCCACAATTTTAGGATCTCATTTATATGCCCTTGAAGTTAGTTCGCACGATTTGACAAACCGTACACAAACCGTGTGTTAGATACTACATCATCCAACATTATCGCATAGTTTGGCTACATGGATATACAAATCGTGTGCCGCCTTTGTGGATGCTACTTCCTCCAAGACCAACTGCACACGGTTTGGCTGCATGGTTTAGAAAAAAACGTGCGCCGCCCGTGCGACTTCCCCTTTTGCGTCAAAACATCATTCCAAGTTCTCCTGAGTCTCCCATTCATCACCCATAACATTATAACCATTTAAAGCATCAAGAAAGGGTTACATACCAGAAAATGGGGATACAAAATTATCCCAACCATTGGTTTTTCCGTCCTCTGAAAGTAGAAAACCTTCAGCCAAATGAAAGAGTTCTGGCCATTTCTCTTTTATTTCATTTTCATGTTCCCAACTCTCTACCTAAATCTGACCATACTGCCATAAAACCCGCACTAGACTGATGATTTTTTCATGCAAGAATTTCTCTTGCCTATCCACAATCTGTACAGGGATATGTATCAACTAAGTATCCATCTCTAGGTTAATGTGATCCCATCTGATCACATGGTCAGGATCATGCTGATAATTTTTCAACTCAGATAAATAAAACACATTATGAACCAAAATGAACCATGGTGATAAGGCCAACCGATATGTTACCTCTCCAACCTGTTACAGTATCTCAAAAGGGCCAATGTATCTAGGAGATAACATTCCCTACATTCTGAAATGACGATGTCCATGCCATGGAGAGATCCTCAAGAAGACATGATTACCCATAACGAATGACAATTGTCTTCGACGGTGATCCCCATAAGATTTCAGATGACTCTGAGCCTTATCCATCATCTTTCTAATAAACTAAATCTTCTCTATTGTTTCTTGGACATGGCTCGACCCAGCTAGTGAAGTTTCACTAGTTTCCACCCAGCATAGTAGAGAACGACAAGGATTCCCATACAATTCTTCAAACGGAGCCATGCATATTGAGGCGTGGTAGATATTATTGTATTAGAACTCCACTAAGGGTATATGCTCATCGCATGATCCACCAAAATCCATTACACAATCCCGTAACAAATCTTCCATCATTTTTATCGTCCGCTCATATTGCCCATCCATCTGAGGATGATACTCCATGCTCATAGTCAATTGAGTACCAAGGGCTTGTTGTAATGATTTCAAAAAAAGAGATGTGAACCTCCAATCTCTATCTGAGACTATATACATTGGTACACCATGCCCCTTTACCACTTCTCAAAGATAGATTTTTTAAAGATCTTCCACCGTATGAGTTTCACGAATAGGGATGAAATGGGCCGACTTAGTGAGACAATCCACTATCACCCAAATGGATGCATGTTTCCAGACCATTCATGGAAGACTTTTATCAAAATACATTGTTATTTGATCCCATTTCCACACTGGGATAGTCAAGGATTGTAACATACCATCTGGTCTCCGATGCTATGCTTTAACCCGCTGACATGTTAATCACCGTGAGACCAACTCGGCCACCTTCATTTTCATGCCACTCCACCCAAACTACACCTTCAATTCATTATACAACTTCTATGTAATTGGATATACTGTCCATCTAGAATGGTCGTAAGTATGAAGGAGTTGTTCTTGACAAACCATTGGTACGTTCATACGATCTCTGAAACACGAAACTAAACCCCCTTCAAGTTTCCAGCCATCAATGGTCTCCCCATCATTGAATTTTGAACTTACAACCTTACATTGTGCATCAGATGTTTATGCTTCTTTGATCATCTTTACTAAATCAGGAACAAGTGTAGCTGAAAACAAAATAAAAACATCACCTTGGTCTTCACATTCCACATGCATGTTGGCTAAGACCGACATAAACTGTCATTCATCTGATGCTTCTTTCACTAACTGAACATATGTCATTCTACTCATTGCATCCGCCAACGAATTTTCTTTCCCGGTGTGTACATCAAGTCAATGTCAAAAATTTGGAGATACTCAATCCACCTCCTTTTTCTAAAATTCAAATGTCGATGTGAAAAAATGTGTTTCAAGATTTTTTGATTTGTAAACACAGTAAATTTCTCACCAAAGAGATAATGTCTCCATGTTTTCAAATAATGGATGACTATAGCTAACTCGAAATCATGTGGTGGGTAATTCATCTCATGCACCCTCAACTGTCTTGATCCATACACAACCGCATGATTCCCTTGCATGAGAACACACCCCAACCTTGACAATTTGGCATACAACTGATGATTACTCAAGATCCCCCACACTGTTTCCAAGTGCTACTCATGATCCATCCTTGCCATTGAAGGCACCACAATATCATCTACAAACACTACCACAAATGACTCTAGATATATCTTAAATATCAAATTCATCAATGCCATGAACACCACTAGCACATTCGTTAGACCCAAGGGAATAACCACATATTCATGATGGCCATGTCTATTTAAGAAAGTTGTTTTAGGAATATTGTCCTTCCTCACCCGCAATTGATGATATACCGACCTCAGGTCGATCTTGGAGAACCACTGGGCTCCCTTCAACTGGTTGAACAAATCATCCATTCGTGGAAGTGGATATTTTTTCTTTTTCATAACTTTGTTAAGTCAACGATAATAAACATAGATCCTCAATGTTCAGTCTTCCTTAAACGCCACCAGCCAATAAATTCCCAGGATTACATCATCCTCTTCCATCTCAAGAACTGATAAAATACCCTTTAGCTCAACCTCGCCTACAACAATAAAACATGCACTACACAAGAAGGTTCAACACTCTCTTCGACCTAGAGAAGTTTGACGTTTCAAAACCAAAGGTATCATCTATTCCATTAAACCCAGCAACTCAACCACACATGAAACAATAAAAAGTGTGAAGTACCCGTAAAAAATAAATGTTTCATCAAGTTAGAATTTAAAAGAATATTTCTTCTCACCATGGATGGTCCTGATTGATCATCCAACAGAACTTTCTCGGCTCTGAACAACACCTTGGATGCCACACTCTGCTCTTTATTTCTCTATAGTCGGATTATGTGTCATACTCTCACCCTAGGAATAAGTGTCACTACTCTACTTGAAACCACAATTAGAGTTCCTACTATTCCCTATGGGTACCACAATGATTCCTCCGCTCGAAGCTCCCAACAGATCCTGCTCAGCCACTGATGCTCGATTCGCCATTTTGTGTAATCACCGATACACAACACCACTATTTTGAATATATCTCTTACCTTAACCCCGATTCAATGAACTTTTCCTTCAATGAATTGGTACTCTCCACCTTAGTTGCAAACCACACTAAGGTAAAAAACATAGTTGTGTACTCTGTCATCGACATATTCTCTTGCTTCTGACTGAAGGAATTAGTTGTGTGCTAAATTCTGAACTTATGTGGGTAGAATTGTTTATTAAACAATTCCACAAGAAACCATCCCACGTCATACCCTAGTTTGTTCCTGCTTCAACTACAAAATCCCACCACTAAATAGTAAGATCCTATTGCTTGCATGTTGATATATTTACTTTCAACTCTTCTAGTGTCCACATAAATTTTGTAAATTATGTTCATGCTAGACAGCCACGTCTCTGCACTTTCCCGATCGGAATCACCCCTATATATGGGAGGATCCTTTTTTTGGAACTGAGCAGCATAATCAAGATACTTTGGATGATCAGCTCTATTCACACTTCCCATAGCTTGGAAATCTTGTAGTATGCTCTGGACTAACAGCTGGTTCACCTTGGGCTCGGTTCAACCAGGTTTTCAATTGTCACATCAGGTTGGTCTCTACGACACCTACCCGGTATCTATAAACAAAACAACCAACCTTGATTCTCACTTCTATGGACATAAATAATTCCCATTTCAAATCACATTAGACAACTCTATCACAACAAGGCTTTCCACCTTGCCACATTTTCCATTTTCTAAACGGACAATAAACTCTGTCAATCTCACTCTCTAGAAACTAAGGGCTTAATATTAAAATTATTTCACATCATCTATCACAACGTTTTTTTCAAAACGACCTTTTTCCATGGTCAACCATTTTTTAAAACATTCAACATACATTTTGGAAATAAAACCATTTTCAAAATACACTAAATACCCTATTTTCAAAGTCATTCACTTGAAAACAATTTATGCATTCTTCAAAAATTCGCACCTTTCACAAAATCCTTACTCATTCCCCATAATGAGATATCAATCCTAGTGAGAAGTATTTAATTTAAAATTCATGGCATGCTCATCTCATTGGCTAAACCCATGACAAGGAGATTTCCCAATATTATATAATTGAATCCAAAACACTTATGTACCCAACACCCTAGTAACATGAATTTCAGCATAAACGGGTTATCTATGTCCTTTTATGCTATAAATTTTTAGTTTTGACAATCATAATCCTTTCTAAGATTTCGACCCAAGGAATATACAATAATGAATTTCAACTACATGAAAAAGAACATCAATGACTACTTATTAGGCGAGGACCGAACAAGATGATACCATTTGTAATGACCTGCCAAATCTCATTTGATTTAGAGTACAACGAGTCATTACTTGGCCTTTGGCGACATCCCCATGATTCCAAAGTCTAGAAATAAATTCTGAAGGGTGTCAGATAAATGTGGGGGATGATTTACCCTTTAAGAAATAATCCAATAAACCAACAAACCATAACCAAACCATACACTAAATGATTCATGTACAATAGAAAGACAACCAAACAATTCAACCATGTACTGCCAAAAGGACTACCAAGATGTTCAACACTACAACCCAAAAACCAAAACAACAATAAAAAATATCAGAGTACCAAGAGGAAGACTAACAACAGACCCAAAAAATCCAAGACACACTCCACAACTCCACACCAAACTCCATGCTCCAAGAACCACCACATCTTCCAGGAATCACCACAAACCACTAGTAATGAGATGCCTTACCTTTACCTGTGACTCAGAATACAACATCTGCAAAATCACCAAAGTGCCAAAGTAGAGGTGAGTATAAAACTCTATAGATTTTCCCCAATGAAATCCCTACTCATGCCACTAGGATAGAATAGTTAGAAACATTTATATAAAACAGTTTATATAAAACACTTTCTCAAAACAGTTTATAAGAAGATACAAACAAGCTTCCAATAACATTCATACAAAACACATCCAATTTTAATTGCATTTTTTTCAACAGGTTATTTTCTAGAAAAATAACCAAACCGGCTTTAAAACCATTTCCAAAACATCCCTTTTTGGTATACCCAACCATTTCATAAACATCCCTTTTTGGCATACACAACCATTTCAAAAACCCGTGAAATCAACCATGCATGCAACCTTATGACAATTCCATACTCATGAGCAGTCTCTCGTCGATCTACCACGTCGTTTCAATGTAATTATTTTCCATGTTCCATTACACCTTTGGCACCGAGCACAAGGTCATATTTTGTAACACCCCGAGATTTTATGATAAGTATTCTTTTTAATTTATTTGATGTCATGTGTTTTATGATACACCAATTTTATCTTGTTCTATACAAAACACCATATTAGCTTGCAGTTTATGCAACACAATTCATGGATCGTGTTATACACAATTTCAAGTTCATTTGATAGAAGTTATTCTATGCAACATTGAGTGTATATATATATATATATTCAATGTATAAATGAAATATGGTTGGATTTTGTTATACGAAACAAAAAAAGGAGTATTTCACTACACGCAACCCTCACCTGGCCTTCATTACACGCAATCGCAAACTTCCTCGATAGCGTGTGTTGTACGCAATACCAGGTTTCACTAAACAACAATATATGGTTATAATATTATCACGAACTAGCCGTTATGAATATTATTCACCACAATTTTAATTTTATAAAATTATTATTCATCTTATAAATTTTCTAAAACATTTTATGGGGACAAAATAAATATTTCAGGTAAAATAAGTATTTTTAAAAAAATGCAGTTTTGCTGCCTTTTGATGGCGCACCCACTTTAAATCTAGTTTTTGACATGTTTATAAGATCAATTTTACAAAATAAAATTATTCTTGGGAATAAGGATATAAAATATTACCATGGATAATATTTTCATATTATTCTGATAACTTTCATATTTTTATGAATAGTAAAAACATGCTATATTTTAATTAAAAACAACTTTTTTCATCGTAATAATTTATGTGGTTAAATTATAATATTTAATAGTTTTAAAGTATAAATAGAATATATTTTTACCATTTAATATAATTTATGTCATTATCATTGATTTTACCTTGAATTCTTAGGTTAAATCAATTCAATCTTTTGCAATGTTTTAAAAAAACCCATTTTCTTTCGACAACGGGGTTAATTTTAATTTAATTTCTGAAAATTTTGTGTATTGAATTTGAAAAAATGGATTCCATATTTGGAATCATTGGGTCCAAATTATGTTAATAAAATACTTTTTATTTTTGGGCTTTATGAATAGTAACTACGGTAAATTTTATTTACCATATTTAAAGGTAAATCAGGTAATTAAGGGTAAATATAAGATTATAAAATTAACCTATGACATGCCAAAATCCTATTGGATGACTAAAAGTCGACCCATATCACCTAATTGTTGGATTAGAATCATTTAATTGACTTCTTTACATGAAAATAATTTAATTATTATTAAAACCAAAGAAAGTGACAACATGTCAGTTTCTTAAATCTTATAAGTATAATAATTTTAATTTAGTGATAAACGTAATGAAACTTCAAACATGAATAGTATCCAGAAATATAATAAAATTATCTACGTCATATGAAATAATTTATAATTTTTAGGGATTAAATAATTATCATTAAAGGTGACATAATAGTGATGTTGAAATTATTTTATTAAGAGAAATATCAAATAATTGGTTTTAAAAATATGAAAATAAATATTATATGAACAATTTAATGTTCTCCACTAATTTTTTAAGTAAATATGAAATTCTATAAATATATTAAATCTTTTAGTTCGAGCATTTCTTCTGTATATTTTTTATTTAAAATCAAATAAATGAATAGTGTCAAAATTGACAATATTGTTATTTTATAAAAATAACATATTATAAAATATTTTAAAAATCACAAAAATATTTCAAAATTATAAATTTATATGTATATGGTCAAAAATGTCATAATGTGTCAAATTATGGATAATTCAAAAAACATATGTAATTATTTTAATAATTTAAAATTTATAATATTATTACCACAAATAACATTAAATTGATAAGTAAGGATAAATCAAGTTGATAATGTTTAAAATAGCTTACTAACATGTCTAAATTTTATTTTTTGATTATATTACAACCCTATCTCATATAATATTCAGATATGAGTCATTTTGTAAGTTTTTAACTGTGGTTGGGATTTAATATAATCTAATATTTCTTATATTTCCAAAGGTGCCCCTCCCCTCCCTTATAAAAGGGCATCTCCTCCCTATCTTCCTGACACCAGTTTGAGGCTTTAAGTTCGGCCAAACCCTACCCATTTACATTTTCAACTTCCCTAGAAGCATCCTAGAGGTCCTGGTCTTCTTCAAAGACCAATTTTAGTGCCCTAAGAGGATTTTCAAAGAGGCGTGTCAAAGAAGAGGTAATATCTGTTACCGATTATTTCAATTTTCTTTCTTCTTAAACTTCTACTTATTTTGTTGTTTCATTATGAAGTAATAACATAATTATCCCTCATTTAATTATATGTTATTATAAATATCGAACAACCCTATTTCACCTTTTATCCATCCTACGGAAAACAAAATCACAACATGTGCGTACGTACGGAATACCGTCTCCACGCCGTGGTGTAATCTGTTTTTCCATCAACGCCTTACATAGATGAGTATAATGGTGTAAAAAATAACTATATATGGTTATTATAACATCATACTGATTTTGATATATTATACCATCCACTCCAATTCTATAATTATGGGAACGATATCATCGCTTGTGCTTACGTACGGACTACCGTCTCCACGACGCGATGAGAATCATTCTCCATGTTAACCATGCATGAATGATCATAAAGTTTATATAATGAATAATAATGAAATATATGAAATAATAATTCTACTGGATTTTTGTATATATATATGTATGTCATCTATTTAGTTTCATTCAATTCAATAAGGAAATGAAAACATCATTCATGCGTACGTACAGCCTACCGTTTCCATGAACGGTGTATTCCATTCCTTTTATCGATCTATAATACATATGTATATGATCAATATATATTGTATATAAATAATTGTTTACATTCTATAATTATTTAAATCAGGATATAAGTAATAATATCAAGAACTAGAAGTCGAGACACATAAGATAAATGAAATGATTTTACCCAAAAGACTACTTTAACATGGAATTTACAAAAGAACGGGTAATATAAATTCATAAGTGAAACATATATTATATCATAACAATAAATATGATTATGTAATAAGTCAGTGACATTATTTAAATCACTATAAAGGAGGTTCGGATCCATACAAAACATATCGGACCTAAGGTAAGGGATAATTTTGTAAATCTCATTTTCATCTAAGATTTCTTATTCGTAAGAATTTAATAGGGTTATTTATATCATCCATGTCCATGTTTTATAAAAGTGTTTTCATGTATGTTTAAAGTCCTTTTTACCCATTTTTGAATTTTACTACATGGTATGTAAGGAATCTTTCTTTTTTTTATGCTACGAGGTACATTTTTGATTTTTCCGCCAAAAGTACGGGAAGAATGTTTTGTTTACTTATACGGCACAGACAGATTTTTATGGTTTTATAAAGCCTTATTTTCATGAAGCTTCCTCCAAAAGATTTCATGACTATTTTCAACAAAATATTTCTCTTTTAAAATTACATGATGTTTTTTGAAAAGTAATGGATTTTAAAGAAGAAAGGATATTTTGCTCATGAATTCATTTCAAATGATTTATCAAATCCATTTTCCATCTAAGATGAAATTATTTCATATGTGTATGTTTCAAGTTTAATGTCTCTATGATTTACATGGTTTTAATTTTCTTATGATGAAATGTCCATTTGTTTTATTTGGATAATGAGGTGATGGGATGATGTTTATGAAACCCATTTTATTCTCTGGGTTATGATAAATGTTTTAGGTTTATTTTTGTCACAAGTAAGAATGATTTCATTATGAGATGGGTGGGACCTATATCTTCCTCCAATGCATTGGGTAATGGTTTATATCTCATTATATAGACATGGCTAGAATGGTAAGTTAATCCGGTTCCGTGTTACAGGACTGAAATGAGGAGTGAACTCGATTCAGAAAGGGACTTTGTCCACTAAGATGGTCTTGGCAGAAATGCCTAGGCTACTTAGAAATCATGACATGTGCTGAATGGTTTAAACAATTACATGTTTTTCTCCCATGCTATTTTATCAGGCTTAATGTTTCTTTATGATCTATGCCTTACTTACTTCCATGTTTTATGTCATTGCTCCAGATTTTGATGTTTAAACATTATGTCCATGTTTTAAGCTCAAATGTATATGATTTATTTTATTTTATCCATCCTTACCCTTACTAAGCATT
Source organism: Viscum album (assembly GCA_963277665.1). Classification (NCBI taxonomy): domain Eukaryota; kingdom Viridiplantae; phylum Streptophyta; class Magnoliopsida; order Santalales; family Viscaceae; genus Viscum; species Viscum album. The sequence goes on along the minus strand of CAUJRU010001053.1, from coordinate 3,138 downwards.
TGAGCTCACCCTTTTTATGTTTTCTTTTCCACATGATATAATGAATGGTTTTAGGTAAGAAAACAAAAGGTGAAGGTCGATATGGGAGATGTTGAAGATCTTTCAACAGGATTAGATGTTTATATTCTGAGTTTCCAAAGACACTAAACTATTACGGTCCTTGTGTGTCTGTTTTTGTTATGTATTAAGTATTCGGAAAAAGTAATGTAATGTCCATGTACGTCAAGATTTGTGTCTCTACTGTTGGTATCATAGGAAAGGTTTAGTCAACCTTTGGAAACTAGGATGCGAAAACATTAGTGATATCTCTAGAGATATTTATAAGGTATTTCTAGGGATATCCCTAAGGATATGTATAGGTATAGGATATAGTCTTAGAACTACGATAAAAATATTATAATTTAACCTAAGATGTTAGATATTGAGTGTACTCCCTCTTTACTATGTTGTTTTCCCTAGAATGATTTTTGCCTCTCATAGAGTTCATTTTGTGTTTTAGTCAATGGAGGGAACCAGAAGGAATTAGTTTAACATTGAATCCAATGGACAAATTGGTGACTATGAGAAAAAAAATTGTGTAATTCTTAGAGATAAAGATATTGTGATTATACCGAATCAGTAATCGCGATATATGATTAACAAGGTGAAATTTAGTGGTATGCCTAATTCATCAAATAAGAGGAAGATAGACTTTTATGTATGTTTGCATGTTGAGGAGCATAAAGAAAGGAAGATTGAGATTTCTAAAGAAGTGAAGAAAAACCTTGAGGAATACCTCAAATGGAGGAACATATGTTATCTGTGTGGTGAAAAGGGTCATAGAGTGACAGACTGTTATGAAGTTCAATGTCTTATTTGTGGTGAACATGGGCATTACCCAACTCAATGCCCTGACATAAAAAGTTACTTTTAAATCAAGGAAGGACTTATTACAGGACAACCATTTAAGAGGATGGATTGAAGTGTTTATGTATTGGTATTAAATAATAATGTTGTTGATGTACATTTATGGTGTATTATAATATTTTTGTATTAGTATATTGTGGTTTTCAATAATTTTATGGTACTGGTAACCATGAAAAGTGATTCAAATATTTTGGAAAGCAGATGAAATGCACATAATGAAGGGATAAGAAGATAATGAGATGATTGATTGTATTCATGAGCTCGTGATTGATATAAGGACTAAGTGATATCATGGTTTTAGTATATAGAATTTGGAGGATTTTGGTATGTGGAAAGTGTTAACTTTTAACTGCATTCATGTTTTCACTAATGTTCAATGGATATTCATTATTCATGAGAATACATTATTAAGGTATTCACATGTTTGTAATTTGACCAACGAGATATATCTTATGATATATGGGGGATAAATGATGGCATTCACGTGATTGTTATGTGACATTTCATGTAATCATTTTCTTTATACTATGAGATTGGACCGAAGAATTTTAGATAAGCCTAAAGATTGGAATGGATTTTGTTGGACATATGTTAGTATTGTTTAAGGATAGAACTTTTTTCGATATTATTGATGGGATGTTATAGTAATGTAGTTTTAGAAAAAGGAAAACATGCAGGACGGGCGACTACCCATCGTGTCGGACAAGGCTGTGGGAATCGAACCCACAACCGAAGTGAAACTAGCCTTTATTGCATACCAATAGCCTACATGATGTCCCTGGTTAGTAGAAACTAGTTTTATATTATTACGTTGTATGATATATGAAGTATAAGTTCATTTTTGGAATTGTATACGATTAACCTCAACATATATAAACTTATGTATATTTGATAACTTTTGCTAACCTTTTGTGTGAAACAGATGGAACGACCCATCATTCTATCATATGATCTGTTAACACTTCACTAATAACAAATTCGACTTCATTTCTTTAAGATATGAAGTGGAAATTGTTCAAATCATGAATAATAGTGATATTGTACCGAAATCAATTAAGTATATCTTCTAATTAAAAATTTTCAACTTTAGGGAAATGATATCGAAAACCAAAAATGTTTTCCTTGTTCTCTTATATCTGATGAATAAGATGGTACCTTATATGATCACTAATATATGGCTTTGTGATTGTTGGCTTTTTTCATAGCCATGTTCTCTACCACTCTCCATCAGAACATGATGGGTATATTTCTCCTCCATATCCATATTTGCACGTATGATTTCTTATGTGGAAACTAGTGATGAGTTAATTTGGGTAACCGTAATGTTTCATACATCACTTTTTAAAATTAAGTTTTACCATTACTTTTTATGATGTGGGTTTCTATGAAAGAAATCTTCAAGTAACAAACCATTTATAACCCCGACAAATTTCGAGGGCGAAATTCATTTTAAGGGGGGTAGAATGTAACACCCCGAGATTTTATGATAAGTATTATTTTTAATTTATTTAATGTCATGTGTTTTATGCTACACCAAGATTATCTTGGGCTATAAGAAAAACCATATTATCTTGCAGTATACGCAACACAATTCTTGGATCGTGTTATACACAATTTCAAGTTCATTTGATAGAAGTAATTTTATGCAACATTGAGTGTATATATATATTTATATTCAATGTATAAATGAAATATGGTTGGATTTTGTTATACGCAACAACACATGAGTCATTCACTACACGCAACCCTGACCTGGATTTCATTGCACGCAATCGCGACCTTCCTCGATATCGTGTGTTGTACGCAATACCAGGTTTCACTAAACAAGGATATATTGTTATAATATTATCACGAACTAGCCTTTATAAATAGTATTTACCACATTTTTTATTTTATAACATTATTATTCAACTTATAAATTTTTTAAAACATTTTATGTGAACAAAATAAATTTTTCGGGTAAAATAAGTATTTTTCAAAAAATGTTGTTTGCCACCTTTTAATGGTGCACCCACATTAAATCTAGTTTTTGACATCTTTATTAGTTCAATTTTACAAAATATTATTATTATTTGGAGTAAGGATATAAAATTTTACCTTGGATAAAATTTTCATATTATTTTGATAACTTTTATATTTTCATGAATAGTAAAAACACGCCATATTTTAATTAAAAAAACATTTTTCATCGTAATAATTTATGTGGTTAAATTATAATATTGAATGGTTTTA
>CAUJRU010001052.1:0-221174 GCA_963277665.1 Viscum album | reverse complement strand
ATTAAAATAAACCCTAATCGATAATAAATTATGTTAAATTTATATATTATATATCTATACATATTAATTTAAATTATTAATATTTTTATTATGAATTCTCATATAGTTAATATGATATATTTGTTTCCTTATAAATGAATTTCTTAAAAGTCATTTTTTGACATGTATGTGTTTTTAATATTAAATTATTTTTTTCTAATTTTTTAAGATAAATTTTTACAAATTTACACCATAATATCAATTTTTATAATTTATATTATCAAATAATTTCAATATAAATTTTATCCATATTGAATAGTTAAAACATAAATAAATATTTACCATAGTTACGGTAAATTTGGTTATACCAAGGGGTTGTGAGAAAATATTAAGGTTTAAAATGAAAAAAGTCATATATAATTACATTATTATTGTAATATTTAGACATTATATATTATATGGTTTAAAAACATCTATTTAGGATCATTTTGTCATGAGAAAAACATCAAATTAATTATTTTCATAAAAAAATTTGAACATTTCCTCACCCCATTTATAAAATCCCACCACTATCTTCTCCATTCTATTTTTCAAAAAAAACAATGGTTTGGAAAATACCTACCCAAATAATTTCATTACACTCCCATTATACTTGAATTATTTTTTTGGTCATAAATCCAACCTATGAATTCTTTTAGAAAAATGCAAATAATGTTTCTCGAATAAGAGTTAACATTCTTAACCTTAAATTTTTTTATTTCTTCTTCCACATTATTGAAATTATATTAAAAATTAATGATATAATAATCATGTTATATGTGATATAAATATATTTTTAATTGATATGTTCATGTACTACAAAAGTCTTATCCGACTAAAAATGGGAAATGAAATCATTGATTGTGTGTTCGAAGGACTCCGCCTTGCGAAATGACATGATTTTTTTGCATAACTTATTCTCATGGATAGATATAATGATGCATATAATGATTATATATCATATATATTATATAATCGTATTTTTTTTATTATAATATCTAATATACCATATTACTTTCATTTCATCAGTTATTACAATAACGTCGCTCGTGTGTATGGGGGATTTCGACCTTGTGAAGAGATACGAATTAGTTTACAAATATGATATATATAAATAGAAAAAAAAAATTTGAAATTTTTAAATGATATAAATGACTTGTTAATAATTCTAGTAAATATTATCATTTAGTGTTTTATTATACTATCCGTTGAATAAATTATGTCATCATTTGTGTGTGTGGAATACTACCACCTCACAGAGTGATGTGACTAATTTTTCAATAACTCATTACATGGAAGGTAAAAAAGAATAAATTTAATGAATAAATGTTATATATGTGACAAATAAATGATTCTAAGAAATTAATATATAATACACATCCTTACCATTTCACTTGTTAAGGACAATATAATATCGCTTATGCATAGGTACGACCTACAGTATCCCTGAATAGATATCCTTTATATTCCATATAAAAAATTCAATAACTATTCTAAATATGTTTATAAAGAAAATAATTTTATTCACTAAAATTATTTTAGTTATAATGTAAATATATCCTATGTTCATGGTTATGAATAATATAAATTCAACAACTATGATAGAAATATTTTATTATAAATTGAAACAGTTATGATAATTTAACACCTTGAGATTTTGTGAACTTTTTTTCTTGAATTAATTTAGCATTTTCAATATTTTGCATTTCATGCAACTCTAAATAGAGTATTTCCTTTTAAAAAACTATGTCTGGATTTATTTATATAAAACAAAAAGTTATTATGCACTTCACACAGCATTATGTCTGACATTCTCAACATGGAACACCGAGGTTAGCATACATTACATACAAGATTTACTTTACTCAATGGCTAGCGTAACATGCGTGACAAAGTTTTAACAAACACTAATATATTATTAAAAATATTATTATTAAATATTACAAGATATGACCTAGACATTAATTTTATGTTTATTAATAGTGTTAACTAACATATGAAAATACATTGTTGAATTCATTAGTTGCTAATAAATTAGAAATGAATATAAGGGCCAATTGTATATAAAGTTAATGATTTCATTGAAAACTATTTTTATACGCAATAATATATTTTACCCTAATAAGTTTCATTAATTTCAAATAGTGAGTGATATTAATTATATATATATATATTATATATAATATAATATTTTCATAATTCAAACAATAAATTTGATAAACACAATATATAGACAAAACAAATTTCACACATAATAAACTATATTATTATTAAAGAGATTTTACTACCTTTAAATAGTGAACATTTTCATTAAATTTTTTGGATATTTTATAAATAATATATTTCAAAATTAACATAATATTTTAAATATGAATATAATAACTTAGTTAGGGATATTTTTTAATATTTTTTAGTGATGATTCATATTTTGAATAATTGTTAAAATACTAAATTTCAATTCAATAACTATTTTTCATCTAATTTACTTATATGATTAGATTTTATTTTTAATTATTTTTAAAGTTTAATTATATTATATGATTATTATTTAGTCAAATTCATGTCATTAGAATCAACTTTAAATTGAAATTTGTTATAAAAACATAGAAAACTTTTGGATGTTTTATCTTTAAAACCCTACAAAGTCATCCCGTGTATAGGATTAAATTTAAATTGTTTTCTACCATGGAAGTGGTTTTAATTTTAAAATACGGATTCCAAATTATCATTTATAATAATTAATAATTTCTAATATTTAAAAATAAATATATTAGGTAGAATAATTAAAATTTAAAACAACAATTAATGTAAAAATACTATTAATAAGGGAGTAAAACATAATCATTAGGGCCCAAATGACATATAAACATTTCCAAGAGCCATTGGATGGAAATATTTTGACCATATACTCTATACTATCTAATTGGGGCCATTATTTGATCAACATTAATTGGGGAAATTTTGGTGGATTTCATTCTCCCAAAAATTATAAAAATGCCACTCCTCCTCATCTATACAGAGGCCACCACTCATCCCACTTCCTCTCACCTCTCTAGAAACTTAGAATTGGAAAATATAATCCAAATAAAGTTACAAAATCCCTACCTTATTTCATTAATAATACCTTTGGGAATAAGGAAATTCATCGAATCCATTTTTTGAAAACCAAATGGGGTTACACAAAGAAGAGGTATCCTCATTCGCCAAGCACCATTATTTTATTTTCTATCTCCACCACCCAAACACTACCTGTTAAATGATTATATAATAACACAATTATATTATATATACATGGATTTATTTATATTATTTTTTTAAACTACACTTAGACACACTTCAATCTAATGGGTAACGAATATACGGTTTATCTGTATGGCGAACTACCGCCTATCGAAATGACGATTGTTCATTCTTACATTACCGCCTCTCATGGTGGGAATTATGATAAACATATGTCAAAATATATAATATAATATATTTATATTTTCCTTAAGATTATTTAATTATTTTAATACACATATAATTATACTTTTTATTTTTTTAAATATGATAATTCTAACTGAGAGACGGTCGACTGCCACCCCCTCAAAGTAATGTGTTGTGTTCACACACTACATGGAATATATTAAGGATGGGTTTATTAAAATTATAGGATATATATGATATAATAATTATATTTTAATAATGATATATATATATTTATATGTCAATTACTCACTTTCCTTCCATACGATAATAAAATGGAAACAACGTTCATGCGTAAGTATAACATACCATCTCTATAAAAAGTGTATTCCATTTTATAAAACTATGTAAAATATATAATTTTAACAAAAATATATAATAAATATAAATTATATTTATATCATATTTTTTATTCCTATAATTTTTTATACGTATATGTTCCAATGATATAAAAAATTAAGACACATGTGAATAACAAAGAAGATATTACCCGAAATGAAACCTTGAAATAGAAATGATAACAGTAGGGTAATATAAAGTCATAATAAAACAATATATGATATTATATATAAGGATATTATTATATAAAAAAATATAATTAAATTAAATTATTTATACATGAGTCTTTTAAGTGTACAATGAGATTGATGACATAAGGTTACATAATTGCATCTCACTATTAATTCCCATAAGATACATGCTTTATTCACCACCCATTCCATTTTTGTGCTGTGTATACTGAAGGTGGATGAATTATATGAATCATATAATTAAATTTATGAGTATTTACATATCCATTTTATGATATTTCTTTATCATGGTTTATGTTTCAATGGATACCAAATCGTTAATATAATGTTGTCTCTATTTTCCTTCTTCGAGAAACATTCCATGTTATACACCTGTATTTTTTAAAGAGGTTTCTGTAATTCCATTGAAATTTTATATGTTTTATCTCATTATTTCATGATATTTTAATATTATATAATTTTCAATTTCTTAATTTTTTAGTATGGTTAAATGTTACCATGAGGTAAGATTTTAATAAAACAATCACATCATTTTTTGAGATTGTTTTTTATTTTTCTTCTTTTGATAATATATCTTGATTAATATCTCATGAATAATTGTGATGTTTATTCTCCTCTAGTTATTCATTTTATATTATTCTATGATTAAAATTTTTCCACTCATTGTTACATAAGATAGTTAAGAATATTTTTTTCAGAAATCCCAACTTTAAGCTCTCTTTAGTCAAAAATTTGTGTTCCTTAAAACCATGTTTTTTGAAAAGAATTACTTCCTAGAATACTATAATATTCTCCTATTATAGTTAATATACATTTCTACCCATTTTTCCTTTTTATAAAAGAAGTTTTTATGGAAGTATTATTCCTATCATTTTACAATCCAGGAACTTTTATAACCATTTCACAGTGAAAAATGAATATTCAGTGTTTATGGATTTACCCATTGTAATGAGTGATATCCCCTTAAATATTCCATTAAAATATAAAAAATTTGTTATTTTTAATTGAAACATTTTTCTAAATATTTTCAATATTAATTTTTTTAATATTTTTTCAATGAAAAATGATTTCAAATGTTTTATATAGTTATCAATGATTCCATCAAAAGTGTTCAAAGATAATTTTATTGAAAAATAATAATTTTTTTAAAACAAAATTAAAAATTATATATAATTCATTATAATATTTAAAAAAATTCAATTAAAATTTTTTTCAAAATTTTTTGAATAATTAAACTTAAAATTTTAAATAAAAATGGATAATTTCATCAGGAAATGTTTTTAAAAGATATTTAAAAATTATTTCTTATCTAAGATGATGTCCATTGATGTTACACATGACATTCTAGGAAATGATACATAGGTTCCATTCAAATTCATTCAATTAATTCTATATGTTTTGGTGAAATGATGTTTATGAAAAATCATTTCAATTTCATGGGTTATATGTTTTGGAAACTTATTCCACTTTAATATGTTATATTATTCTGAAACTAGTTACTGATCAATGAGTTATACCACAATAATTGATTATGAAACTCACATTCATTCATGGGTTATTCTGGGATAAATTTATTGTTGAACCTACATATTCTCCAGAGTTAACTATATGATTAAATAATTATGGTGCACATTTCATTTCATGGGATATGATATTATGTTTATTAAACCCATCCCTTCTTATAGGTATTAATATGATGCAAGTTCTATTATCATGTGGTACATGTATATTGGATATTATTATTTGATGGGTGGAACTTTATCTCCATATAAATTATTGGGTAATGATAATGTTTTATAATCTAAATGTGTACTTAAGAGGGTATCCCAAACAAGAAACAAGAGGGTATATGTGAGGGAATCCCAACACTAAAACAAGAGGGTACACTGGAAGGAATCCCAATCTAGAGACAAGATGGTACGTGGGAGGGAATCCTAATCCTTAAAAAAGAGGGCATATGAGAGGGAATCCCAATCATGAACCATGTACATGGGTGATTAGCCTACGCCTTCCATTTTACGATGGTTGTGATATATATCATTGACATAGGGTTTTTATTTCCCTTTGTGTATGCCACGATTCCTTTTCTTATTCCCCTATTATGATATCATGAATTATTCTCATTACTTACATATGAGTCATCCCTTATGAACTTCTTTGATTTATTCAATGATTCATGTCTATGATATTTGATATGAAGGGTATGGTCTTCTGTGGTCATGATAATTCTATCATAGCCCTATGATCATGTTTGTCCATACATGTCTCCCTTGATTACCCTAACCAAGAATCATAACTCACCCATTTTAATGTTTCCATACCAAGGTTATAAATATATTCATTAAGTAAGATATTTCTATGGAGGGTTTTCGTAATGAAGAATGTAGTGGGAGATAATGCAGCACTCCTATATACCAGAGACTATGATTCCATGTTTTAAAAGGCACTAAACTAATATGGAATTTGGGTATATGATTTCTGTAATGTATTAATTATTCCACAAAACTGATGTAATGCCTCAGTAAGTTATCAATGTGGTTTTTTAGTTGGTATCAGAGAAAATTATTATTCAACCTTTGGAAACTAGGATAAGAAAACATTTAGGATTTATAAGGATATGTCTAGGCATATATCTAACGATAAGTTTGAGGATAAGTAATCTTTTATGAAAATGTCCATGATTTTTTTAAATGATTGAGTGAGTGGTTTCTTAGAAATAATTCCATGTCTATATACTAAATATAGATTTGGATCTGGCATATAGGTGCATAGGCGTAACAACTCTGATAAGGACCATTGAGCCTGACATGAAATATCAAGGTATATGACAACAAGCCTTGGTTCACACCTGGTTTGACAATCCTAGGGGATATTCATTGAAAATTAAAAAATTCATTCTGAACCATCATGAATGATTTGAATAAAATATTAATATGAATAATAAAGGATACAAACAAGTGGTTTTCAATTAAAAATTATGTTTCATGATTTAGACATCCTATATTTAATTTTCATGGTTATGTGGTTCCATTTTAAGAAATGTGTTTCTCACCCCTTTCTTTCTAGTTTTAGTCAATTGAGAGAACATGAAAGAACATATATTACAATGCATTTTTCATATTTTGAAGTCATGGGAATTATATAAATATATTTACTATGTGGGAATGTCATTATAAAGGCGATATGAGTATTTTTTATACTTCTAAAGATAATGTGGCTATAAATGACATGTGAAATATATGTGATGTTCTAAAAGTATTGTTAACATTAAACATAATAATCCAGATTATAATGATGTTAAATAACCTTAAGACATGATTAATATTTTACATTCTATTAAATAGTTATAATAGAATATGTTGATGAAGCCAAAGTAATGATTTAAGAATAGTATTGACAGATGATGTATTTATTTTTTAAAATTGAAAGATTATGTTATACAAATCATGAAATGTATAGGTATTTTCAGCATAAGTTTCCATTAATGACTGAACTAGATATGATTAATGGTGAATTTTTATGAAGGTAAGGTAACCCTTAATGTGATCAAGATATTGTGAAAACAATTAGCTTGGAAAAAGAGATTACTTACTTGGATAAAGTAATTTATATAGCACTAATTACCAGGGATCTGATTTCTAATTTCTTGACCAAGTGGTCTATGTCGTCAAGGATGAATTTTAAAATTTTCTGTATTTAAGGAATATATATAGTAACCATTGGAATTAGGATGACTTAATGTTTCCTAAAATTATTTACAGAAATTTAGGTTATTACTATGTTTCAAGAGAATATATGATGATGGTATTCACATGTTTGGAATATGAAAACCAAGATATAATTTGTGATATATGAGGGCCAATTTTAAGATAATTTAGTGCCATTATTTTAAGGGATTTAAATTTTCATAATTCATAAGGGTTTTAAGGTAAACCATTTATGGAATGGTTTACTTAAACTTTAGATAGTGTTTTTGATATTAATGCATTATCACACCACATGCAAATTTATTCGTATTGGATAACCGTCTATAAAAACCGTGAGTTTATGGTAACTAAATATATATGTTATGACATATCATGGATATAAAGAACTATTATTACATAATTAGTGAAAAATTCTCCTTCATTTAATAGGGTAAGAGATGTTGTGGAAATCTATCAAGACGTGACCAAAGGGTGAGATTTTACTTTTGAAAGGGAATGAAATCAAGTATGTATAACTTTTCATCAATATTATTCAGCCTTAGGGAAAGTATTTGGAAACTAGAATGTTTATCCTAATAACATCTTTTCATATGAGTCAAATGGTCCCATAGATAATCGCATATTTATAGATTTGTGATTTTTAACTTTCTCTTGAACAAATTCTCTATCACTCTCATACAAAATATGATAGCTATATTTCTATTCCATGACGATGTTTTAACTTTCCCCTTATTTATTACTACATGGAACCCCATCTATTTATTACATTGGGTAATCGTTGTGCTTCTATCGTTCTTTATTAATGGATATTTTAATGTTCATTTTTATAACGAGGGTTTCTATTAACGAAAAATAACATTATTAGACCGTTGTTAATCCATATAAATTTCAATGGTGAAATTAATTTTAAGGGGGGTGGAGAATTTAATAACTCTAGATTTTGGAAAATATTTTTTTTAGAAATAAATTAATCTTTTTGATATTTTTTATTTCACATAATAGTAAAAATAATTTTTTACTAAATCACTGTGTTTGGATTTAATTATACACAACACCAATTTATCATTCACCACACATAACATAATGTTTAATATGTTCACCCTATAACACTAAGGTTATTTTATATTACACAGAAGATTGACTTTCCTTAATGGTTTTCCAAAGACGCAAGACCGAGTGTTACCAAACTATAATATATTATTTAAAATATTATTATTTAATATAATAAGATATAACCCATCAATTAAGTTGATAGTTATAAATAAGATTTACAATATTATGTATATAAATTATTGAATTCATTAGTTACAAATGAACAATAAATAGATATATGAACCAATTGAATATAATGTTAATATTTTTATAGAAAACTAGTTTTATAATCACATAGATGTTTTATCTTAATAAATTGAATAATTCAAAAATAGTAAGTGATATTAATTTTATATATATATTATATATCAAATAAATTATTTTTTATATTAATATAATATATTTTATAAACATAATATATGAACAAACCCATTTTCCCATATAAAAACCTACATTTTTAATAAGATTCTTTTACCAACTTTTAAATTATAACATATTTTAAACCAAATTTTTAGATGTTAAATAAATTATATATGTCAAAATAAACTTCATAATTGAAAATTTTTACAAAACATTAAGATGGGGTGAATTATTGATATTTTTCTGTGAAGTTTCATATGTTTTTGAAAAGTAAAAAATTGTAAATTTTAATTCAAAACAACTTTTTCATCGAATTGTTTTTGGGTAAAAATATTTTTTTAATTGTTTTTAAAGAATTATAAGAATAAATTTTAATCAATTATTCCAATTTAGGTCATTGGAATCAATTTCACCATGAAATAAAATATATTAACATAGAAAACATTTGTATGTTTTTACATTAAAAACATGCATTGCCGCCTTATAAGTGTGATTTAATATAAATTAATTTCTACTTATTCTATCATTGGAATTCGGAATAATGGATAACATAATTTGAATCCTAAAAATATATAATGTATACTATGTTAAACATAGTTTTTTATAAAAAATATTAGTGAATGTAATAAAAATTAATTACAATAATTAATTTAAAAATATTCTTAATAAGGGACAAATTCAAAATAATAAGTGCCCAGATGACTTAGAAACATGTCCAAGAAAACTTTTATAGATATATGTCAACCCTATACTAAAATTGACCGAATTAGGATGTAAGGACCTGGAATTTCTGTGTAAAATTACTATTTTTTAAATATATGGGAATTTTATGAGTCTGTGAAAAATTGACGGTGAGTGATTCCGTGGCCAGGAGTGCCCGGAATGAATTTATGAACATTTGTTCGGGTACGATCAGTAAATTTGCGAGCGGGTTATTCTAACTTTTGAACTAGTACTCAGAATTAAAATCTAAGGATACCGTTGAACTTACAGCATCGGTGTTCTCTTAAAGAGACCTTCACCTCGACTGTAGTGGGTTGAGAGTAAAAGATAGAATTTGTGTTTTTTATAGAAGAATAAAATAAAAATAAAGTTTTTTAGCTTTTATTTTTATTTTTTTTAACTCCATGAGGATGTTGAGAAGTGGGGACAACCATACCTAAACCTCCCATGCGTGGGTTATGGTGGTGGGGACCACCCAAGCATAAACCCCCAATTTTGAATTGTTATAGGTAGGGACCACCTGACCCCTCTTAATGGAAGTGAAACCTCTCAACTCCCTCTTTAATATAGAGGAGCCTCTTGAGATTCCTGCACATTAATTATCCCAACACACGAAATTAATTTTGGAAACTTGTGTGAGTGTGCCAATGTAATTTTTTTCTTAAGTTAATTATATTGGAACCTCTTTCCTTTTTGTGTGGAATTGTGAATGGAGAACCCTTCGAGGATTTCACTTCGTCCACAAAGAATGCTCCTCCAACAAAGAACGCTGACTTCGAATTCTTCCTTAGGACACCCTCAAATGAGGAACGTCTTTCAATACGACAAACCGATGCATGATCCTGGGATTGGAGGAGTGTGACGGAAGAGACGAACATCGACAACGTCAAATTCTTCTTGTGCCAACATCAACGAACAATCCAAGGTAGGGGTTTATTTGTGTATGATTATTTGGGGGAAGTTGTAGGGTGGTTGTTAAAAATTCCTCTCTCTTTCCATTCTTTATAATACATCATAATTCAAGATGTAATTATAGCGGATTGTTACCGCTTTGACGTGGAGAGTGTGGTCCAAACAAACATGGAAATGTCCTCTCCGCAAACCTTGTGGTTAACTATTGATCGTGAAGGAGAAACGACTATGAACCACGGTGGGGCATGAGAATGGCAGTAGAAACAATTTTCGGCCGCGAAGAAGGTGACAGTGCAATGACACCATCACAAGGCCACCTCCGCCACGCGACCTCCGCGCCCCACAACACCGCCACCAACGGCCACTGCGCTGTCCGCAGTCGGGCCGCCACCCTCTACGGTAGAGCCGACGCCCGCAGTCGGGCCACCGCCCAATGGCCGAGCCGCCGCTCGCGGTAGAGCCACTTCCTGTGACCTGGCTGCCGCCCTGTAACCTAGACGCCACCCACGGTAGCCGAGCTGCTGCCCACAGTCAGGTCGTCGCCTCTCGGCTAAGCCGTCCTGCGCCGCCCACGTCCTCGCCGAGCTGCTCCGCGACCTCCGCCCTCCCGGTCGAGCCATCTAGTGCCCTCACGGCTCACCCCAGAGCTGAGCCACCCTAGGGTTGCCTCCCTTCTGACCGAGCCACCCTGGGTAGGGCCGAGCCACCCCATGCCCTTGCAGCACCCCCGCGGCAGAGGCGCCATCTATGGCCAAGCCGACCCGCGACCTCCGCCACCCAGCAGCACCCGCGGACTACACAGCCCCTCGGGTCCCTCACGGCCAGTCGGGACGCACCATAGATCAATGTTGACCCAGGGGGCCAGGGTGGGTCAACCTAAGAAAATTCAGGTCAGGTCTGTCTGAGCGGGTCGGTCCGACCCCGTCGGACCAGACCCAGACCTGGTACGAACCATTACTTTACTTGGGCCATAACCTTGGCACCAGATTTCTCTTTGATGACCTTTCAGTGGCACTAAGAATCATGGAGCGATACAGTACCTTTGAGTATACCCCACTAGAAATTTGGGTAAGGATGTGGTACTATCAGGTTTGATGGAGCATGAATCCTATCGGGCCCTCGAGACTAAAAGTCTAATAACGCATAGACCGGGCGTCTGATTGACGCACCATCTATGGCGTTGAGACCCCTATGACGTGGTGGTCCTTTGAAATAATTCTTCATGGGACTTAGTGTTAATTGGAGAATCGACTAGCTTCTTGAGGAGAAGACCCTCTCTGTGACGATAAATCCAAGTGCCGGAACCTAATAGCTAGCTGTGACGAGAAGACTGACTAGTGATCCTGTGTGGGTCAGCTCCTAACGATCCTGTGGGGGTCAGCTCATAGTGATCAGGGGGGGTCAGCTCCAATTGATCCTATGCGAGTCAGATACTATAAATCGCGTGGGGGTAAACTCCTAGGGATCATGTGTGGGTCAACTCCTAGTGATCATGTGTGGGTGAGCTCCTAGCAATTCTGTGCGGGACAGCTCATGGCGACCCTATGTGGGTATGCTCCAGGCGATCCTGTGTGGGTCAGTTACTAGCGATCCTCTATGGGTCATCTTTTAGAAATCCTGTGTGGGTCAGCATCAAGCCATCATGTGTGGATCACCTCCTAGAGATCATGTGTGGGTCAGCTCCTAGATATCCTATGTGGGTCATCTCATAGAGATTCTGTTTGGGTCAGCAGCAGAGCCTCTTAATGGAGTAACATGATTTAGTAGCTATAAATAATCATCTCTACTATCGTACCTAAGTTATACCTAGTGTGAGCTGAGTCTGTACTAATGTGTTTCCTCATGGTTGAGATGGATTAATTGAAAACATAGGTATATGTATGGACATATATCTAAGTAGGGTTATCTGTTGATTTCATACTTTGTGGTTTATCATTATTGGATTTTGTGAGACCTTTAGGGTCCCAGGGTCCATACTGATTATCGTTATACTCATCGCTACAAGGGCTATGCCCGCACCTTGTTGTGTTGGATGCAGATGACGGATAGTGTAACTGAGGATGAGGGTACCAAGACTGGAGGTAGCTCAGAGGTGGAACTAAACGATGTGTATCATAGAGAAGACCAATGGAGAGATGTACCTACCCTTCAGGTAGGATCCTTGGCAGCTGATCACTGGAGATTTTTCAGTAACTTGTACTTTCAATTGTCTTATACTTTCCTGTTTTCCTTATACTTTCCAATTGGGCTTGTATTCTGGACCCTTTTTACTTACTATACTCACTCTGTTTACATTTTAGTTTTCTTGAGTTCGTATCTTTTTGTGTTCTTGGTTTTGTGTGTTAGAGGTTATAAAGGCAATGTCTTCCCAGTCTTAGGGAATACGCCTTAGGTGCTAGTCGCCATCCCCTGGCCTATGGAAGGCGGGTATGGGTTAGTCATGGCATGGGCCCCGGGGGACGAGTCGTGACATAGGTCCATTACTGGATAATCATTTAATGGGAAATGTTTTGGTGGAATTATATTTTGAAAATTTTACAAGAGTGCCCCTCCTCCTCCACTATAAAAAGCCTTCATCTCCTCCCACTTCCTCACACCTATCAATCCACTTTGATTGACTCATGGTTTGAAAAAAACACTTCCCCAAATTCCTTCTTTCATTTTTTAATCCACCCATTTATGAAAATAAATAAACAGAATCCCTTTGTTGAAAACTAAAATCTGTTGCCCAAAGAAGAGGTAGCATCCTTCCTAAAGCCCCTTTCATTTATTTTCTTTCTCCACAATAAAAAATATAATTATTACATTATTATATAATAAAAAAATATCCTAAACATACTTATATGTTTTTATATTAAGGGTTCAACCTAAATTTACACACACTTTATTCTAATAGGTAATGAACATACCACATATGTGTATGGTGAACCACTGCCTCAAGAAATGATGATTATCCATTCTTCCTTTTTCACCCCTCATGTTGGTAATTATGATGAAAAATATGTTTATATATAATATTTATGATATTTATATTGTCTTAAATGATATATAATTATTTTAAAACAAATATATTTATACATTTTATTGATTCTGAATAAGATAATTTTTTTGATGAAGTGGGGACTAGTACCCTATAAAGTAATGTGATTCATTAACAAACTACGTGGAACAAATTATAGATGGGTTAGGTAAACTTATATAATATATATGATATAATAATTTTTCTGGTATAATTATACATATATATATACATATATATGATTTACTATATTTCATTCAACATGAAAATAAAATAAAAATAGTGTTCCTCTGTACATACGACATTCTGTGTCCATAAACAGTGTAATCTATTTTTTACTTCTATATACTATATGTTTTTATAATACACATATAATAAATATACATGATATTTATATCTTGGTGTACATTATGAAAATAATGATATATGTATAAGGACCAAAGATATACCACATAATGACACATGTGGAGAACAAAGATGATATTACCCCAAGTAAAACATTAACATATTATTGTTTACAAGTGGGTAATATAAATTTATATAATGGGCATCGGGCCAAAACTAATTGTAAAATGGGACATGTAATAGGTTAAATGCCCATTGGGCCTTTGGGCTAGGTAATAGGTTCCCCTCTACCCAGTTAACGAGGTCATTTCATTGCTTTAATAATAAATGAGGCTTCAGCCCCAAACATTAAAAAATTATTTCATACTGTTTATGTTTCAAAAGTTAACAAATCAGTAATGTAATTTTGTCTTAATTTTCCTTCTTTGAGACACCTGTTATGTTATGAACCTACAATTTTAAAGGAGGTTTATATAATTCCATTAAAATTTTATATCATTAAAATCATAATTTCTTAATATTTGATGATTCATTTTATTTCTTTTTTATAAATCAGGAGTATGGTTCAATGATACCAAGTTTTAAGAGTTTATTTAAACCATCACATCACTTTTCAAGATTGATTATGATTAAGATTGTTTTAATAAATTACTATGATCCATCACTCAATACCACTAATGAGTTTTTTTATCCTCTATAAATTCATGATATATTCCTTAATTGTTACAATATTTCTACAATTTGGTACACAAGATAGTTAGATAATCATTTTTTAGAAATCTTGACATCACCCTCATTTTGCTGTGAAACCTATGTTTAATCAAACCATGAATTTTTTAAAGAAACATTTACAAAAATATTATAATATTCTCCATCGATAATTAAAATACGTTTATACATATTTTTTATCATTCAAAAATAGCATTATTTTACATTATATATTTTCAACTTGTATTGCGATCTAGACACATTTCAATACATTTTAAGATAAAAAAATATTCCTTGAGATGTACGGATTTACTAGACGTCAAGAGCGACAACCCCTTGAAAATTAATTCACATAATTGAAAATATATTATTTTTAAATGAAATTTATTTCCTAATTTTCTTCATATTCATTTTTTATGTGGTTCTCATTAGAATATGCTTTTC
This sequence comes from Viscum album, assembly GCA_963277665.1. NCBI lineage: Eukaryota > Viridiplantae > Streptophyta > Magnoliopsida > Santalales > Viscaceae > Viscum > Viscum album. The sequence continues at coordinate 205,851 of CAUJRU010001052.1, read as the reverse complement.
AAAATGTTTTTATGGTTATCAGTGCTTCCTCGTAAAGTTTTGAATGATATTTTTGAAGATAAAAGTTTTTCAAAAATAATTTGTTTTTAAGAAATTATTTTAAATTATTTTATTCATTTTTTATATGTCATAAATGTATTTTTAATGACAATTTTTGTCAAAAAAATCAATTTTTTTAATATTGTTTCAGGGAAAATGGTTTTATAAATGTTTTAAAGCTTTTAAAAATCCATGAAGAAATGATATTTTCTTAATGAAAAGTATTTAAATGATATTTCAAAAAAACTTCAATAAAATATAAAATTTATTTATGTTACTCGTACTTTTCTAGGATATTATCCAGTGGTTCCATTCATATACATTCTAATAATTTTTTATGTTTTTATGGCATGATATTTAAGAAAAACTATTTTTTTAATGGGTTATATATTTAGGTAACTCATTCCTCTTCCATGGGTTATATTCTTGTGAAACTGGTTTATCCAAATCGGGTTTACCACAAAACATTCTTATAAAACCCACATCCTTTTATGTGTTATTTTTGGATGAAATTATTATTGAGCCTAAATATTTTCCATATTTATATATATAACTAAATATTTGTGGAAATGATTTCATTTCATGTGTTAGGATATGATTTTTATGAAAACCATGTATTTTTATTAGTCACAATATGATTAATGTTTTATTATCATGTGGAATATGTATGTAGGATTTTATTCTTTAATGGGGGGGATTTTATATCCCTCCAAGGTATTGGGAAAAGATAAATGTTTTATGAGCTCAAAGAGTACATGGGATGGTGTCCTAAGACTAAAACAAGAGGGTACATGGAATAGAAATTATATTCCTAAAACAATAGGGTATATGAGAGAGAGAATTAAAATCCTAAAACAGGGGATACATAGGGGAATCCCAAGCCTGAAGAAAGTACATAGGTGATTAGAGAAATTAAAATATGTTACGATGGTCTTGCTATGCATACTTGACGTAGGATTTTTGTATCATTATAAGTATTCAAAAATTCCATGTATTTTTTCTATATTATGCCTTATTACCTTATTTTTTATTACGATATTATTTACTCCCCATGAACTGCCGTAATTTAGGCCATGATTCAGTTTTATGATTGCTGATATATTTGGTATAGTGTTAAGATGACACGATCATGTTCACATACCACTATTCTCATTTTTATGCTGACATGTCTCCCTTTTTTACCCTTATTAATCATCTGAGATAAGCCCTTTTTATATTTCCATCCCAAGGATATGAAGATCTATATTAATTATGTTAATTCTAATCATAGTACGCATCATGAATAACCTAATGGTAGATTACTATGTTTTCTTATGTACTAGTGTTTATGTATCCATGTTACCAAAGCGACCAAACTAATACAGTCTTTATGAATCAATTTTTTAATGTATTATATATTCTGCAAAAGTGATGTAAGGTCTATGAACATTAAGACTAGGTTGTTATATATGAAAATTTATTGATTTAATAATGAAAAAATTAATAAATAAATGAATTTTTTATTATTTATATTTCATATACACTATAATTGTTTGGATCTATGTTTAATACAAATAGTCAAAAAAAATTAACCCTCTCCTCAAAGATATGAACTTTGTGGGTGTTTCAACTAAAACATCATTCTTTTAGAAACATGTTCCCATTGGGAATTAATTTATTTATAATGATTTATATATATAAAAAATAAAAACTATATCATAAATCCATCCTACATCATTTTTTTTAATACAATTCATATATATAATTCATGTGAAATTATGATTCAAAAAGTAAACAATGATTTAAGTGAATATGTTTGAATCTCAGTTTAATAATTATTTCAAATTATTTAATATCTATTGAAGTTAATTACATGATAATTTTATAGTAAAAACATTTAATTTTATTCTAATTAATTTATTCATAAATTTTTCATGTAATAGTACCATTTTCTCTATTTTCTAAATAAAATGATTGAGAAAATATTTTCATGAAAATACAAAATCACTTTCTAATTAGTTGAGAACAATGTTTCTTCAAGATACATGTTTTATATATATTTTTTCAAAATAATTTTACTTTTATTTTTTGATTTCATTTCTTTCTTTATTTTTATTTTGAAAAATAACATAAATTGAATCTTCATGTTATTTTTCAAAAATGTTACTTATGACTTCACATACACAAACAAGAAAGGGGTCTTTATTTTTTAAAATATTCAGCATTAATGGAAATCTTCAACCATTATAACCACTCAATATTTTAGATAATACTTTTTATCCACCATTTATTATATTTTTACTCTAAAATGGTTTCCATGGTTCTTGAGGTTGTTTATTATTAAATAGGTGTTTTAAAAATAGAAGTGATATTTTCCTAAAAAAATTTAATGAGGACCTTCAATATCATTTTTTATATAAGATGACATCCTTTGAGGTTAGTCTAAGTAAAAGGATTATTTTCCATAATAATTTTTTAAATTATTTTCATAAATATAAAAACTATTTATGTTTTTAATTTTTTTTTTAAATTATGGTTATATATCTCAATCATGTATTCAATGTTTTCCTCTATTCCATTCATCGAGAAATATATAAATTTTTATCATTTAAAAATTTTCATCATTGTGAAATTCCCTTAGAATGTGATATGAATAAATATTATGAATCCCATCTCCTTTCCATGGGTAATTCCTATGATATTCCTTATTATTGATTTCATTTAGGTTTCACACAAAGATAGTTAACATGATATAATGGTGAACCTGACTAGTACTCCAATATATTATGTAATTATTTAGTCTCATTAGTAATCATGTATACGATTACAAAGTGAAAATAATTCATTATAGGACACTAACCACCATATGATAATTTCTTGACAGTCATCCATGACTTATGTTACTGTAATGTTTTTTAGGCTACCAAATTACTTATCTTTCCATGGTCATATGAAACCATGTTATTTAAATTACATGTTTATATAATTACTAATGTGAATTTTATTTTATGATATTGTGTTATAACATTGTTTCACGTGTTATTCTTCCCTATCTTGTTTATTCTATTACTAGTTTTTTTAGGTTAAAACGTTATTTATGCATCCATAGGTTATCACATGTTGTTTTAGTATTTAAAAATTATTTATTGGTTCACATTGTTGAGAAATAAATAATTATTTGATGTCTATATTTCCTATTGTATATTATATAACAAGTTATTCTAATTAACATGGAATTTACCATCCTCATATTGAATTCATGGATATTATTGTTTAAGAATATTCTAATATATTATATAAAAAAACTTACGTCTTTGTAGTTGGTATCAAAAAAATGTTTAGTTTCCCTTTAGAACTAGGATGAGAAAAATTTAGTGATAACCCTAGTGATATGTATAAAAACAAGTATAAATAAATGTCTATGTATATTTTAGGAAAATGGCATGATATTTTATTGAATTTTATAGAAATTGGTTGATAATAAATTAAAACCCTATATAGATACTACAACTGGAAGTTGATCAAAAATTTATGTACCTTGGTATAATAACTATTAAAAAGGAACATCTAACATGACTCCTGATTTAATTTTTATATGAAAATGAGGCATATTGCGCTTTTGGTTTGACACTCTTAGAGGATATATATTTGAAATTAAAAAAAACTCATTATGAATAAACATGAAGGAATTGAATTGGATACATCCATGAAAAACAACGTATAAACCTGAGGTGTCATAAAGTGAATAGAATTTATCATAATTTACATATGATGGAAAATATTTTTCATTATTATGTTGGTTCTCAATATAATTGTTATTTATCATACTATTCATCGTTGATTTAGTCAATGAAAATAACTAGGACGAATCAATTTAACATTGAATTTGATGGAATCATTAGTGATTTGAATAAACCAGATCGGATTATGACTAAAAATAAATATATTATGATTATACATAATCATACATCACAATATATGATTAAAAATTTGAACTTAAATGAGATTCCTAAAAAGTCAAATAAAAGGAGTGTGTACGTTTTTGAAAGTTGTCATGGTAATGAACATTGAGGAATGATGAATCATCTTATTACATTTTCATAAGTGGGAAGAATAACCTAGAAAAATATCTCTAAAGGATCGAATGATGTTTACTATATGGAAATAGATATCATAGATAAAAATATTTATATAAAATTTGATGTATTATTTTTGGGGAGCATGTTCATTATTTGATTCAATAAACTAAACTATGGATTATGCAAGTGATCTTGGAAGGAACAATGTTATACCCACTAATCTAAGTAAAAGGGTTCAATTGTTTATGTATTGGGATTATATAATTGTGGTATATAAGTACAGAATCATTCTGGTAATTTTTACCATTAGTCTAAAAATAAATTTCAAGAATTAGTATATTTTTTGATTATTGTGACCAGCTTGGTTAACATTCACAATACAGTCTCACAGTTATACTATTATAACAATGTATGTTTTTCAAAATTCATAAAACTATAAATAAGAAGGAAGAAATGTGAAAATTATTTCTTGGATGTAGTTACCCCAAAAGAATATAATAGTGAATTTCTATTGATTCTGGACAGTGGATTCTACACACATGTGATATATGATTTATTGCTATCAAAATATGTCAAAAATTTCATGTATAGATATATGAGAACAATATTAATTCATAGCTACCAATTAATAGTGTTTGTTAAATAGTAATTGGAAAGAGAAATTAAAATCCAAATACATTTTATATGATATTGGTCTAATTAAATTGTGTTCTATTTTACTCAACTAAATGAAGTTTTTAATGATTTGCTTTTAATAAATGAAGTGGTATATTTTTTATATTATACGATATTCATTTTTTATTAATAGGACTTTGAAAAATGTAAAACATGTTTCAAGTTGTCCATCATAACATTTTAGGACAACCATGCATAAAAAATTAAATCAAAATATTTGTAAATGTCTTAGCCATATTGGATTGAAAAATATGATTTAGATCACCATTTAAGATGTATTATATGTATTCATATGGTTATAACTAAAATATAGAATTTGGAAGTCTATATTTATTCAATATTAATGGTTAATATTCATATGTTTGAGAAGAGAGGAGATGGTGGTTTCTTCCTTGGTTTCTTACAAATGGAAGAGAATACTCCTATTAAAATAAATCATTATAGAATAATTATAAAACCACTTATTTTATTATATAAATATATATAATGAATGAAGTAAGGTATTAAGAATAGTTTTTCAAAAGTTAATATGAATTTTTATTATTATAAAGACATAAGTGGATTCTTAATATGGTTGATATTAAAAAGTTTTTTCATTCAGAGAAAATGATTGGGTAATTTTAAGTAATGATTAGAATTTATATTCACATCATCCAAGAATGACAAAAAAATGATAAGGCCCAAAATTTAATGAACCTGAACATAGTATCCTAGAGATAATGGCTAAATTATTACATTGGAATACATAACACTAATATCATCTGAATGGATCAAACTGTTTAGTATTATGGGAGAACATGATCCATACATGAATTAAACATTACATGAAAAAACATGGAAATCAACATAGTTCATTATTTAAAACTCCAATAGTCCCATAAATATATCCCATTATATAAATCATAAAATATTTTTGATAATATTTTTTAAAGGAAACATACGAATTGGTTGATCTCAAATGATTTGTAACGGTATGCATACAACATAAGATATAAAAGGAATGATTATAAAGGAATGAATAAATAGTGATCAAATAATTCATGAAAAATAATATAATAAGATATATACTTATCCTTGGATACAATAACAATTAAAATAAGTATACAGTCATTTAGAAATATATTTCTCAATGATAGAATTCATAATTTTAGAAATCTAAAACCTATTATTAATGATTGGTGAAAAAAAAGTAAATAACCATCATGGCCTTACAAAAAAATAACTAATTATATGTGCAAGTCCTCAAAAACCCCTTAATATACATTTTCTCATGAGACTAACCAATGAATCAAGGTGAAATAGTAAGATACAATCATCACATAATAATTCTCTTGGATTCCACATATGAATGTGGTGAATCATACTAAATGAAATCATTTGTATTGAAAATTTATATAAATATTTTATTTAATCATTAGTTAATAACCACACTCATTAACCATGCAATGTAATTTGGCGAATGATATCAGTATAATATATCACTAACCAAAATGTCTCTAAAATATCCAAATAAATAACAAAATATGGTATCATTACAACAAATCCCAATGGGAGAATAACTGAAGTTAATGTTGTTGTTGATGATAAAAATAATAACAAGAAAATTTCAATATGAAATTTATTAAGATAAATACCCATTTCACATTGATAATAACATTTAAAAACCAAAAATTTCATAAATATTTAGAAAAAAATAACTTTGAAAAGAATCATGTAATATTTTGAAGAATGCATCAATGAAATTACCTATAATGATTGTGGGTATTTATTTTCTTACCATATAACTAGAAAATAACAATCCTTTCACATTTTCTAAAAAGAAAATCCTTTATAAAATTAGAGCATGATTCCTTTTAAACTAATTTAAAAAAATCATATATAAGTGAAAATGTATATAATAAATATTTTGGAAGTTTTTTTAAAAAAATATTGAAACAATGTTTTTAAAATATCTATATTAAGGAAAAATGATTTGGGAATGAATAGGGAAATAAATTAATACGTTCTGAGAAACATTTCTATATATAATTTTAACTAAAAATGAGAATAAAATGGTGAAATTACTAAAAAGATTCCGGAACAACCATAGTGGAAGAAAATATTGTGTGTTTAAGAGAGGAATATATAACAATTCCACCAATGGATACCTAGGCATGTATAATCCTTAATAATTTTTTTTAGAAGTTGGGGACATGAACTGGTTTCCCAATTCGTGTCGCCAATGAAATTTATTAAAATAAAAAGAGTTCAAAACAAACCTCAAGGTGTAATTAGCTTACACCAGCAGGGATTAAATGGATTACAATAAAAAACTACAGAAAAGAAAACCAAAATATAAAGTCAGCCAAAGAAAATCACCAGACTGCTCAAAGCTTCAAGGACGGTTTATTATGAGAGAGCTCCAACTAATAAATTAGGTAGGCTACTTACCAGACTGAACGTTTCATATTTACAGACCACCTGTACTGCCTGAAACAGACATAACAGAATTGATATCCAATAACCAGTCTAGTATTCTTGGGAAAATAGAAGAAACCAACTAAAAACATAGCAGAATTCTAAAAATCCAGATCGGTTTCAGAGTAGGTTCTGGCAGATCAGATGTTGAACAATGAAGTAAATCAGAAAAGACTGCAAACTGATTCAAAATGAGATAAATCTGTATTGAGTTGAAACCAATAGCCATCTCATCTCATAACCGTTCATAATTCCACTAACCAGATCAGAACCAGTTCCAAGAAAGAGAAAAAGATAACTGGGTAGATTCAATTAATCCAAACCATTTCACCCAGATCGAAAAAAAGAGCTGACCTTTCTTGAAATCTATAAATCAAGGATATTCAAGCCAAGAGCAACATCCATTCTAGCTTCAAGTTGATTTGTTGTTCATCTTTGATTTTTTAGTGGAGATGGATCTTTTAATATAAAGATATTGCTCAGTGGAGATGTATAATCCTTAATAATGATAACATTAAAAAATAAGCCCTTACTCTAGTATAAATTACTTTGTATATGTATAATTATACTATATTATAAATATTTATTTAATAAAAAAACATTCTACAAAAATTATCAAATATATCAAACCATATAATATTTAATTTAAAAAAATTAACCCTATTTTATTTACAATACATTATTATTCCACTATTCCAACTCAAAAATACATCATTTTCATGTATGTTTGGGTTATTAGGTTTTGGTACTTTTACATTAATCATAGATTCTTCATATCCAAAATTCTATTCAAGATATAAAAATCATTTTTTTCATAATATACAAATTTAGAGTCATTGTTAAAATTTCTATATTGAAAAATAAATTAAACCATTCGAGTAATGGTAGGTTGTACTTACAAATGAAAGATGATTTCATTTTTTGAAGGAATTAATGAAGTGAAGATAAATAATAATTCACCATTATATATTTATTACTATTTTATATATAATATATATTCATTACATATATATAATTCTTATAGTCCACATAAAATGGAAACAAAAACCAATTTTATTACCTTTTGGAGGTGGTAGTCCACCTGAATTCATGATCCACATTATCATTTTTCAATTGATTGGAATGAAGATATGATATTAAAAATATATAATCATAATTGTGGGAAAAATATATTATATAATTATTCAATGTGTCATAGAACCCGTCCCTTAAATATGGATTTGAAAAATTAATTATATCGAAATGTGTAGATGGTAGTTTGTACGTACACAATAGTGCTATATTAACTTTGTATTTTATGGAAATGTGAGTAGATAATTGGTGTTTCATAATCATAAAAACAAGTCAGTATATATTGGATACATAATTTATTATTTTTTGATAGATATAATAGATTTATATAAGGTATAACAATATGTAAAAATTAAACTGATCAATTATGTTGATTAATTATTCTTAAAAATAAATACATTATATATTATATTAAAGAACCTCGTGTTTGTCATTTGGGAAGAAATAATCCTATAAATTGTTTTTTGGGGAGTTGGGAGTGTAAGAACCTGGTGTTTGCTGTGAAAGATTTTGGAATATTCTTGATGATATTCCAGAGCAGCTCCTTCAGACGGCGTGCGATTTCGAGCCCTAGAGTGGCCGGAATTAAATTTTCAGTGTGTTCACACTGGAAACACTAAATTAATGAGATAACTTCTAAACGGATTAATAGATCAGAGATATGAGTGTACGGATGGGTCTGGAATGGGGTGTTTACCCTAGGAACGACATAAAACTTGTCAGCGCGGGATGTTTGGACCCCTCGCCCGCTTCTGGAACGTTAAACGAATTAAATAAATTAATTAATTCGTTTAATGGAGAAATGTAGGTATCTCTTAAATGGTGGCTCGGATTTGAAATTCGAGGGAACCTTTGAGTTTTGAATGTGTCGTTTACCCTAGGAGGGGTATAAGTCTTGCGGGCGTGGGCCGTTTGTGAAAAATGGCCCCAGTGGCGTTTTCGTAATTTAGCGGCTTCAGATGTTAAATTTTATAACTTTTGAACGGGGTATCAGATTGAAATTCTGAGACAACCGTTTCGCTCGGAGCATGGTTTTTAGCCTAGGGGAGTCTTAATCCCAACCCCGCCAAAATTTTGGGTTCGGGGCTATCAGGCGGCGTTTAAGTATTTTCTACTTAAACGCATCCCCTCCCCTCTTCTTCTTCTTCTTCTTCTTCTTCTTCTTCTTCCTCAAACCCTACCCTCTCCTCCAGCTCTGATGAGGCAGCTCTGACGAAGCAGCTCGGGCAAAGCGTGGCACGGCGGCGGACTCCCCGTGAAGCTCCGGGCATCGCCCAAGAGGTAGGAGGTTGCCTTGCGTTTTCATTTCTGAACCGCCCTTTGAATTCATATTTATGCGTCGATTTTATGTTTGATCTTAGAACAAAGCCCGTATATGCATATTGCATTTCTTTTTCTTCCCATTGCTTATTTCGGATCAAAAATCCGAGTTCGGACATAGTCCCAAACTCTGGCTGAAGTTTGCAGGTTTTGGGATTTTGAGGCGGCAGCGTGGTGGTCCGGGGAGCTTCGGGGCGGCGCGGCTTCGGTTCCAGGCAGTGGCATGGTGAGTAGGAGGCGGCGCGGCGAGCAGACGGTGGCACGGTGCTTCGGTCGGGCGAGCTCCAGGGGAGGTGGCCGGCTTCAGGGCGATGGCGGGGCGGGTCTCGGGCGGCGCCGGCGTAGCGCGAAGAGGGAGGGCCGCGGGGTGCGCGACCCCGCGTGCGGCGACCGCGACCCGCGTAATGCGGGTCACTGCGGGAGAAAGGGACCGGCCGTTAAGGCCAGTTGGTGGCGACAGGCCACGGCCAGTTGGCCGCGGTGGACCGAACCGGACCCGCGGCCGGGCCGCGTGCCGGCTGTGGGCGGACCGGCCGGACCGGGCCGGTCCGGCCCAAGGGAGTTTCCCCTTTTGAATTTCCGACGCCCGTATCTTTCGCTACGGGCATTCGTTTTGCACGCTGTCAGTGGCAACGCAGACCTTGTGTCGTGGGGAATGTTTAGAGCTAGTATTGGGAATTGTTAATTCCCAAAACGAGGGGCCGCGGAGGCGCGACGTGTCCTTAAGTGGGCGACCGTATTCCCCTTGTTTCTTGTTTTGGATGACACGGACGCATGTGATGTCCACTTTGAGTGCCGTCAGTTGAGTTGGAACCCTGGCGTCGAGGCGGAGGATTCCAGGGTGGTTCCGGGCGTTGAAGCCGGAGTTGAGGCGTGGGCCCCACAGCCCGTCTTTTGAGCTGCGGGCAGCGTTTCACGAATTTTTTATCGGGCGTCCATTTGGGGCGTGCGAGTAGTCATTTCTGGATGTTTTTCCGAGGGCATTGCAATGGTACAATCCACCCGCCCTAATTCGGCACGATGGTTTGGGTCCCACGAGGGTCGTTTGGGCGTCGACGGTGATTTTCCATCTTTATCACCGGGCGACCGTTTTGGACAAGTGAGTAGTCCATCTTGTGTGCTTTTTCGAGAGGATCGTAACGGTGCGATCTGTTCGTTGAGTTTCGGGACTGGGTTGTGGGTCCCACGTGGCACCGCTTGTGTGCGGTGCGCCGGAATGCATCTTTTTCTTCAGATATCTGTTGCACTTATGTGAGTAGTGTTTTTGACGTGTTTTACCGAGGGGATCACAATGGTGAGATGTGCTCGACTGTTTTCGGGGCTGAGGCTCGGGATCACAGGATGACGTTCGGGCATGAGGTGGTGTTGGTGACCTTTCCGTCGTATATCAGTTGGAGGCGAGTAAGTAGTCGATCTCGCGTGTTTTTCGTGAGGATTACAACGGTGTGATCCGTTTGGTTGTGCGGAGCCTCTTGCACGATCTTATGAACAGTGGATGCATGGAAGATGCTCTAGTGGTGGTTCGCCCTACCTTGTTTGTAGCGGGCCCTTGGCGTGTGATCGCGCACTCTTGGGAGAGTGATGTAAGTGGTTCACGAGATGTGGTTGGCCGTGCCTGGGCCTTTGAGGTGGAGTTTTTATGTCACACCTCCGCGTTGACGTTGGGTGCCGTGTGCACGATAGCCTTTGGGCTTGAATGAGGTACACTCTGGGAGTATACGAGAGTGCTTGGAGGTACGTGTGGTTTTTACCTGAGAAAGATTGTGTGCTCATTTGGGGTTGACGTGGGGCCACACGTCGTGTGGGCCCCATGTGTGTGTCGTGTTCTGCCTTGCGTACTTTGACCTCTCGCGGTGTAGGGGGTCCCCCTGTGCTAGTTTGTTTGACCAGTAGGGTGGAGCTTTTCCCCTGGCTTTGTGCTCATTTGTTTGACTAGCAGGGTTGAGTGGTCTCCCCCTGGTTTCGTTCTCGATGGATCGGTCAGTAGTGGTGCTAGTGGCACCCTATGATGGAACAGGCGCTAAACACCTTTGGGTGAGTTATGCTGGAGTTGGGTGGTTGCACGATACACACTCCATGTTTGGTTGGCCAGTGTTGTGCCCTCCAGTAGATATGTCTAGAGATGTTCTGAGTTCTACCCTCCAGCGGGGCTGGGCAGTGTTTTACTCATCGACTTCTTCGGGTTTACCCTCCAGCCGGGCTGGGCAGTGGGTTGCTCACTGAATTTTAGGGTTTACCCTCCAGCAGAGACTGGGCAGTGGGTCACCCAACACTCTTAGGGTCTACCCTCCAGCAGAGACTGGGCAGTGGGTCACCCGACACTCTTAGGGTCTACCCTCCAGCAGAGACTGGGAAGTGGGTCACCCGACACTCTTAGGGTATACCCTCCAGCAGAGACTGGGTTGTGAGTCACCCGACGACCTCTTAGAGTCTACCCTCCGGCAGGGCTGGGCAGTGGGTCGCCCGTCATCTAGTTACAGGTCTACCCTCCAGCAAGGCTGGGTAGTGGGTCTCCTGTCAAATTATTCCAGGTCTACCCTCCAGCGGGGCTGGGCAGTGGGTCGCCTGATGATGTGTTATGGTCTACCCTCCAGTGGGGCTAGGTAGTGGGTCACCTGATGGCGTCTTATGGTTTACCCTCAAGCAAGGCTAGGTAGTGGGTCACCCTGTATCTTATTAAGGTCTACCCTCCCGTGGGGTTGTGCTGTGGGTCTCCGGATGATGTATTATGGTCTACCCTCCAGCAGGGCTGGGCAGTGGGTCACCCGATATCAAATTATGAATTACCCTCCAGCATGGCTGGGCAGTGGGGACACCAGTTGGCATTCCAGGCTCAGTATTTTCTACTAGGCTACTCTGAGGCATTCCTCCATTATTACCGGAGCGGGACCCTTGGTTATACGGGCCATTATTGTGAAGACTTTGACTTTGAGGAGACCTCTCGACTACGGGGCAATGACGAGTTGTGGTTTGACGTTTCCCCAGAACTCTCATGTATGAGGGGCACCTTCCCCACCGAGATGCGTCATTGCGACGCGATCTAAAACCGTGTGGGTGAGTCAGTGACGCCCAATGCGGATAGTGTTGAGGTGTGGTGTTTGAGCCCTTGGCTTGCGGTTCGGGGCAGACATGCGGGATGTTGGGCGATGATGGTTGTTATGTCTGGGACTGTTGGCTACTCTTTTCTTGGGCTGAGCTATGGGACGGAGATCCCCTTACGACGTTTTTTGGGATTCTTGATTGAGCATAAGGATATGTATATACCTTGTTCGAGTACCCACTTCTTGGGCTTGGTTACTCTCCCTCTAGGAGAGGTGAAGACGCGCGGGGTATGCCACGTGCTTTTTGTGTCTATCTTCTCGTGGTTGGGTGAGTTTACTCTCCTGCTATAGGTATCGAATACTCGACGGGAAGTTCATCTTCTCACCGTTTCCATCTCCTTATGCCTGGACGAGTCTACATCCTTTCACTTGTTGGGTTGATCTGGACTCTTTACTGCACTTTCAGTTGTACTCCTCTACTTTTCCTGTTCGCTCTACCACTCACCCTTTGGTACCTCCTTTTGTTGCTCCCTCAAGCCTTCAGTGTATCCTACTAAGTATTTTAATACTCACCCCTGCTTGGGCTTTTCCCGCACTTGGTGTGCCCTTTCAGACGACGGACAGGTGGAGCGTGACTTCGGTGGAGTGTAGAAGCATGGGATATTGGACCGCGTGCGGTGGTCGTGGCCAGGTTTTAGGTGGGAGATCTGGTAGTTGTTCCTTTTTTTGTTTACGTATTGCCGGGTTGTGGCACCTTTTCTGGTTGGGCGCAAATTTTGTCCCTTTTTCCTTTTCAGTTTACTTTCATCTTGTACCTTGTACTATTAGAGGTCGATGCACTCTTGTGGTTATTTATAGAATTTTCCCTTTATTTACTTGTCTTTTCTTTTACTCTCCAATTTTCATTGAGTGTGTTGTGTGTGGGTGTGTTTAGGTACTTAGGAAAAGGCCTCCCCGAGTTATTGTGCCTTCGGCACTGGTCGCCAGCCCCTGGCCTATGGAGGCAGGCTTGGGGTAGTTGTGGCTCGAGCCCGGGTTGGGTCGGGTCGTGACAAAGTGGTATCAAAGGTGGTTCGTTCCTTGGGACGTTGTGCGGATGTCCCTAAAAGAGGAATTGGTTGGGATATAGGGCCACAATGTTAATTTGTCTCGATAGCGGCTCTCAGGCTAGGGAGTTCAGTGATGGTGCGGTGGCCGACGTATCCATTCACCAGGACCTTGATAACCCACTTGTCGACTTGGCATGCTGAGACACATTTTGCAGGGAAAATTTTGTTTATGAATCACATAGGACTGAGTCTTGACTTTCCTTCTTGAGTCAGCTCCCCATCATTGTTGTTGTTAGTATATACATATATGCTCATCTGACCGCGGCACTCCTTGATAATATTTAGGATATCTCCGCGTGGACAGTCATCCAGGATATCAGCTTTGGTTCGTGACGAAGACACTGTGAGCTATGAGGCCTCAGTCCAGGACCCATCACGCAAGCCCTTTTCTCTGGGTGGGCCGGTAGCAGTACCCCCACCTATTGAGCAGTAGACAGTTTCAGCAGAGCAGGATGAGTGTGAGCACGGGTTGAGCGCGCTCCGTGAGTTCCAGTAGCAGAGACCGCTAAGGTTCAGTGGTGAGCCGGACCCTCAGGTAGTAGAGGTTTGGCTAGAGGCGGTAGTTATCCTTTTCAGGCTTGTGCAGACACCAACAGATCAGAGAGTGGCTTTGGAAGCCAGCCTTTTTCGTGGAGTAGCTTGGCGTTGGTGGAGTCTGGTGACTAAGTTCCTTGACGAGCCGTCACTTTCGTTGGACGAATTTCAGCTGTTGTTTCATGAAGTGTTTTTCCCCACCTTCTTGCGCTCCTTTCGGATTCAAGAGCTCCTGCAGTTTCAGTAGGTTGGGATGACGGTGGCCGAGTACACGACTAGTTTTGTACACCGTGCACGCTTTTACCCAAACCTGGTCCATGACGACAACCTCCGAGCGCGGAAGCTTAAGCAGGGTCTCTGCCGAGAGATTCGTGCTGTCATAGTACCCTTGGGAATTTCCACATATGCCAGGGTGCTAGAGCAGGCGCTGGTGACAGAGGGCTTCCTGTCACATTCTAGTGTTGGTTGTGGCAGCATTCACATTGTAGCCGAGACGTCTGCCGCAGCTAGTGGGCGTCGGAAAGCAGAACCTCAACGCAGGTGGATTACTGACAAACGAACTCATGGGCATGGTCGTACACCACAGTGGCACCGGAGGGCACTAGTGCAGCCCAGAGAGGGTCGGTGCTATGCTTGTGACGGGCGAGGTCACTTGGCATGAGACTGCCCGACCCGAGTTGCTGAGAGCTTCGGGCTGGTAGCAGGCGCACCACCATGGCGGAGGTAGCGCTGTGATCGGAGTAGTGCCCAGAGAGGTGGTGCTAGCAGAGGAGCAGGAGGAGCTGGTGGTGGAAGACGACTTTATGCAGTCTTCCCACCAACACTAGGCGGTCCACGTCAGGCTCCGGGAGCTGACGGTTGGGACCGCAGGTAGCCACGAGCTTTGGATGTCTACGATCCTGTAGAGCACGGGATGGTGAGAGGTACCCCTTGCGACTCTTATACTTCTTGAAGTAGAATTGTTAGGCTCTGAGTGTGAAAGGCATTTCTCCCTGCTCCTTGTTTGAGGTGGTACTAGGGTGACGCAGGGCGTCAGGTGTAACGTTGTGTTGGTAAGGAAAAAGGCATGAGACCTTTTCCTTTAGTCGATGGTGTTGACTCCTTCGCCTTTTGAGCGTGTAAGAGAGCATCGACTATGGAATATTTTATGACCAGATATCCTTCGGAGTTTCACCATATGGATATTCTGAAGGAGGGAATCACCGGGCCTTGTTCCAGGTGCGAGCGGTGATTCCAGTCGCGTCGTCCGACGTAGAGGTTTGAACGGGGAGGTGAGCTACCCCCGAGGGCCGTCGGGCCATTTGAGACCGTGCAAAGGGATGGAGAGGTGCCCTACTGCCTTACCCTAACCCCAAAGTCTAGAGTGGGTGCAGGACATTGGCAAGGGCCAACCTCGCATGAACATATCAATCTTTTGGTCTGTGTGAGGTGGCACAGATCTGTGCGTGGGTTCTTCTGGGTATGGGAAAGCCAGGTGTGGGCTTAGTAACCTGTGTTTCTCCCATGTTTTGCTTTTCAGGGATGAAAATCTTGAAGGAGGGAATGATGTAAGAACCTTGTTTTTTCTGTGAAAGACTTTGGAATATTCGTGATGATATTCCATAGCAGCACCTTCAGACGGCGTGCGATTCCCAGCCCTGGAGCGGCTGGAATTAAATTTTCAGTGCGTTCACACTGGAAACACAAAATAAATGAGATAACTCCTAAACGGAGTTCCGGATCAGAGATCCGAGTGTACGGATGGGTCCAGAATGGGGTTTTTACCCTGGGAACGACATAAAACTTGTCGGCGCGGGATGTTTGGACCCCTTTCCCGCTTCTGGAACATTAAAGGAATTAAATTAATTAATTAATTTGTTTAATGGATAAACGCAGGTATCTCTTAAACGGTGGTTTGGATTTGAAAATAGAGGGCACCGTTGAGTTCAGAATGTGTCGTTTACCCTAGTAGGGGTATAAGTTTTGCGGGCGTGGGCCGTTTGTGAAAAATGGCCCCAGGGGCGTTTTCATAATTTAGCGTCTTCGGACATTAAATTTTATAACTTTTGAACGGGGTCTCGGATTTAAATTCCAAGACCTCCGTTGCGCTTGAAGTGTGGTTTTTAGCCTAGGGGAGTCTTAATCCCAACCCCGCTGAAATTTCGGGTTCGGGGCTATCGGGCGGCGTTTAAGTATTTTCTACTTAAACGCATCCCCTTCCCTCTTCTTCTTCTTCTTCTTCTTCTTCTTACTCAAACCCTACCCTATCCTCCATCTCCGATGAGGTAGCTCCGGCGAAGCAGCTCCGGCAAGGCACGGCGCGGTGGCAGACTCCCCGTGAAGCTCCGGGCATTGCCAAGAGGTAGGAGGTTGCGCTGCGTTTTCATTTCCGAACCACCCTTTGAATTCCAATTTATTCACCGATTTGATGTTTTATCTTCGAACAACTCCTGTATATGCGTAGTAGATTTTTTGTTCTTCCGATCACTTCTTTCGGATCAAATATTTGAGTTCGGACATAGTCGCAAACTCCCGTCGAAGTTTGTGGGTTTTGGGATTTTCCGGCAGCAGCGTGGTGGTCTGTGGAGCTCCGGGGCGGCACGGCTTCGGTTCCAGGCGGTGGAGCGGCAAGCAGGAGGCGGCGCAGCGAGCAGGCGGTGGTGCGGCGCTTTGGCCGGGAGAGCGGCCATCGGAGGCGGCTGGCTTCAGGGCGACGGCGAGGCGGGTCTCAGGCGACGCCGGCGTAGCGCGAAGAGGCAGGGCCGCGGGGTGCCCGACCACGCGTGCGATGACCGCGACCCGCGTAACGCAGGTCGCTGCGGTAGAAAGGGATCGGCCGTCAAGGCCAGTTGGTGGCGACAGGCCGCAGCCAGCTGGACGCGGCAGACCGAACCGGACCCGTGGCCGGGCCGCGGGCCGACTGTGGGCGGACCGGCCGGACCGGGCCGGTCCGGCCCAAAGGAGTTTCCCCTTTTGAATGTCCAACGCTCGTAGCTTTCGCTACGGGCGTCCGTTTTGTGCGTCGTCAGCTGCAGCATGGACCTTGCGTCATGGGGACTGTTTAGATCTAGTTTCGGGAATTTTTAATTCCTGAAACGAGGGGTCATGGAGGCGCGACCTGTCCTTAAGTGGGCGAGCTTATTCCCTGAGTTTCTTGTTTTAGAGGGCGCGGACGCATGAGACATCCGCTTTGAGTGTCGTCAGTTGCGTTGGAACCCTGGCGTCGAGGCAGAGGATTCCAGGGTAGTTCTGGGCATTGATGCCGGAGTTGAGTCGTGGACCCCATGGCCCATCTTTTGAGCTGCGGGCAGCGTTTCACGACTTTTTCATCGGATGTCCGTTTGGGGCATGCGAGTAGTCGCTTCTAGATGTTTTTCTGAGGGAATTGCAATGGTTCAATACGCCCGCCCTAATTCGGCACGATGGTGTGGGGCCCACGAGGGCTATTTGGGCGTCGACGATGATTTTCCATCTTTATCAGCGGGCGACCGTTTTGGACACGTGAGTAGTCCATCTTTTGTGCTTTTTCGAGAGGATCACAATGGTGCGATCCATTCATTGAGTTTCAGGACCGGGTGCGGGTCCCATGTGGCATCGCTCGTGTGCGGTGCGCCAGAATTCATCTTTTTCTCTGGATATCTGTTGCACTCATGTGAGTAGTGATTTTGACATGTTTTCCCAAGGGGATCACAATGGTGCAATGTGCCCGACTGTTTTCGGGGTCGAGGCTCAGGATCACGGGACGCCGTTCGGGCGTGGGGCGGTGTTGGTGAACTTTCCGTCGGATATCCGTTGGAGGCGAGTATGTAGTCAATGTCGCGTGTTTTTCTGCAAGGATTACAACGGTGTGATCCGTTTGGTTGTACAGAGCCTCTTGCACGATCTTATTAACAGCGGAAGCATGGAAGATGCTCTAGTGGTGGTTTGCCCTACCTTGTTTGTAGCGGGACCTTGGTGTGTGATCATGAACTCTTGGGAGAGTGATGTAAGTGGTTCACGGGATGTGGTTGGCCGTGCCTGGTCCTTTGAGGTGGAGTTGTTATGTCATGCCTCCGTATTGACACTGAGTGTCGTGTGCACGATAACCTTTGGGCTAGAACGAGGAATACTCTGGGAGTATACATGAGTGGTTGGAGGTACGTGTGGTTTGTACCTGAGAACGTTTGTGCACTCAGTTGGCGTTGACGTGGGGCTACACTTCGTGTGGGCCCCATGTGCGTGTCATGTTCTGCCCTGTGTACTTTGACCTCTCACAATGTAGAGGATTCGTCTGTGCTCATTTGTTTGACCAGCAGGGTGGAGCTTTTCCCCTGGCTTTGAGCTCATTTGTTTGACCAGCAGGGTTGAGTGGACTCCCCCTGGTTTCATTCTCGATGGATTGGTCAGTAGTGGTGCTAGTGGCACCCCGTGATGGAATAGGAGCTGAACCCCTTTGGGTGAGTTGTGCTGGAGTTGGGTGGTTGCGCGATATCCACTCTGTGTTTGGTTGGCCAATGTTGTGCCCTCCAGTGGAGATGTCTAGATCTGTTCTGAGTTCTACCCTCCAGCGGGGCTGGGTAGTGGGTTACTCATCGACTTCTTCGGGTTTACCCTCTAGCGGGGCTGGGCAGTGGGTTTCTCACTGAATTTTAGGGTTTACCCTCTAGTAGAGACTGGGTAGTGGGTCACCCGACACTCATAGGGTCTACCCTCGAGCAGAGACTGGGCAGTGGGTCACCCGACACTCTTAGGGTCTACCCTCCAGCAGAGACTGGGCAGTGGGTCACCCAACACTCTTAGGGTCTACCCTCCAGCAGAGACTGGACAGTGGGTCACCCGATGAACTCTTAGGGTCTACCCTCCAGCAGGGTTGGGCAGGGGGTCGCCCATCGTATAGTTCCAGGTCTACCCTATAGCAAGGCTGGGCAGTGGGTCGCCTGTTGACTTATTCTAGGTCTACCCTCTAGCAGGGCTTAGTTGTGGGTCGCCTGATGATGTGTTATGGTCTACCCTCCAGCGAAGCTGGGTAGTGGGTCGCCTGATGATGTCTTATGGTTTACCCTCCAACAGAGTTGGGCAGTGGGTCACCCAGTAGCTTATTAAGGTCTACCCTCCAGTGGGGCTGGGCAGTGGGTCGTCGGATGATGTATTATGGTCTACCCTACAGCTGGGCTGGGCAGTGGGTCACCCGATATCATATTATGAATTACCCTCCAGCATGGCTGGGCAGTGGGGACACTAGTTGGCATTCCAGGCTCAGTCCTTTCTACTAGTCTAGTCTGAGGATTTCCTCCATTATTACTGGAGCGGGACCCTTGGTTATATAGGCTAGTGTTATGATGGCATTGACTTTGAGGAGACCTCTCGACTGCGGGGTAGTGACGAGTTGTGGTTTGACGTTTCCCCAAAACTCTAAAGTACGAGGGGCACTTTCCCCACTGAGACGCGTTCTTGCGAAGTGATCTAAAACCGTATGGGAGAGTCAGTGCTGCCCAAAGCGGATACTGTCGAGGTGTGGTTTTTGAGCCCTTGGCTTGCGGTTTGGGGCAGACGTGCGGGATGTTGGGCGACGATGATGGTTATTTCTGGGACTGTTCTCTACACTTTTCTTGGGCTGAGCTACGGGACGGAGATCCCCTTACGAAGTTGTTCGGTCTTCTTGATTGAGCATAAGGATATTTATATACCTTGTTTGAGTACCCACTTCTTGGGCTTGGTTACTCTCCCTCTAGGAGATGCAAAGACGCGCGGGGTATGCCACGTGCTTTTCGTGGCTAGCTTCTCGTGGTTGGGTGAGTCTACTCTCCTACTACAGGTAGCGAAGACTCGGTGGGAAGTTCATCTTATCACCATTTCCAGCTCCTTGTGCCTGGACGAGTCTACATCCTTTCTCTTGTTGGGTTGAGCTTGACTCTTTACTGCACTTTCAGTTGTACTCCTCTACTTTTCTTGTTCGCTCTACCGCTCACCCTCCGGTACCTCCTTCTGTTGCTCCCTCGAGCCTTCGAGGTATCCTACTGAGTATTTTTATACTCACCCCTGCTTGGGATTTTCCCACACTTGGTGTGCCCTTGCAGACAACGGACAGGTGGAGCGTGACTTCAGTGGAGCGTAGGAGCTTGGGAGCTTGGACCGCGTGCGGTGGTCGTGGCCGGGTTTCAGGTGGGAGATCCGCCAGCTGTTTCTTTTTTTGTTTACCTGTTTTTGGGTTGTGGCACATTTTCTGGTTGGGCGTGTGTTTTTCCCCTTTTTCCTTTTCAGTTTACTTTCATCTTGTACCTTGTACTGTTCGAGGTCGATGCACTCTTGTGGTTATTTATAGTAGTTGACCTTTATTTACTTGTCTTTTCTTTTACTCTGCACTTTGCATTGAGTGTGTTGCGTGTGGTTGTGTTCAGGTACTTAGGCAAATGCCTCCCCAAGTTATTGTGCCTTCGGCGCTGGTCACCTTCCCCTGGCCTATGGAGGCGGGCTTGGGGTAGTTGCGGCTCGAGCCCGGGTTGGGTCGAGTTGTGACAGGGAGGATAACATGGAATGGGATAGTTGATATATATTTATCTATTTAGTGTGAAACAATGAATGGATTGGTTCCGTTTAAAAATTTATGTAAGGGGAATTTTTTTAATTTAATAAAAGATAAAATTAAAATAGAGTCATTATCTTTCCCAAATGACGTAAAATGGAAATATATTCATTAATAAGTTTTTATATAGTTGAAATATCACTAGCTAATAATAATTTTATGTATTTATGTTGTATTTTAATCCTCATCTTCTTATTTAACACCATAGTGATAATAATTTTTACTATAAACATGATAGTGTAATATTAACCCCAAAAGGGATATAATATTTCATATTAGGTAACTATTTACTCATAAAGGGAAAAAATATGAAATTTTGTTCCATATATTACACAATTTTCAACTTTATTTTTTAATGGTTTTTAAATAATTTAGTAAAATTTATTTTCCATAAATTTTCATGACTTGCAATTTTAACCCTATTCTTTTACATTGACATAAAGGTATAATAAAAATGTTGGAACATGAATATATTACATTAAATAAAAAATAACATTTTTAAATCATATATATTATTCTTGGAATAAAATAACTCATTTAAATTATATAAATTTTAATATTTTTATAATTATTTATTTTACTTATATATTAATGGAAGAAATATTTTATTGGCTTTGAATAATAATTTAATATATTTTTATTATTACTGAAAAATAGAAAACATTTCTATCAAGAAAATAATTTTATTTATGTAAAAATATGAACTCTATTCATTCATAAAAATCTTTTTACTGATATGAATAAATAATATATTTTTAAAACTATGCGAGTGAAATTTTGTAACTTTTTTTATATAAATATTTTATTGGACATATTGTGAATACTACCTTTATAAAATAAATATCAATGATTAGGTGATAAGGGTTGAATTACCTTCATCATGTATAAATTATTGTTAAATAATATCAATTTATCAATTGATTTTATCTTAGTTTAACCAGATTAAATAGTTATGAGGGTGATAAATTTTACCATGGTAACTATTAAAATCAACCAAAAATAAAAGAATTTTTTTTTAAAAAAAATGAATCCCACTGTTTACCAATATTTAATATATTTTATGTAATTAAATTTCTATAAATGGAATAATAAAATTAAATATATGTGTGAAAAAACATGATTAATACTTCTTTATATAAAAAATACATTTTATACCTAAAACTAGATTTCTTATTACCCATGCATAGAAAGAAATATGAAATACAAGTTAAAACATTTGGTTGAATATATAATAAAATATATTCATTAAATTACTTCATCAAGAGTGATTAATTTCATTAAATATGTTAAAAACACATTTTTTTTAAATGAATACTATTTTTAGAAAACTGTTTTTTTTAATTTAAAATGATTTTTTATTTTATTTAATATTAAATAAGAACTAATTATTCCATATCTAATCATATATTTCTCAAAATTTGGTTAGTCTTAAACATACCCAAAAAATTTATTATCTTGGTTGTAACATCCATAAACTAATATTTTAGTAGTATATTGTCTTTCGTTTAATATCGGTGTTGAGTGTAACGTATATCGTCAAAGAAATTAAAATTATTTAGAAAAACTCATATCCTAAAATACCAATGAGTTTTATTTTCCCTTAAAAATCAACCATAAAATTTATAGTATATTAAATCTTAATGATATTGTTTTTGTTATTTAACATCATTTATTATGTGTCTCATGTTTCCTCGTATATCCTATGATTTTTGCAATGTTATTTTACTAGTCAAGTCATCTAATTCTTCAATATAAACTCTTTAGTGAGAAAAATATCGATAGAGCCTTCATCATAAGATAGGATTGTTTAAAATTCTATTTATCCATATTTGATCAAAAGTGTCAGGTCTAGAGTGTATATCCACAACAATGATATATGGAAAACCTTTGTTAGTTTAGAGAAACTTAGTGGGATCTCAAAATACTAACTCACTTCTCAAATTATTTCTTGGATTTAAAATGGATTGATGTACTTGGGGCTTATTTTTCCTTTATTAAAAAAATTATAGCACCCTTCTATGGAGATATAGTAATGAAAACATGATCTCCCACTTGAAATTAAAAATTCTTCCACTAGTATATGGTATAGCTATTTTTTCTTCATTGAGATACTTTTATGTGGACTAGAATTTTCTTTACGTTTTTCGTTACCTTTTTCACATGCTCTATTCCTAAAATAAGTCTATTAAAAGTTATTATTAAAAAACTATAGTATGAAATCTCTATATATATAACGATTTATATGGGTCCATTTGAATACGTCAATGTAAGATATTTTTTTAGGCGAACTCAACCTATGTTAATTAGTTATCCCATATACCATGAATGTTAAAACAAAACTACCTTAACATGAATTTTAATCTTACAATAGTCCTTTTAAGATATCTATACATTTTAGGGTTACTATAGGAACATAAATTATGATCACTAATAAGATACTTTTGGAGACATTAATATAATTTCCATATAAATCAATGATCATACATAGACACAATTGAAACATTTGAACCGTAATGACTTCAAACATTACATTTATAGTCGATAAATGATAACAAGAGTTAAGCAATATATTATTATGAGGAAATATATATATTCAGAAGGTCAATAAGAAATGACTTGTATTTCATTATTATTCATAGAATACTTCAGTACGAGAATGAAAATGTCTAGATTAATGTCATCCCATTTCCAAGTAGGAAGAAGAAGCGGTTTGATAATTCTTCTACGATTTTGTCTATTAGCCTTTATATATATAAAAACAAAATAACATGACACATTATACATAGTTTCTCAAATTATATTACACCATAAAAATTGTTCTAATAAATCTCTATGAACCTTGTTTCGATCAGTATGTGTAGGGTAATTTGAGATAAGATCATTGCATTGTAATTACCTTTTCAGTTTAAGTAGATATAGAGAATATAGTATCTTTTCAGATTTCATAATTCAAACTTCTTGAATAAATTATTACTATTTCCCATCATTCACACCTTTAATATTCTTTTCAAGATACTAATAATCTAGATTAGAGTATTTTAACATAGTATATACATATCTTTTGGAAATTATTTGAAAAATGTGTGATTTTTATCCCTCCTTAATAATTCCTAGGTTAATTATTAGAAAATACATTAATATAGGATACCAATAAATCCTCATTTTTCTCAAGAATCCATTTTTTTTGTTACTTAATGAAACTAGAAGCCTATTTCTCTTCCCTATGTAGTACTATATTGAAAAATCATAATCCATGAGAACATTATGGAATCATCATTACATCATGATGATCTCCTTAAATAAGGATATGTATTTCCAAAACACATGATCCATATATATAAAAAAATTACCCATATACATGTCTCTGTATTTTAATATAAAAGAACACATATACCATCTAATGATCAAGAGATGTATTGTTTTGTTCATGTGCCTGTAAATTCCTTGATTCATATGAAATAAAGTTATCATTCTTCATTAATCCATATCCAAGTCCCTTTTTCTAAACGCTGGTGTTGAAGCCTCATTTATTATTAAAGCAAACAAAAGACCTCTTTAACTATGTAGAGGGAAACCCGTTACATAGCTCGAATCCCAGTGGGTATTTATCTCATTACATGGCCCATAGGACTATTTTTTGGTCCAAGTCCCATTCAGTGAATAGTCCTACTACAGTACCCGCGTTGCTACAGTACCGAACAGTACCATCCACTACTATAGTACCCTACCGCCACTACAGTGACCTGTCGCCGCTACAATGTATTCCACTGCCACAGTGCGCAATAATACCTATGCCCATTGGGTTTTGAACCCCCATTTTTCATGTATAATTAAGGGGTTCTAACCACTAAGCCAAGTCCCTTATTTTTCGGATCACTATATATCGTAAACGTATATGTTTTTTATAGTATATTAAATATAAAATAATTCACTAGTCTCTCCATTAATATTTTGAAACATTCTTCATATTACATTTTCCAAATGAATTTAACCACTATGAGAAACATCGGTTCATAGGTTCGTCAATTGGGAGCTATTTTTCACAAATATCTAGTAGTAATAAGAAAACACAATGAAACTATGTGCTATAGTAATGTTCATAGGTGTAAGCCATTCTTAGGCGGCCTTCTTCAGCACAATATTAATTGATATTTCTTTTTTTAGAGACAAAATGACCATGTAAAGAAACTTTTTAAATCCATAATTTACACGTGGTAAATTTCACATTAAAACTATTTTTGTCAAAGGGTCCAAATAATGATACAAATTTGATTCTAATGGTCCGTGTGGCTCCTATTTCATACCAGGATATAAAAAAATAATCAATACTCAAAACATTCCTAGAATAATATTTTAATTATATCCATGAAGATATAGAGTACATTAGTCAACATTAATATAATTAGAGTAATCTCATAATGTCTATACCTTCTTTGAAATGTTATATCTAGAATATAATATGTCTTTAATTAAAACTTCAGATACATATAACAAAATAAAATCCTTGAAATATATTCATATCTATGAATTTGATTGAATAATTCATCAATTCAAGGTATAAGATACTTTATATTAATTAAAATAGATTTGTTTTCCATATATTTAATGAAAAACATTATAGATCTATCATTATTCTTAACAAAATTAATTGGGTTTCCCTAAGGTAAAACAAAAGTGTCATAAATCATTAATCACAAAAATCATCTAGTTATTTATATAACTCTACTAATTAGATTATTCCCACTCTATATAGAGCCTTTGATATTGGTATTTCATCATGGATTAATCAATGAAAACCCGAACTTCATACTCTGGTGGAGTTATAGGAAATTCTGTAGGAAACACATCAATGTTTTTCTATAAAATTGGTATATCATAAATTTTAGGATTACATATTCCATCCATATATATTATGTATTCCATTTTTATAAAAGAATATCATTAAAAAGGGATTGCATGGGTGTATCTAGACATGAAATAATGGTTTGAAGTCTCCTATCTTAAGATATAGAATTCCATATCTTCATAAAAAATAGTAATTTCCTTAACATTTAAATAATTTTTTTCATTATATTTTTACTTCCATTCCATACCCGTGACTATTTCAAAATAATCCCTATGTTTAAAAATGATGTATCGAAAAAGAGAATTATTTTGTGTCATAATTGGAACTGACTGGCACATCTTTTTTGCTTTGATACATCCACATGGATTCTTTCTTAATAACTCACATACTAGGGTTCTAGGGAAATATATAAGTTTCATGTAAATCATGAACGATATAAAAGAGTGTAAAGGTAAAAAATTAAATAAATCATCAAATATATTTTATGATATGATTAATGAACTTACCAACCCATCCTTAAGAACATAAAATAAGGATTTTATGATCATAGTAGCTTGTCCACGCCCTCATTTCCTCTTCTAGAGAAAAATTATTGGACACATAGGAAAATAATTTTCTTGTGCCCTACAAACATATAGTTAAATCATTAATGATTAGTAGATTATTTATTTCCTTCGTAATCACCTAAATTTTGGAAATGGTCTACCCATATGAGGAAAAAAATTTCCTTTCCAATAATATAAATTGGTGTTCCATTCCACAAGTATCAAATGTTTGAAAATACCCATGTCTCCTCTTCTCTATATCAATTTTTTCTCTATAGCGCCCTTATATTCATTCTTTCATTTGGACCAAAAATAATTTGATTATTCATTCTCTGTCCTCGTAGTATATGATAAAATATCCTAATATGATGAGAATATTTTATAGTATAGTTCCCTTTGAATTATTGGCTTTAGATTCTTAAACAAATCGTCTATCTTAGTCATTGGATTATGTGTGTAGTTAAAAACATACCATGATAAACATGTACTTTTTTATTTATACAAAAAATATATTTATTTTTTCTGCAACTCAAGAATTGTCTCTCAATATATAAAAATTTCACATGAGGAAAATATTTTCCCATAAGGAGTAACGTAATATCTTTCCACTCCATGTTATTATTTATTTTTCATCCATAATGATTCTAAACAATGAAAACCATTGACAAATATCTCATCAGAGATGATAAACTATCATTCCAACCATATCCTTTGTATTACTTTCCATACCTAAAAATATCTTTTATAAGACACTTTTCTATTGTTTAGCTGCAAATAGGATTATAGTTTCATTAACTGTTAGAGGTTTCAAACACTTTAGGGGGTCTAACATTGTCATACCATGTTGTAGATAAGTTGGTTTCTCTATGTAAGAAAGGATATTGATCATAACATGATTCAACTTCCCTATAATAGTTATTATATAACCATGTTATTTCAGTATATCCATATATAGATTCATTTTCATTCCAAGTTGGGAAAAACCTGCACGTATTACATATAATGGTATAGTTTCCATTCCCATAAAAATTCATCATTTATAAATAATTGAATTCAATTTCATAGATAATAACATTTATTTAATAATGAAACATATAATAATATTTATCCATTGATGTTGGACTAATTACAAAATCAAAATATTGGATTCTTTGGGAATATTCTAAACATAGGTTATAAGGTTATGTTTTCTAATCTATGTTTTACAAAATCCAATTCATAGTGTTTCAACTATGATTTTTATGGTACCAAAAATAGAAAAACCAACCCATGTATCCCATATTTGGTGTTTACAATATTAAAATTTAATATTTAAGGGAAATTTCATCCCAAAGGATAGACTAGATTAGTTGTATTGGAAAACTAGACATATAATTGAGTTACACATGAAATTTAAAAAAGTAAAATACAAAATTATATCTTCTGTTATAATATAAATATTTAATCTATAATATCATTATATATCAATCATAAAACACTTAATGGAATAATTAAGAATTGGAAAATTATAATGGGGTGAGCTCAGATGCTCTGTAAAGGTTTTCCAATACTGAATATTATATGAAACATAAATAACATGTCAATAATAAATGATGGAAAAATAATTCTATATAAAAAATCTCATAATCTAAAAACATAAACAAGGATATCATAAAAATAATATAATCACATGGATATTTATAACTGATTTTGTAATAATAGAATGAGTAATTATAGAAATCATAAATGTACCATTGAGGAATTGTTCCAAGAAATCTAAAAATTCCTCCATTTCATTATTCATATACATTTAACAAAATGGTTAAGGACTTAGAAGAAACCCAGTCTAGTTTTTTCTATAAGACCTAACAATGCATTGATTGGATATAGCAGGAACTTCCTATTATATAATAATTCAATTTCATTCCTCATATGAATATGTTAAAATATAATAAATGTAAAATTTTTAATTTAAAATTAGGTATATGTTCTTTTAATAACTTCCCCATTCAATTTACAAAACTTTATACCATCTAGATAAATATGTTGATTTGTATTTAAAGTGTACATCCCCATTCATAAAGATCATTAACCAGATGGAAAAAATAATTTTGATAGTGTCACTACAGTATATCACCATTGGATCATTTCTAAAATGAGTTTTGCTTCCATTTATTAATATAAATACAATAATAATTTGGTTAAAAAAGGTTCATTTGGAGAATAACATTTTATCTTTTAAAATATTATTTACAAATTATAAATTTCAAAATTATTAATAAAAATATTTTATTTGAAACTAATTTGGGTACCAAGTAAATGGAGAATAAATGTAATTTTTAGGGATGATAATGGTAAACATGTTACATTCTGTATTTGTTAAAAACATTTCTTTTCACAATATTGTAAAATAAAATCATTTAAAATGGGATAAGAGTATTTATTTCAACCCATATTGCTGAAAATTTAATCATGGGGAATATTTTATTTAATAAATCTTTTTTATAATTTTGAAAAAAAATTTGAAAATGTTTTTAAGAACATGTATATATATGAAAAAACAATTTTCACTAAAGAGAGAAATATTGTATTAAGAAAAAAATACCATTTTTCAATAATTTAAATTAAAATGATAGGAAAATGGTATGATTCTCAGAAATTTATATTATGAAAAAGTGGTTCAGAAAAACTAATGTTTTTATGATTAAAATGAAAAACAATTCCCCCATAGGAGACATAAACATAAACAATTGTGAAACAATGATGATACTGTAAAATAAATCCTTATATCAAGTTAGATTTCATTTTCACTTGTCTGAACATCCTTTATAATAAATATACATTAACTATCAATATATTCCATAAATATACTCATATATAACACATTATATACTATTTATATATAGCCTTTGAACACCTATTAATTAATATTTATAAATCACTATTCTAGTTGACAACTACTTCGTTTTTCAAGTTTACCTAGATTATATTTTTTGTCCTTATAAATTGATAATGATATAATACTTCCATAATATTAATAATAATGTAAAACTATATATATTTATTTCATTCATATTAATATTTTTGAATAATATTAATTGAAAAAAAATTATAACATTCAAGGAGATATAAGGTAATAAGTACAGATGAATACAATATTAATTTTTTAAAGGAGGGAATGAAGGAAAGGTAAATAATAATGGAAATTTCAAGAAAAAATAAAATAGAAATTATCATATATATTCATTAAATATATCAATATATAAACCAAGTTAACTAGAAATGAAAAAAAGTCACACCACTTCACGGAGATGGTGATCCACCCATATGCACGAGTGAAATTATCATTTTTCAACGGACCAGGTGGTAAGAAGATGGATATGACACTATCATAAAAGAGTAATAATTATTTAATTAATATCATATATGAATAAAGAACTTATCATAATTCCCATCCATAAATAATGGTGAATTAATATTAATTGTATCCACACATGGTGAAAATATGTCATACGTACGCACGAGTGATACTTTGAAATAATATTTTACAGAAGAGATGGTCAATAATGGTTATTTAAAAATAATTAAATTTTTTTACTATAATTAGGATACTAAATATATGGATAAATTATTTTCAGAATATATTTATAGGAGAAAATATGAACTAATAATATAAAGGTATATTTTACGATGACTAACTATTATTTGAAACAAATCCATTAGGTATCCGCTTAAAGAACAAAGTATTCGTCTTTAAGGATGACCATAAAGTCTAGAATGTGTATAGGAGATTTGGGAAGTGTAGCTTTCAAGGATTTGTAGATATATTTTGAAAACCATGGTGTGAATAAGTGAAAGGATATATGACCTTTCATAATTTAGGTGATAAGATGATTTGGAATTTATTAAAAGATTAAATTTTAATATTGTAATTAGCATGAAAAATTACTTCAAATGGACATATATTCAATGAGAAGATAGTATGTTGTTGAAAAATCTTTAACCAAACACATATAGGTAAGATTAAGTGGTATTTAAAACCATATAATTTGGTTTAGATCTTTAGTAAATGTATTTTAACACGACACATATTAATGGAATTTTCACACATAATGGGTAATAATTTTATATATAAGAAAAGTGTTGAATCATAAATGGAAAAGGTGAGTATTCATAAACCATATCATATACATGTTTTCATATTTCAGTATTCTAATAATTTTAATAAAAATTATATAAAAAATTAATTAATGTAAATTTTGACGTTATTCATTTATTTTTACATAATGGATATAAAAATAATACAATTCGAATATAATCATTTAAATCAAACCAAATATTTCATATGGAATAATAAAATGTGGGGAAAATACAAATCATTCATCTTATATCAGATTAAATATTTTTAATATTATTTACCTTACTTTTATATTAAGTGAACAAAGAATCCATTTATATTGAACAAGAATTTAGGGTATTATATATATAATATAAAATTAAAATGAAATTTTATCACGAAAATAATTTCATTAATATCATCATTGATATTTATGTTTTTTAATAAAATTCTCTTTCCATATATTAATATATAAGACATATTTAAAAATAATTGAATAAAATTTTGTAACATTCTATAATTAAAATACTACCTTGGAAATATTCAGAAAAAATTGTCAATTAAAAATATAAATTTTTACCATAAGCATATATGGGGTGGAATTTACATCACCCAATACGAGTTTAGATGAAAAATTATAACATTAGTACTTAATTTTAACCAATGCAAGCCATATTTTCCCACTACTAAGGAGATAATTTTTACAATGGCTATTATTCAAATCATTCTAAAATAAATGGAAAATATTTAAAAAATTAAATCTACTAATTATATATATATAATCTATTTTATAAAATTAAATGAATATAAATTGAATAAACTAATTTTAAACTAAATTTGAAAAATGTTATGAAAGCCTCTTTTCAGAAAAATAAATTTCAATAGATAAAAATTATTTAATCATATCATGTTCCAAGAAATTAAAATATGAATTATAAAACATTTTATGGATTATATGATATGAAAAATTATTTAAAATCATAAAAATTGTAATCAATTTCATTTATTAAGATACAAACTCAATGTGCGCATAAAAACCATTTTTCATGAATACAATTCTTTTAATTTCACATGATTTTTATTATTATTTATAATAAACAAAAACTAATGATTTTATATTAAAACATATATTTTTCATATTTTTGTTATTCCTATTCATAACCTCTAATATGAATTTCTATGTTATAATAACCACATAATATTATTTTATCAGAAAATTTATGAATTTTTAAACTCAGCGTTTTGCATAACACAACCCATCAATGGTAATAAATTTATTCAAAAAGAAACATAACATAAAATATTGGGGTGTTTAAAAAAACATCATTGATGAATGATGATATAATATTTAGATGAGAAGAATATTAATGATGGATAAAAACTAATTTTTTTCTCATGAGGAACATATATATGTATAAAAAAATTGTAGGATAAAGAGTTGATTGATGTATTGAAATAATAGTTGAATCAGACAAAGATAAATTACTCTTGGGTGTTGGTTCCCATGATTCAAAACAGAAAATTTATAAAATAAAATATATTTTTTTAAATGTTTAAATAAATTGGAAATTGTCAATGAAATAGATCAATACTTCTCTTCCAAGGTAAATCATAGGTTAACAGATTTCATCTTTATGAGACATTCACACAAAATTTATAAATATGATAATAATATAATATTTATTTTCATTATTACAGATTGGAAATATAATAATATTTAAATGGATGTTAGTCCTACCTTCATCAATTAAGAGTTATAACAATATTTTCCAATTGGAAAAAAAAATTAATTCTTGGTAAATATTTTTAAAATAAAGTCTTCATCTTAAATAAGTGTCTATACTTAATACCTAATATCATCATATTATAGGTATTCATTTTATCCCTATACAATTTTCTAATACATAACATATTATTTTATTGTTATAATATAAATATCTCATTGATGTATTTATAATAAAAATTTATAAATTTCATTATTTTTATATGATTAAATGGATATCATATGAAATTTCATTGTGAAATATTTAACATATAGTGAACTTATGGGATTTTTCTGAATTAGTTGATTTTAAGGTGAATATTCAATAATAATATTTTTAGAAAATAGTCATTTATTTTCCTACCAATTATGTTTTTATTTATTCAAAAGTAACAAAAAAAATATCATTGATTATATATAATCTAATTAATTACATATAAATTAGTATTATATTTAATTTTGGTGAATGATTATTTTTATTCTTAAAAATAATTATTTCAAAAAAACATTTTCATTTTTTCCACATCTTTTAAATTTAATTTCAACCAATTATTTAACAGGAATCACTAAAATTGTATCTAAAGCTTTTAATATTGAGTATATGATTTAGTAATGTGTGTAATTTCATTTCTGGTCATTATGAATTGTAAAATTGGAAAAAACATTCACCATAATAAAGGGGTAATACATGATAATAATGGTTATAACCATTTAATATAGACATAAAATCTCATCCAAAATCTTATTAGATTAATTTATTTTCATCCTTATCACAATATAAAATAAATTTACTTGTTTATAATCCACTTTTTATTAATAAATTCATATATACAATTTTATATTTGATAAGTATTTGATGTTTGATACTAGACTCACTTATAAAAGGGTTGTTCTTAATTTATCATATTCAAAAAATATTATACCATTATATTTAGTGTTATCTAAAAAAATAACTTCACCATTGAACTCATTTTTTCTTAATGGTCCTAGAATAATAAATATAAATAACCTATAATGATTAAGGTGTATGAGAGAGGATGTTATCCAATAATGATGTATAACTTTTAGCCGGGTGGTTTTATGATTTTTTTTCACCACCAAAAAATGACCTATAAACATGCTGATATTATAAAATCCATATCATTACTATATAATAATTTAAATTTTTTATAGAAAACACCTTTTTAACACCATTTCTATCGTATGGAAATCTAAATCACGACTAATGCTTATGTAAGGCCACTAACCTCCACATAGTCATGTAATATGTTTTTCATCACCACATTATATATATGGTTGTAAAGAACCTAATATATATATATTTGTGTGTGTGTATGTTTTCATGTATATATGATATTTATTCCATAATTATAATTCATGTGGATGTGAATTACATCATTAGTATGTATGTGTGGAATTCCAACACCATGTAGTAGAGTGATTTGTTTTTCTATTATAAATATGCAAGGATGATTCTAAATTTTTTTAATGAAATTAAATTAAATTCAATACATTATTAATATTATATATATGATTTAACCATTACATAATACATTTTACCATTTTCAGTATTCCAATTTAAATTTGGAGATATTGATTGAAAATCTATTATTGTTCAATATAGTGATGCTAATTTTTCTTTGTAAGATATTTGAATATTTTGAGGGCAGTGCCCAAGTACTTATATTATTAAAATATTAGATATATTATTTTCATGAGTGTTCAGTTTTTATAAAACAGTGGAATAACTCATAAATTTTGTGTAAGATGGAAAATATGAGAATATGGATGAATCCAAAATGAAAGATTTGTCCTTGGAGAGACCCAAGGTTGGTCAATGGGGGATGTCTAGTTAAGTCTATCATTAGCAGCTCATTTAATTAAAATATGTAGGTATATTTATTTCTTTTATTTAAATAACAAAAAATTGAATCCCTCTATATATACCTCATTATTAAAATTCTCCATTGTTATCCACATAATCCATGGGAAAACTAATATAATCTTTGATCATTCTTCATTGGAGGATCAATATTTAAGGATAACATGTGGTGAGATTATAGTGGATCAAGGAACATCGAATGAAGTGGTCCTTATTCACTACAAGGGAAAAAAATATTTCCAAAAAATTATCCTATATTAAATAAGGAATAATAGTTTTATTTTTCTTCCCTTTTAAATAAAATATTGATCATAGACTTAATTAAATGGTTTTTACCTATTATTATTTTTTTGATCGGAAGACCTCATACCATATGTTTACTTTCTATGTAAAATTAATTTTTATCTACCTTATTATCACCCCTTGATATAAAATATTTGAAATATATGGGAAATTAATCTTGAAAAATGAATGATTTCCTCTGTTCATGGGCATTGATCTCCACTGTTATTCGTGCTCTTCACCCTTGCCACATTGGGTACTGGTCGATATTACCTAGGATGGTTAGAGTGTGATTGACCACCCATGTTCATATTGGTAGAGAATAAAACAATTAGGATTGTGATTTTATGATGGTTAGGTATAATTTATGGGTGATTCATTATGAATTTTTTATTCAACGTACCAATGACAATGGGAGTGTCACCATGGTGTTCCGAGGAGATTAGTGAAGAATTGAGTTCCTATAATCCATATACCAATGGAGGATCAGCCTTAATTGACCATATATTTATACTCTATGGAGAATTATAATATAGAAATTTTGGTATTTGTGTCATGGAAAAGTGTGAAAATAATTCCCTTCGATTCTATTGAAGTCCTCGCTAAACATTAGGTAGTCTTAAAAAACATGTTATATAGTAACCTAACATCAGCCGTTGTCATTTTGGTAGATATATAGATCACATTCCATGTCATATGACCCTAATGATGTGTGATCATCCCTAGGTATCCAAGATGTATGTCAGCTTTAAATAGCTAGGACCCCATGTAAGAGGATACATTGTGTAGTAAACTTATATGACTTGTAGTGATATATGGATAGAAAATCCATATGATAGTGAGGACCTGTCCAGGAGGGAAGGTGATTTCACAAACCATGTGACCTCGAATACACATCATATACATTTTACCAGGGAATTCCATCCTATGTATATCCATTTTCTGTAGTTCTAATGTTTCATGCTTGTAGACTATCCTAATCTGTTTTCAATAGAGAACATCATAGTAGCCTTTATAGTGGACTTTGAGATATTAAATTTTGTGTTAAGATCTTAAACCATCTCATTGTGTTGTTTCACTGGTATAAATTATTATGTAAGGCCATCATAGTGAGTTTGAACTCTATAACCTCCTGGTCTCCCCAAGGTGTGGTCCCCCATACATGTTACATTTAATGAGGTGCATGCCTCTAACATACAAGAGTGAGGGTCCTTTTAACTTTGTGTGTCACCACATATAGTACTATGGAGTGGGTCCTACACATAGAGAGTACCACCCCATTACACACTATGGTAAGGATCCACTACCAATACCCACCGAGTGGTACACACTCTCATGTTAGGGTCAGGGTTCTCCATGATTTTAGTAGCACCCCCATTGATGTCACAAAAAGGAATGTGTCCTCTAGCTATTTAGTGGAACCCCATTATCATACTATTGATTGGTATCTCTATTATACATTCCCCCCATGGAATATGGATAATTGATAAGGTTTGAGTCCTCCAAATTCATTTCATATATAGACACATGAGAATAAGGGCATCATTGTTGGACTATCGGAGATATCAGAATACTGATCATCATGAGTTAGCCTTTGAGATGGGGATATTATTTCTCTCTCATATGGGGTTATTTGGGGGAATATATGTGCATTTTTTATTCATTATATTATTTATATAGGTTATTTAGACTTTAATCATATCTAATTTTTTCTTCTTATTTCTATGGGGAATCTTACTTGGTTTGCTTATACATAGCTTTTCATGGGAGTCAATTGCAGGTTTCAAATCATATGAAGAAAATAGACATTTTAGCGGTAAAATCAGTGGACCATTGTTATACATGGGTGGATATTCTTTGTTTGGAGGTCATACATGGATATATTGATCCATGAACTATCATTATTCATTTCTTGAATTTTTTTGGTTTGAATTCATTTCATATTGGTAATATATTTTAACGCATTACGCTTTGGTTTTATTCTATAATAAAATTATGTACTCAATTAAAGTCATTTCATACATCATTTTATATTAGATGTTTCAACACTTTTTATTATTCATCTTAACTAATTCATGGTGACATCTAGGTGCATAAATATAGGTATAATAAGAAAATCCCTCCCTTTTTCAATATTCCTTATGGATGCTTGCCTCCAGACCATAGAATCCTATAGGTGGTCATGGGGTTGTAGAATCTTGATCATTTTCTATCCTAGTAGGCCCTAGTAGGACTATTAATTAAAGAGTGGTGTCAAACTAGTTCAGTCACTGGGTAGGTTTCTCAAGTTGTCCCCTTATAAGTACTAGTTGGGTATTATAGAGAGTGTTTAATGAGTCTCAAATGATGAATTCAATCAAGGTAACACATTGTTGGTGTTGGTATTAACAGATATATTCAAAAAGACTCTAATTATGTACTTGTAAACAAAACATAGTGATTAAGTAGTTTCATGAAAAAATGATACATGAATCGTACTATATTGTTCCTTTTGAATATTCTTTATGATTTTCTCAACATGTTTACATATTCTCATCTGAGTAAGGTATATGATGATTTCGTTCAGGATTCCTCTTTAATGAAAGCCAACCAAGTTACTATTTTATGATCATGATAATGAGTCAATATGTAATGAGGCCATGGATCAAAGTGCATATCATGCGATCATTTATCAAGGTGGGTATGGAACAACACCAACACCAATAGAGTAGTAGATTTTATTAGAACTATATAAAGAGGATTCACACTATTCAATATCTAGTTTAATCGGTCACTACGGTTCTTTGGTGAGCCAGATCCCCGAGAAGTGGATGATTGGTTTGATTCATTTATCTATTTCGTCTACCTCATGTAGATCCTAACAGATAAAATTATTGTGTTGGAATCAATTTATTTCCATAGAGTAGTAGGTAATTGGTGGATTCTGGTATTATAGAATCCTAAGGAGATGATTTTCTCACTATCTTAATTCTCATATATATTTTGTGATGAGTATTACATATTTTCATAGTTCTCAATTAAAATTTAGGATATTGTTTCTCTGGAGATTAAAAATTTTAATTTTGATGATTATTTCATGAGGTTCACTAACCTTACATGTTACTTCCTCAATATGGTGTGAGATTGTTATATACAAGTGTATAAGTAAAAGAAGGGTCTCTGTAGAGACTTCTGTGTCAGTGTGGTTTTTGTATGTTCTCTCCCATATTCTAGTAGGATAGAATGGGAAATAGTGATGGAGATATCAATATTAGTGGAGAAGAAGGTAGTTATATCAAGTAGTCTGTTTCATGGGGTTTAATCTTATAAAACATCTAAAATGTGTTCGTCTGCATGGTCAGTGTAGAAGACCTCCTCATGGACCTATATAGACATGTAGGAATGTGTTTCAGGGTATATGTAGTGGTCCAAATAAGAATAGAGAGAGGTGGTGCTATGAATGTTGTAAAAAATGTAAAATGGAATTTTATTTCCAACCAAATGTGCTGAGGGGGACATGTTTTTAGTGGATGCACCACCACTACAGAGATGGAATTGTGATATGATTTCTCCAAAGAATATCTAAGGTATCTTCCTGAGATGATGTGGAGATAGAGGAACACATGTGGATCAAGCAAGAGGATATTCTATTGGAATATTACACAATGATCTATATCCACCCCACAACTAGGTAGCCCATTCGAGGCTCAAGGAGGTGGTAGTTACGACAGCAGGTATCTATAGTTTATAGAGTATTATGAAACAATTATTGGAATCATGGTCTTCTATGCATTATTTGGAGTATGGTTTGTGTTTGCTGTCAATCCTCAATGGATGTTCAGAATGTGTACCAGAAATGTGATCATACAGTTCACGCAGACAACAGTATTGAAGGTGGCGCTGTTTCCCAGTGTTTGCCAAATTTTTGGGCTTCAAAATTGACAAATGGAGATAAGTGATTTTGGCAATGAGACTTGCGAATCGTGTACTTGAAGGATTAGAAACTTGTGTGCCATAAGTTTTTCAAAATCAGAACATGGAAAAATGGCAAAGGGATAAGGGTTGCACAAGTTTTGGGCTGGTCGTGCAAGTGACTTATGCACCGAGAAAAGGACATAAGCACTGATTCCTAGGAGGATTGAAAACTTGCATGCCAGTTGTTCTTCGTGATCAGATATTCAAAATATGGCAAAGGAAAGTATGTCGTGCAAGTATATGTGTGTTCATGCAAGTGAGTAGAGAGACAGAGATGAGGGTAGATGGAGCTGCGTGCCGGGACTTACACGCAGTGAGGACACATGCGAACCACCATGCAGGGGGTCCAGTTTGCCTATAAATAGAGAAACACCCCTCCTAATTTGTAACGACGTTCAAGACATAGAGATTTTTTGAGCTCTCTTCGTGCAAGTGGCTGAGTCACACAAGTGGTAGTTGGGTCGCGCAAGTAGAGGATATGCGCCGGTTGTTAGCTGTGCGATCAAGGAAGTTGGGGAATCAAAGGCGAAACATTGCGCAAGTTTGTAGTTGAAAGGGGAAGTGTGGCCCAAGTGGTTTGGTGTCACCTGCGCGCAAATTTTCTACCGCGCAAGTGACTTGCATGCCATTCTTGAAACTTGCACGCCAGTCTTGGAGAAGCATGCCAGGTGAGTTTATTGTACGCCTGTCCTTTTGAAGCTGCACGAAAACTGGAAGATTGCCTAATACCTTCGATGCGAAGGGGGATTAGAATACGAGTTAAAGTTGGACTTCAAAATAGCAATCACATTCAACAGAGAATGCATTATTTTTCAATGATGAAGAGACTGTCACGTCTATAAATTGAGTGTGACTTCACCAAGGGCAGTGAGCCAGGGGGAGTCAATAGGAGTGACCTGAGGGAAGCAGTGAGCTATCCTAGAACCATTGTAAAGGTAGTGAGCCTGGTATAGAGTGACTATTCGTGAACCTTTATAATCCACAACTTTTGAAGATTAGTGGAATTTGGTATGACTGAAAAATTGTCGACGTATGCTCTTTGGACGTAGCCCTTAGTGGTGAACCAAGTAAAAATTAATGTGGCATTTCTTTTCATGTGAATGTTTCATTGCTGATATTATTCTTCATATAGGTTTAACTAGTTCCTACCAATGTGGGAAAAAGATCCTTGTTTTTAAAAGAAAAATTTGTCACCCTGATTCACCCCTCCCCTCTCAGGGTGTCCTGGGGTCCTACAACAATATCCTACAAGAAGACATGAGGTAGGATATGTTTCTTTTAAATACATTCATCATTACTTTTAAACATATATGTGATTCAATATATCATTTATTTATCCATTTTTCAAGATTTAGAGCCCCATATTAAGATCATATCATAGTAGATTTCCCTCGAGGATCCTTCATGTTGAGATTATTGTATATCAATTTTTAGTTAGTAGAATGACCATTCATCCTGTACATGGATTTTTTCATGGTAACTTATGGTAATTATAATTATTCCATATGATATCATCTTGGGTTTGACCATGTTATAACTAGAATGAGACTCTATGAACTATCATATTTTAAAGGAATGATATCTAGAGTTGTAAGGGATAATATTCTCTTTTATGGGTGAGAATGATCTCATTGATGACTGTGTGGGCTTTGAATGCAAGAGGTTTTATCCAATCACCCATTAGTTATAGAATTTAGACCATGGGGCCCTGAATAATTAAGAATATGCATTCATTTATTTAGGGTGACTTTTTGGATGTCTTCCCCATTTATGTTCTAGGAATACCTCAATGGGGGGAGATGAAATCCTATATTGAATTTCACCCATGTCCATTCTCATATTTATTACAGGAAATCAAATGCACATACAGAACTCCCGGAGATGAGGGTGTAATTGGAGTAACAAGAATAGAAGGGTTTTATCTATCATAGGGTCCCACAAATACAACACTAAATAAATTTATAAAAAACGGATATGAGATATTTCTTCTTTTTTGGATTATCATCACCTATGCCAGGTGATTATAATTAAAAAATACCACATTTCATGGATTGGATACCTCTTGGACATGTTTTTAGGTGAGTGTTAGTTCTATAATATCAATATTAGGACCAGATACCACAATATGAGGGTTCACAAAGATATCATTCAAAATATTACATTATAATTTCACTAAAAACATTATGAGTTCTAGGATAATTCTTTTGGTGTGATGAATGAACTCACAATGTTTATGTATTTGAGGAACTGTTTATTAGATCCATATATTGATGGATCAATTGTTTTTATAATTGATTGAATAACCATTTAATCTATGTCAGAGGAGGAAAATGAAGAACCTATTAGGATGTTCCTAGACATACTATGGGAGAACCATCTTGGGGTAATATTTGAAATTTATAGTTTTAGACTCGTGATGTTCAATTTATGGGGCGTGTCATATCTAAGAATGTATTGGCTATATACCCAGTGACTATTGATATTGTACTTGATTTTGAGTCACATAAGACAATGTCATAGTTGCATAATTTTATCTGTTTTGTAGGTTATTATAGGAGGATATTGTATTAATATTCTAGATTATCATCCCCTTTGACTACACTGATGTTGAAATGAATGTCATTTATCTGGATTGACTAGTGTCAGGGAGACTTTGAGTAGATGAGAATGAGGATGAACAATGCATCTATATTCTAAATACCAGAGGTGGTCATTGAGAATAATGAATTTGGTGAAGATTCGTGAGTTTCCCTTAGCTTCATGTTGATATAGAGGTGGGGAATAACCACATATTGGTTGAGGTATTTGATAACCCATGAGTAAAACTATGATAATGATCTCGTGGAGTTGGAAATAGTAGAATTTTTTATGGGAATACATAGAGACACTATCGTTTGGGAGAGATATATTTTATTCATACCACCAGAGTTGTATATACATCATCACTCTGAAATCCATTACCATGATATAAATGAGCTTTTTGGATTTTTTACAGGACTATGACTTCAAGATAGTGTAGACCTCATGATATGAAAATGTGGTGGAATATTAGCTTAACTTGAAGTTATGTTCATGATTGGTGGATGAGGTCTCTTAGTAGTTAGATTCTTTACATCTGAACCTGGTTGGGGATAGGGGTTCATATTTTCATCAGTAGACTATGTTGACACCTCTACACATTAAACATGTGAAATAATATCAGTTGGGATACATTTACTATTATATTATTCATGACCAGACATCGTTAGGGGATACACTATATGGATTCTATAAAGATAGGGATAATTCCTCCTTTTCCATGTATAGATGGTGGTTTTGATCATGCTATGAGAGGATGTGATGAGGAATATTAATACATATCATTTCAATGTTACTCCCTAAGGGGTGATTATATGCAGAGAACAAAAGAAGCAATTTATATTGAATGGAATTAGGTATCTCAGTGACAACATTATCTCTTGGCATCTCACATTTCATAATGTGAAGGCTGAAGAACAAGTTCTATTATGTTTTACATGGACTAATTATATCCCAATGTGGAAATTGGGTGGGATATCAATGGTCTTCTGGATAGGGTGTATGAGGATAGTGAGAGGTCACAATTTCATTCGGTTGAGAGTCCACTAACTTTCTATTATGATACAATGTTTGTTAGAGAGTCTTGGAATGTTGTAAATGGGGGAAGTAATCTATATTATTGTTGTACCATGTATAGTTGACTCCAAACATGATAGTCGGTTCACAACACTATTGTAGAGGGGATTAACAGATGAATTAAGAACAATATTGTTGATGTGTCTTATCTTTCTCCCTAAAATGGATGGGCTAACTGAGCATATAATTCAACTATTAGAGGATATAATGATGGATTGGGATTTTATTTAATCTGGAGCAAGGAGGATCACTTGAAACTAGTAGTTTTTTCATTTAAAAATAGATATCCCTCTACTATATTCATGGAACCATTCAAGGAAATTTATTGAAGATCCAATAGTTCACCCTTATTAATGTTTTAGATTGGTGATAAATCTCTTGTTATTACAATGATGGTGTAGGGGATGAAATATATGGTTTAGGTGATCAATAATAGGATGAAAAACCCTCAAGGAATATATAAATATTAGGGTGATAGATGTCATAATCCATTGGAGTTTGATTAGGGAGACTATGTTTTCCATAGAGACTCTCATAGACGATTATTATAGTGGTTTCAATGTGGTCGTAATTTTTATTTGTTGTATATTGTGAAATTTAATATTAGGTGAAGGGTTGGTGAGTTATCATACCACATATCCCTACACCCATAGTTGGAAAAGGTTCATAACGTCTCCGCGTGTCGCATCCTATGAGGTACATGAACGATCATACTTATGTTGTCAACTGGAATGAGCATGACATCAAAGATGGATCCATCGACATAGTGTACTCAGTGATGATTGTGGATCAACATGAGAGGATCATTTAAGGAGGTACCATTACATTATTTCATTTTATGTGTTAGTATTGTAGAATACCTAAGATCTCCTATGAGAGAGAGAAATATAGAGTCAGATTCAAGGTCAATATCCCCGCCTTCTTCATTAGATTATTATGATAAGGGAAAATACCTTGTGGAAGGGAGATTATTGAAACTTTATTTATCCCACATAAGACACAAAAAATTATTAGGAAATATTTTAATCCAGACATTGAGACAACATGATATTTTGGGTCCTAGTGCGCTAAATATATATATTTTTAAAATTTTAAATAAATTAATTTCCCAAAAATATAGTTTTTTCATAACAGTGGAATAAATTATGAATACAATTTTAAATTGAAAATATAATACCATTATTGAATCAGGGAAATGGGGTATACCATAGGCATAATCTAAGGTTTTCAAATTTGTATATTGGTTGAGGCACTTATTTGATATGAGTTTAATTGAAATAAGTAATTAAATTTATTTATATTCATTTAAAGAACCAAAACCTCAATCAAAATATAAACCTCTATATAACAATTGTCCATGCTACGTGCATAATAATTGGTGAAATTGACTGGTGATCTAATATTTCTTCATTGATGGAACAAGATTAGAGGATAACGGGTGATCAAATCGAGCTACATCAAGAGATAACAAACATAATGCATCATTTTCATTTTTGTTGAGCACAATCTTCACCTAAATTATATCCTAAATCAGTGTAAGATTTTTCATATATTAATTTCATATTTCACATAAAATTTAGTTCATGGTATTAATTATCTTATTTTATCTATGATTATTTGTTCACATGCAATATCATGATCCATAATTTCACTTATTTCAATGATATTATTCATTATATTCCTTATTAACATCTCCAAATATACTTTTTGTGAAATAGATGGCCAAGAATACTTTTCTAATAGTATTTAAAATTTGATCATGTTTATTTCTTTCTATATTTCATTGCGTTTTTCATCATTACCACAGATGGTTAATGTTTTTTATAGTTTGAATAGGTTTGATCAATGATTAAATCACCAAATATGTGTTGGTTTATTGAAAAATGATCTTGAATGTGATTATTTGATTGATCGGGTCGATCAAATCATCCTAATTCATGGATATAGGATTCAGAGTGGAAATAGTAACATGAGTGGTATGGTGGAATTACATGGATCGTGCGAGGGCTTAGGTGGCTAAAATGTGGCCACCAGTGACATATTAGGCTTTGAAAATCCTATATTTTCAATACTTCATTCATTTAGAGGTAGAAATAGTGGCGTAGGGATGAATGTGAATACATACCTATGAATATATGCAAAACCCCACTACAAGGCCATTATTCTAGGAATGGCTCCCTATAGTCCCCTTGTAGCTACTACTGCTATGTTGTTGGGAAATATAGGGATTAAATGTTGTCTTACTGACCTACATGTGGACTGACACTCAATAGGATGTTGTTCTATATATAAGATATACAAGATGAGGACCCCATGATAGAGGAAACACGATTTACTACCCTTACTTTTCATGTAGTTCTATGATGAAAACCAATCCATGTTCTAGTGAGGATATATCATGTAGTTCATGTGTGGTCACACACCATGTGGCATCAGGTACACACTATATACATTTCTCAAGAACCTCCACCATGTTTATATCCTTCTTATTGAAATTAATATTTGCCCATGAGTTGCATATCCTTATAAGTTTTCCATGTTGAACATTATGGAATATTTCATAGTTTCATTCTATTTAATGTGTTTGGTTTTGAAAGGGTGATGTTTCTCTAGTATATGTTGAACCAATAGAAATGATAAAGTATGATCATAAA
Source organism: Viscum album (assembly GCA_963277665.1). Lineage (NCBI taxonomy): Eukaryota > Viridiplantae > Streptophyta > Magnoliopsida > Santalales > Viscaceae > Viscum > Viscum album. The sequence continues at coordinate 161,331 of CAUJRU010001052.1, read as the reverse complement.
AGGTATATGGTAGGGTAATAGAACTTATGATTTTACTTGGGTGTGGGTCCACCATACTATAAAAACTGCTTGACTTGAATCCAACTAATGTAATATAGTGAAACTCCTACACCATCTGAGTAGCACCACATAAATAAACAGGGTGGGTACCTCTAGCCACTAAGTGTCACCCATTTTATGAAACAGGGAATGAGTCCACTATATTTACCTACATACTGTCACCTTCTATTAGGATAGGGCATGAGACCTCCATGAATTGAGTGGAACCCCCTTTTATAATTGGGATATTTTCATCTATCTATTGAGATGAAACCCTTTATCATATAATGTATATTTTCCACTTTTAGAGATTATACCCCCTTGAGTTGGTTATAACTGGGGAGGTATAGGTACTATATATGGATTTCCCATAAAGAAACAACAGATGTTTGGCATCACTAATGGAATATTGTATCTATAGGATGAATCATTAGAGTGGGTTGAGATATGAGATGAATCTCCCCCTTCTCTCTTTTATGGGTCTCTTTAATATCAAGTATTTTTTTGGGTTTCATGAAAATATCTCTTTGTGTTTATCTAACAATAATTTTATCTATTTATTTAAAACTTTTGATTTTTCAATGAATTTTTCATGGTATAATTATATGGACAACTTCATGGGAGATTCCCCGTTTGTTGTGTCTTATTCATATGATGGACATTTATGTTTTGAAATAGGTTGATCATCGTAATTCATTGGTGTATTGGTCATGTATGATGGTATTTCTTAGAGATTTGGAGCAAGGTTCTCCAAAATTTCTTATATATAATTTTATTGGTTGGGACATCATGTATGGTTGGGCCTATATTTTTTCACTTAACACATTGGTTTTATTTTACAATACTCTTATATCATCCTTATAAGACATTTCATGCAAGGGTTTACTCCATGTGTTGCATCCCATTTTATTATTATTCTACACTCTTGTGAGGATATGGTAGGGTGCATACTTTTATGTACACTTAGTAAAGTCTTGAAAATTAATTTATTTTTTATTGGAATTTGATTCCAACCCATACCCATTTTGATGTGGCCATCAGGTTTTTGCAGCTTGGCCACCAATTAGCGAGGTCGTCCCCAATGGGTTAGGTCATTAAAGCTCAATGTAAATAAAGAATATTCAATCAATAAATGATAATTGAGTATAAATAGAAGATAAAAATATAATATATTTGGGGGAAATGATTAATAAATTTTTTAATAAATTTATATTGATTATTGATGATGATATAATGTGTATGACTAATTTTAATTCAGATTAAAAATATATTCTATAATCACTTGTTTACTCCAAAATTTTTCTATTTAAATTTATAATAAAGGATAATATATGCCATTTATATTTTATGAATAATCTCTTTTATTAGTATATCTCAATCATTAGTGATTACATATATGTATTTCATTTACATGTATTTATTAGATATAATGAAAAAGAAAATGCTTTATGAAAAAATGACCATATTTCTCCAAGTATTTTAGAATTTTCCAACCCCATATCCATGTAATCTATAATATTTTCAAGTACTTTTCTATAATGATCATATGGTTGATTAAAATTATTTTCAACTATATATTACATTTTATATAGAAGTTTAAAAATTTTCTTCATTTCATTTTCCAAAAATGATACATTTTAAATTTTAATAAAATGTAAATAAAATATTTATTTTAACCATTATCATGTGAAATTTTTTTAATACTGCCGTAAAAATTCATTACGTTACATATTACAATGAAATTCCCTATATATATTTTAAAATAAATTAATTTCTATAACATTTTAGAATTTTTTTTGTTACTAATGTTACCGAAATACTAAGATATTTTTCTTATGATTTCTATGAACTACATGAAATTTAATTTTAATGTATTTTCATCTATGTCAAAATCATTTAATTATTATTATGATTCACTATATATATACTTTAATTTTGTAATATTTATCATTTCTATATGTATATTATGGTTTTTATGTGATATTTAATATCTTCTGAAAATATATACATTTCATATTTTAGTTTTCTAGTAAACATATTTTTGATTTTTATGTATTTATTTCACATGATGAATGAATAGGACATAATAAGTGATAGATGAGGCCAGTTATATCCTCTCAATAAATCAATGGGATTCATAAGACAAAATAATTTGGGTATTTTTTAACTCCCTACCTATATATATAGTATGAATTTGAATGAGGCCTTGACAATTATATTATGATGTCTGAAAATATAAATTTTATCATTATGAAATCAACTTTTTTTATTAATGTTTTTATTTTGGTTGTTATGTAATCTGTTGTTATATAATCCTTTTATTATATTATTTATAAGTAATATTGGATTATTTTTTATTACTTCTATATTATTCATGCTTTTTTGTGTTCTATGATAACATTTATTTTATGACTTTCTTTATTAAAAATTTGATCTAAATCTTATTTTATGTTTTCCAAAAATAATGACATCAATATAGTATATATGAATTATTTAAGGGAAGCATTAATATAAATTATAATTTAAATATTATAATTTTAAGGATTATTTCATGTATTAAAATATAATATTTAATTCTTGTATGTATCTAGTGTCTTGATATTGCTAAACTATTTTACCCATTATAATGTGATCTCTTGTATCTTCTGATAATGTATTTAGATAACCAATCGATTCAGGATACTAGATATGGGGTGGGATAATTGGGATCATGGGTTGTTTAGTATAATACATGGGATTAATATTTTGGAAAATATAGATTTGAGAACATTACATAATAACAGAATCCATTGATATGTCTAAGTAAGGGATAATGACATAATGTTTTGGTAAGGTAGAGAATGAATAATTTATTATCAATGAAATCCCTATATAGATAGTAAAATTTTTCAGAGTCTATGTAACATATTCACTTAGGGGTAAATATACTAAGGATGTATACTTGAGTATCAAAGCAATATTCACTCATTGTATGATGAGCGGACCCAATAACAGGCCTATTTATAAACACTCCCAAGGGATTTACATTAGTTAATTCAAACACTCATTATAAACTATTATTAATGATATTAATATACAATTAGGACATTAATATATTCAAAAAGAAAATAAGACAATTATTTATAGACTAAATATGAATAAATTTTATTTTTATTTTATAATATAAAAATTATTTATAACTGTAATATATTATTTGAAATTTATATTGTTATCAGTTACATTAGTGTATTTCAATTTTTTTAAATGGATACCAGTAGACAAAAGGAAATATATATATCATTGCCCATTTTCTATATAGGTATTTCCCACATGGAAATGAAAATTAATCCATATCTAGAGATGAATAATTTATAACTATATTGTGTTAATTGAATTGGGTCCAGAAAAGATTTCATAACCATGTAGAGTAACATATTAATCCCCAAAATTGATAAACAGTGTTGGAATATGTCATGGGATAAGACCCTACATCATTAAATGTGACAATAAACTATTATTATATGATAGAGGGATCATGTCCTAGAGAGTATATTTATCTCTTGGACACGTTGTGATACTGAAGATGATTTCACGGTATTGATTCATCATAATATAGATGCTGGTTAATGGTTTTCTGTTATCAATAACTCTAAGTAGATAAATTAATTAAATTTTAAAGAGTGGATGAATGTAAAGGATATTTTTTTCAATTAAATACTTTTTCCATTATTAATATGATGATATGGAGAGGTATTTACATGATCTATTGAAAAAAATATAATGTGTTTTAAAAAACTAGGAAAAAATTACAATGAGAAAAACACATGTTATATATTGTATATGTAATCCAAAAAGATAGATTAATAATTTATTTACTAGACCAAAGACAATTGGTTGGATGAAATTATCCTATAAGATGTTTTTTGTATACTAGTATATATTATCATGTTCCACAAGGAAAAAGAATTAATTCCTCATGTATTATGGTTTTAATAAAAAAATAATGTTGTTGGATTCAGATAACATTTAACAATTAAATAAGGAAAAATGGGAATAATGGAAGGTACATATTTTCAAATGATAATAAATTTCAAGTGAAAAAATAGTGAGTATTATTTATTGGAAAAGATGATATATTTGAATGTATATAAAAGTTACACCATGCTGGTTATTGTAAGGGAATGAATTTTTTTTCTTATGTCTAATTATTTAATTGTAATGATATAGAGAAAATTTTGAAATGATGCCCCATGTTTCAATTGAATGTTTTATCAAAAAATGATAACAGATCAAGTTTAAGATTTTGTTATCACTACATATATGGTTTAAAGTTTCAAAAGATATTGTGGAAAGTACTGTGATCATAGATTCAAAATTAGATAATTATTTAATTTTTAAGGATATTTATACACTTTCATATCAACCATGTTTTATATTAAAATATAAATTTTCATAGAACCTTTTAATGTATGTTTCCAATAAAAACACCTGGAGAAAATATTTTTATAGAAAATTCATTTTTATATCATTTGTGGAAAATTGATAAAATCTATTATATTAATGTTTTTTCAAATTATAATGTGGATTTTACTTGTAATGGAATGATATTAGGATTAAATATTGATATGTGGAATACCTTTCTTCATAAGGGATACAGTATCATGTATATCATACATGTATGCACCAATAATGGCTCTCATAATGAATTTTTTAGAGAAAATAGAGGACCTGACTAATGAATCGGTAGGGTGTCCTTATAATAAAGGGAGAACCTATAGTATTGGGATACATTGAGGTGATTTCTAATGAAATACCAAGTAAACCAAATAATTAAAGTTTTGTTTTTTCTATTGATCTCAACATTAATGGAATAAAATATATCTAATAATCCTTATGTGATATAACAAACTAAATTAGAGAAACTGAAGAAACAATTTAATGTGTTTTGTGAAAAAGGATGTTCATTATCTAGTGTTTAGACCAATAGGTTCCCCATTTTGTATTAATATTAATTATGGGTCAATAATGATATGATTTAATTAAAGATAAATTGATTATATTAATATAAAGAACATGTATCCCTTTCTTCACAATTACGACATGTTTGATCATGATAAAAGAGATCAATATTTTTCTAAAATTGTTCTTCATTCTTGGAATCATAAACTATGAGTAAAAAACGGGGAAATAAATATTTTTATATGAGGAATTTGAATTAATAATTTAAATTTTTTCACTATATATTTAGCAATATAACCTCTATTTTTATGGATATAATGAATAATTATTCAAATGGTATCTTAATAATTTCAATTTTGTGTTTATTGACTATATCTTGGTATTATACCAATGAGAATATGAATATAATTTTCATTTATAAATAATTCTTGAGACTCATAGACAAAATTAGATATATAGAAAATTTTGAAAATGTTAATTTTTGGTAATGTAATATTCCATTCAAGGAAATACTGTCTATAATGATATAAAATTCATGGATCATTCAATGACATAGGTAGTTAATGAATGAGAAACATCAATGAATGTAACATAGGAATATCATTTATATGGATCATTAGGTAACATTTTAGGATTTGGACAAAAACTTTATAGATTAGCTAATCTATTAACCAACTATATACCTAAAGGGGCAATGTTCTTATTTTTAGATGAATGTATAAGTAGTTATAAAAAAATGATGTGGGGATTGGTTAATGCAGAACTATTGAATTTACTATATGTATGCGACCAATTTATGAAATATATTTATTTATTCGATATGAGTATTAACCAAATACATATATAGAAAAAAAAAATTATATGAATGAGGGTATTTAATTTCCTTTTAATAGAGTTATCTAAAAAATGGTATTGATTTAGGTGTCATGATATTTTCATTCATGATATAGAGGTTTTACCATTATGGCGAAATATATGAAATTTATAGATATCAATAATATTTGAAATAAATATTCTAATATTTATTTTAAACATGAGAAAATGATAATGGTTAGATCTACTGAACGATTATAATTACTCAACACACTACCTATCTAGGATGTTAAATAATATGGATGATTCATTTTGTAAAAAATATCATCAAATATTGACTAAAATGTGGATTAAATAATATCCAATAATTATTAATTTGAAAAATTATAATATGTGAATCAATAAATTAGAGGAAATATCCCACCTACTTCAAATGAATTCCAAATAATATGTTTTAGTGAAAATAAAATGATCCCACATCTATGATAAGAATATTCAAAAGAAAATCAATATTGTGAAAACCAAATTGAAGAATTCATCATTTAATATCCTATATTGACATTTAGAAGGATGTTATGTGTTCTATTCATTGATGATCTGAAAAGATAACAATTAGTTAAATCATAGAGATAAAATTTCACCATACATTATGGTATAACTAAAATGTATCAATAGTGGTTGGAATGGGGGGGTAATATGAAATGGGAAATTTCAGAATACATATAAAAAATTAATTATTATTTCAATAGGTGAAGGTTAAGAGGCCACATCCTAAATTATTTAGGAAACCACTAAATATTAATGTTTGAAAATAAGATGACACTAATATGGACTTTGTAACTAGTTTTCCAAATTCTTTATAAAATAATGATTCCATTTTAGATATTATTGATCTCCTCAAGAAAATATGAACATGCACTCACTATAATGGAAGTGAAACCTCTTGGTCTCCTCATATGGATCTATATTAATGTTATTTTGGGACTTAATTTTGTACCTATTTCTATTTAATATGATCATAATATATGGTTACAATGAAATTTTAGAAGGTTTCTCAAGATATTCTTCACAAAGAGAAAACATTTAGAACCACCTTTCATCCTCAAACTGATGGGAAGTCTAGAAGTAATATTAATAAATTATAATTTATATTTAGGTCATGATAAATTGACATTCATGTTATATGGGATCATTATTGATCATTGGTGTAATAATCATATAATACTAGCTTCTATAAAATCATTCAAATGAAACTATATAAATCATTTTATGGAAATTCGTGTCATAATCCATCTTATTTGGATGATGATTGTGAAATGATATTTTTAATCCCATATCTCATGAAATAGACAGTGGCGAATGTGTATAATATTCATAGTCATATTATGGATGGTCAATGTAGATAAAAATAAATGTTACTAATTGAAATTTTTATTTTAACTTTTATTTGGGAGACTTGATTTATTGAAGATATATCTATAGAAGATTGTTATAGGAATTAGAATGAAATGGATAATAAGTCATAATTAAAACAATCCTTTTGATATTTTTAATTGAATTTGAGTGGTTTCTTACCCTATATTAATTCCACAGAGGCCCTCTAATGGTCAGGATGTGTTCCATATTTCAATATAATAAATTTTCATTCAATACATATTGAATTACTTCACCTATAAGGAAATCGAATTAAAACTCTTTTTACTATTAGAATCCAATCTAGATTCTATAAACTAGGGAAATATTTTTATATAATATAACAATTATCATTTGGAATATTTGTTGGAGAAATAAAAATAATAGTGAAAACATTGGATAATGGAGAATATATATTCGAGGATTACACATAATTATCTATGAATTAGATTTTATCATGATTTAATGGACTAAATTATTTAATTGGGGAGAATTTAATGACTAAAGTCATCCTATAGAATATAATCGTCAAATCCCAATACTATTATCCAATAAATGTCCTATTATTTTTTTCATTTTAATAAACATACATCATGGTTATATCTAAAATTAAAATCAATAGATTCTATAATTTTATTTTAATAAATGGATATTATTTTTAAGTTCATATGAACATATTTATATTATGGTGAATTTTGTATATTTATTATAAATAATAAATTATTGGGTTAATTGTGGAAATAATATATGTTTGGAAAGTTTCATTTATTTTATTTTCAATTTATTATACATTTGGCTTTAATGTAACATAATATTATTCTTAATAAACATTTTATAATTGATTCCATACAAATAATAATTATATTTTATTTTGGTTTAACATTACTTTCATGCATAAAAACACATTTTTCTATAAAAAATATTTCCGCTACATTTTGTTAAGTTTTATTCCAATTAGTTTCTCTACTTTTAAAAATTGAATCATAAAAACCCAATGTTTTATTTTTAATTAAGGGAATAAAAACTAGTATACATGTTAATTTTATTTTTGGTCATTATTAATAGAGATATTGGTAAAAATGTTTTCACCATAGAAACGTTGCAAAATGTTTTATTTTCGGTTACAACTATGTGATAAGATCATAAAATTTCAGTATCATTCCAATTGGATGATTTTATTTATCCCCTTATCACATTTTGTTATAAATTTTATCTTTTATTATCCAAATATCCATGAGTAAGGCTATTATAATATTTACTAAATATTATTAGCAACAAGCATACCAACCACCACAATTATAAAAGGGAACCAACTCTACTCTCTTATTCACAACAGATATAAAAATTACATCAAACAATTGTACTAAACGACCTTTCCAACATCCATAAATTCATACTAGTTGTCCTTATATCACCAAAATTCTAATCCTATAAGGATTATAGAGTAATCCAAAGGATATTTTTCAAAGAATATGTATAACACTTTATAATGTGTTTTCATGCATATTTCATCTTCCACATCCTTCAAATATTTAATAAATATTATGATATGGAAATATAAATTTTTTATGAACACTAAAATGTTACTATTTTGATTCAATAACCCATTTTATCCTCTTTTTAATTGATGTTATTAATTAAGATAGCACTCATATGTACGTATGACCTACTATCTCCACGTAGTAGTAGAATGTTTTTCATCACCATATTACATAATGGGATATAATAATGGAATTAATATATATACATATATTTCTATATATATATATATATTAATTAACTAATTATGATTCTATAAATATAACAAATCATCTACCTTCTTTAGATTAAATTCCTTGGAATGTGAAAACATTGTTTGTGTATATGTGTGGGCCTCCACCTCCATGAAGTGATGTGGTTTGTATATGTATAAAAACATGAAAAATTGATCTAAAGAATTATATAATTAAAAACTGTTTTTCATTTAAGTATTAATGATCCTTATATGATTTAACTAATTAATAACACCTTTAACCTCAGTTAATATACTAATTAAATTTGTGAAAATTTATTGATGAAACTTATGTGGTTAATGTAAATATGTTCTATTTCATTTAAGAATGTAAAATGATTAAATAAATCCCATAAAATTAAATATATATGTAAATTATTATTAACATATTATTTAATAAATTTTAATATAAAATTTAATTGGATATAATGTGTCAAACAAAAAAAATTGAAGTAATGATTTTTTCAATAAAATAATATTTTTTTAGGAATATATATGATTAAATTTATATTTAATAAAATTTAAATATATTTCTCATTTATCCTCCATTTATTTTAATATTCTATTTTTATCTTTATATTTGACATGTTTTCCTTTCATTTTCCAGTCATAGGTACTTAAAATGATGACAAATTATTTTTGTCAGAAATTGAAAATAATTCTCCTTCACCCCGGAATATTATTCCAATATTTCCATTATTTTTATAATTTTTTCTACGATGTTTTTAATATTATCAAATGATTATTTAAAATCATTTTAAACTATATTTTGAAATTATTACAATTTTTAAGGGGATATTTTTTATGTTTTCCAAAAAAATATACTTTAGACTTTTACCAAAAGCGTGAAAGAATTCGTTATATTTGTGATTACTAAATTAATGATTCCTATCAATGACATTAAAATTATTTTTAGTGAATTGTTATTTAAAATATCTTATGATTATGATGAAATAAATGAATTTTATGAATATTAAAAAAATTGGTAAAATTTTATCAATAGGAAAAGATATATTTACGACAATTTCAATAAAAAAACTGAAATGTTATTATAATGGTGTTATCATCTATTTCAACATAAATTTTTTATTCCTATTTTTCAATGGTTATATAATTTAGTTTTATTGTCCACCTTATTTCTCATACTATCTTCCGAGCATCTTTTTCTATTTATTGTTTTGGGGAATTATTAACATTTAATTTCCTAGTTTATCAATAAGACGGTGTACATTGATTTTTTATTATTTCAATATTATGAATGTTAAATAATAGGTATGTGAGTTTCAGTGTCCATTATATCCCCTTGTGGAATCAGTGGGTCTCATGAGAGAAACTAGTTTGTGTATTTTGTGTAATCTTTTCTAGTATATGTATGATGTATTAGAATGAGGCATTGATGGTAAGAATGTGATGATTGGAATTATGTATTTTATAATTATGAAATAAATTATTATTATTCATTTTAAATTTTTTAATTATATTCTACATATATATTTCCCTTATATTATATTGTTTATATGAAACATTTTATTATTATTTCACTCTCATATGTTATTCATGATTTTTTCTCTATAATAGTTATAATTATATGATTTCCCATTATAAGTATCTAATATCACCCTCAACATGAATTTTCCATTACCCTGATACAATTATGGAATCATTACATTATTTTTTGGATATTTTAGTTTAAATAATAATGTTCCAACTAAAATTTTTAATTCATTATTTTATGTTTTCAAATGTAATGTATCGATACTGTATGTATATTTTATTCTAAGAATAATATTCAATTTGATATTCAAGGATATGATATATTGTATCATGTTATAATTTAATATGATAACCACCAACATTGCATTACTAGAGTTTGATGTTACACTGGATGGGTTGAAATAATCTCTACGATAATTTTATTCATTTTTATATACTTACATGATAATATTTATGTCTAATAAATGAAGATTGGACATCAAAGATGTTAAATTGATATCAATCATTTCAATTATTCACTTTTATGATATCATATTTTCTAAAAAAGATAAATTTATTTGTCAAATATTTTTATTATATATGATTAAGTTGATTTAATTGTTCAATCTGGTGGAATGATATATTTTATATATTTATAAATTTCATAAGATGATGATAAAATAATTTTTTATAAATATAATATGTTCCATTAAATCCTAAAAATTTAATTAATAAATGATTTATAAATAGTTTCTAGATATTTTTTATTGGGAATCAAATTTTATGAGAATTAAAAAGGAAAATAATCTAACCACTAAGAATTCTAAAGAATTATTAGTAGTATATTATACCTAATAGCTACATGGTCTAATATTTTATATGATATATCATATTTATCTATTTATAAAAGATTCTAAAATTATGAAATTATTATTTTATAAGGAGAATTATATTGAATATTAATGGCATAACCGTTTTAATATTGAACTAATAAAACAAATTATAGATGTATATTTTTTAGTATATGGTTCTTAATAGGGTGTGAAATATTAATAATAGATGTTTTTATATAGTGGAGTTTTGTATCTTGGTAAAAAGTGTATATTTTTACACATAGAAAAAAAGATACTTGTCCTCTTGATCATTGGATGTGTAATAAAGGTTTATAACTCAAACTATAACCTTATTATTGGGGATAAGGACCCAATTGAATTATCTCATTGTTTATTTGAATCAATAAATTACTTATGGATTTGATAATGAAATTAATTTCTTGTTTTAAAAAAATTTATACAACATTCAAAATCAGTGATTATTAATATAAAATATCACTTCATTGAAGATCCTAATGTGTAATATTAAAATGAAGGTGCAATTTATTCTATCAAAGGGGAAAATATATAATTTTTTCATGAAACCATATCAAACTAATTAATTTTAAATACTAAAATTTTTATGGGAGTTTAACCTCATTTACTTGAAGGATAAAATATAGTTATGTTTCCCCTATCTCATCCTGTGTTTTTTATATCATTATCAATGGGGTAGAAAAAAATAATGAATTACTTTAATAATAATTTCATTATGGAATTTCAAAGGTAGTGAGAACTTTTTTGGAGAAAGTCGTGGATATTTTCAATAAATAATGGTGAGATTTCATTTATTTATATGAATCATTAATTTAGAGAGTGTTTTTAAATAGGGATATTCGTGTGGGATAACATTTATGAGTTTGAGTCTTTGGGACAAATTCTATCATTTTTGGGGAGAATGAATATATAAATCAATTATACATAGGTTTAATGATTTATTTTTTATAATGTTTAAGAATATTTTATTCTCTATATAGTATCCCATGAGATAGGAAAGTCCATTTAATGGTGTATTAAGGAATGAAAATTTTGATTTTAATTTGATATCAAAAGAATCCAAAAATATGAAAATATGAATTTAAGTTACTATATTATGAAAAATATTATATTATTCTTTGATTTTATTATTTATTATATAGATTTCACTAAAATAGACTTTGATTTATTTAATTATAAATAATTTGTAATTTTATTCTGTATAAATGTGGTTCATATTCTTTAGTCACTAAAAAATCCCCAAGGGGGATATTAGTGAGTCTGAGGGTTATTGTTTTAAGATGTTCACATTATATTGATTGTTTTTATTATAAAAGTCTATTGATTAATTATTAAGAGCTTATTGTATTGGGGTTTCATGAAGAATCCTTAAGAATGTAGTATTATACCTGAGAATTATAAGTGGACCAAGTATGGTGGTTATGTTATTTGAGATATATTTATTTATAAAAGAGAAAAAAATTCTAACACAAATAAAATATACAAAACATATGAGGTGAAGGATTTGTGGATGTTTGGAGGAGTTTGGATGAAAATAATTGATATAAATTATAATGACATAAGTGGTGATATTTTCCATGGATTTGATAATGTGTATCCCTAAAGTGTTATGGTGAGAAATAATCATTATTAGTTGATTTTTTTTATAATTACATACATTTTATGGTTATTTCTAGAATATTTAATAATAGTTTCAAACATAATAATTTGTTATTGAGACTATTCAATGTGACAATATTTACCATGTAATTTTAGTTCCAATTATATATGTTTAATTTTAATAGTTTTTTTAGTGATTTAGTGTTTTTATAAATTAAATGAAGACATTTTTTATGTGTCTGAATTTTAGTATGGTTAATTTTGATTTTTATAAGGCGAAATATTTATTTACATTGGAAAATAATGTAGTTAAAGTGAAATTGAAATAGTTTAAAAATAGTTATTATGAAATATAGTTCTGTGATTATGATTACTAAAAATTTAATCAGTCAACACATTTAAATTCATTTTTTGATTTAAATATAAAAAATATTTTTTTAAATTAATTAGAGAATATGGATTATTTCATAATGATGGTTGTAGTATTTTTAAGAAGAGGAATACGAGATTCATTTTTTTTATACTCAGCCTATTTTAATACAAAGCATGAGAATGTGTTGTAACTCATCTCTACAATCATAAGATCTAATCCATGATTTCAAGATAAAAAGATATATGGGTTGTAAAAAAAAGATATATTGAATGATAAGTTTTAGGTAGTAATTTATGTAATAGATTTAAAAATTTAAAGTGGACCTTTTCTATTTTATTGATATGAAACAAATAAATTATTATATTATTTTAGGACTATGTAATAATTATCAATGAATAGTTAGTGGAAATGTAATGAAGATTCCTGAATCCACTGGTGTGATGAAAATAGAAATATATTATCATAATAAGAGAATGTAGAGATGAAGTTTTTTGTGTGAAGTACTATTTATAAAAGAAAATGGGGATTCATGGGAGATTCAAAGATAAAGAAAAATAAGATAAAATGACATAGAGAATATGATGGTAGTCTTCTTAAGTTTGAAGGATTTCTTACTATACTCATAAGATATCATTTTATTGATTCTATCAAAGATGAATAAAAACATATTTAAGAGGCATTTTATGTAGTGTGTACTGGAATATAATATTAATCTTTTTTAATCAAAATTTTTATATTGTTATGGCAAATGGTTTCTTGTGAATCTGAAACATATTAAGGATTATCTATCACATTTTAATATGAGACCTTATAAATATAAGGTTATAATTTTTTATAGGAAAACTATTGTTTATTAAAATAATAATTATATCAAATTAATTGGTGGTAATTGTTGTTAAACAAACCAAAAACAATTGTGATAACTATTTCAGACCGATTTAATTATTATCCACAAATATTATGGGGGATTTTTAAATAATCTCCTTATATAGGAAAGGCTAGGATTTACATGAATTCAACAATGTAATAGAATTTATTTTAGTATTGAATAACTATTATATAATTGATTTACATTTCACATAATGAAATATTATTATTATTTAGTATTTAATTACTCCATGCTCGACATCTGTATCATTGATACCATGATTAAATATTCCATTTTAGGAAAACATTTAATATAAAAAAAATACGATATGTTCATTAGTTTCAAAAAAATATCCAATAATTTAATAGTGAAATCCAAAATAATAGATATCTACTAATTTTGGAATACTGTAATATATATTAAATTATTCATAAATAAGCTTCTAACCCTTATATCTTAGTAATGTAATTATTGGGTTACCTACTCAATCGAGTCTTTTTACGTGTCTTTATGAATTCATTATATTTAAATTAGTTTTTATAAAATTTACTACTTATATATTTATCTATGAAATGATATAATATGGTTACACTGACTAAAAAATGATCAAAACTTATCAAAAAAATATATTGTTTGACCTCAGAGAAAAAAAATTAAGTAGTAGTGGATTATTTGGAATATATAGTGAAATGGTTATACAGTTTGTCAATGATTAGTAAATTACTAGATTATATATTACACATGCCAATTTGATATAATAAACCTGATAATCGTACTAGTTTGATTATTTACATCCCTCTTCCACAAAATAACATTTAAATGATTTTAAACATCTGTTTCATAATAAATAGATACACATTCCAGTTGAAATCATCAGGAAAAGGTATGGAGTATTTATAAAAGCACCATTATTGTGTTCTCATTGGATTGTATATCTACATTTACATTATTTTTAATATCCCAACAGCCCATATAACCTTTCAAAAACAAGTTTATAGTGATATTTTTAATTATAAAAAATATATTCCCATATATTAAATTGTTTATAGTTGAATGGCTCTAAAAAATATAAATATATAGAATCATATAATATTTGAATCAAATTTATTACAAATATAAAAGTTATAAATTAACGTGATATTAATGTAAACTGTAATAACTGTATTATTATGAATTTTAGAAAAATATTGTTTTTTTAATTATGTATATATTAAATTCATCATATCCCTTGTTCCATAAAAATTAAATTCCTAAATTTTTATAAAAAAATTTACTGAATGATAAAAATATTCTTATTAAGAAAGATATGTATAAATAAATTTTCTTATGGTTTCAATATAGTAAATGTTTTACAACTATAAAATGAATCTATAAGGGTAATTTAGACCAAATTTTCTAACCTTAAATGAAATAATTATTTTCCCATTTTCAAATTGATGATATAATTTTCATTTAATCAATTCAGTTTTATTTATATTTTAGGATAAAACAAAACATATGTGTAATGTACACCCAATATTTTATAGCCATAATTAATATTTCATGAAATTATTTTCTATTAAAATTACTTCTTTATTCACAACATTGTTCTTATTTTATAATATTATTAATTTTTCTCTTCCAATGTTATTAATCTCTAAGGTCGTCCTAAAATAAAATTTAAAGTGGTTTTCAGGATACATCATATAATATATAATATAACATATATTTAGGTGATTATAATCTATTATATGAATTAAATTAATAATTTTACTAAGATTTCACCCATTAAAATTAGGATTATTTACAAATCCATTTGTAGAAAAAGAACCATATTACATTCTTTTTTTATTTAATTATTCAATACTTCTATAAAAATTTATGAAATAAATCAATTCAAACATGTCATATCTTATTGAGGGATAGTTTTGTTGTCAATTGGTTTACTAAATATGTTATATTATTTTCTTTCTTAACAACATTGTAACATTTAATTTTTTATATTTTAATTAATTTAGGTATAGATAATGCAGAATTTATTTATTAATGTTATTTACATGAAGGAGTATAAATATTTCATATTAAAATTTTTATTACATAGTTTTGGGATATTTTCATTTATATGATTAATTATGGAATTATTATATTAAAATAGGGTTTTATAGGTATTAATTAACTATGTTGAATTCATACTATTATTATAAATTAATAAACATGGTTGTATATTTATATTTTACAAAGTTCGCATGGCATTGAAAGATGTAAAATTAGAGGACCATAAATGGTGACATTACTGAGTTATTAATCTTGGTTATGGTTGATAATAAACTTATTAATGTTTATTTGATTAAATAAAAGGATTCATTAAATTCATAGACAAATTGAGCCACATAGGTTTATGATATTGACTAAAAATCATGTTCCTGAAACCCAATAGTCAATCAAGGGTTAGGAAATTCAAGTATATTTCATTCAATCTTAGTTTAAGTTTGTGACCAATGTGTGTGATCCATTCCAAACTATTTTAGATATAATGTTTATTAATCTTGTTTTGGGATTAATAAATTATTTATAATATTGATATTAAATAATTTAATATAAATCGATTATGGTCATTAAATCAAAAAATATATGTCAAGTTCATTGGAAAACATCAAAGGTAGGTTCAACCTACTACTTATTTATTTTTATACCATTCCATTAAATTATTTTGATGTGATTTTTGATCTGTTGATGTTAAATGTGATATTATCGAATAATTAAGGAAATTTTGTTTTATAAAATAATATTTTATTTATATTTCAATAAATATGGAATATCTAATTTCGATGAAATGTGTGATTATTGGGTTTTATGAATTTTAGAGAATGATTTTGAAAAATGTGATATTTATCATAAATTATACTAGTATTTAAGATATGTTCAATTAATGAATATATTTTGTAAAATAATTTTGTAAAGAAAATATTTTTTATTGAAACTCTTATAGAGACACAATTTGAACTCAATTGTTGGAAATAACCATATACTCTGATCATAAATAAGAAATTTCTTGTGATAATACCCTTACAAATTCATCTTTGTGGGTGATGATTCAAATTCAATACACTGTGATCGTAGTGTGGTTAGCTAATTCAGGGAAACATGATTTAATTATTTAAATATGTATTAAGATTCTATAAATTATAGAATTATGGTTTCATGGGTAATTCATACTAGGGTTTGGTTTGTTTGAATATTTTTATTCCTAAATAAAAATTACAGAATGTAGAATAATATGATACCATATTTTATTCATTTTTAACTATAAAATTATTATTATTTTTCTAAATTGAATTAGTTACATAATTTTGAATATAGACGAAATTGGAATTCATGGGATTTATTTGTTTTAGTCATACATGGAATTTTGTTACTCACCCTAACTATATTTCCATGAATATATGTATATAACGTTTTTCATGATATTAGAAAAGGAAAGGATAACTTTTTCATTTGTGATGGGTCAAATGAATTAATGTTTACAAATAGACATTATAATATTTTGAAAATTATAATTGGAAAAGGTGTTTTATCCTATATGGGTCACTATAAATCTTCTATTTGAGTGATGTTGCGTTTATTTTAGTAGTTTATCATCTACTACTTTTTTGGAAATTATGGTATTCAGTCCTTTTTTAAATATTATTATTTACAAATATGGTATACATGATGCTATAATTGTCCTAAATCATAACCTATCCATATAAAGTCATATATAACATTTTTAAAATAAATCATGTGTTCTCAACGAGTCTAAGTATGAGAAGTAATTAGTGAATCTGTAGTATGATAATACTATGTAATGGTGCATGCACCCATGACCTATTGGGATGTATAGATACTCGATGTGTCACGGTATGAATGTATATAGAATCTATATTATATTATTTTAGAGGGAAAATCTTTGTCCCGTGGTAGTTAAACCCTTCAACCAAAACCCATTTTTTCATAAGATCATTCCATATATATATGTAAAAATAACATCGTAATGTGTTCTATTTTCTCTGAGGATCCAATTAGTACAATCTTCATCCATATTAACTTGTTATAGATCACAAAAAAATTGACAACATGATAATATTTCATGGTTATTCATAGGCATTGTGAATATTATAATTATTGAGAAGAATCCAGTATTTCATATCTTCTGCAAGAAACATTTTTTAATGAAATGGAGGGATTGTATAAGTGATGGTCTTTATGAATATTGGAATTTACTAGATCAAATCATTGTCTCACATCCATAACACATCAAACACTATTTAAAAATATTCTTAAACAATATATATTATACCCCCAAAATATCATATTTCTTAAAAACATTATAATGAAATGTTTCAAAAAATCATTATTTACATTTCATTATAACTCTTTGACACGCTTTTGGATTATTTAAATAAAATTAAAATATTACTTACCAATCAAAATTGTTTAATCATAACCACATTATTATCTTAATAAACAGGATTACCTATAGTTGGATAATGATTCTAATGCTCATTTAATCTCATTATATATGATTTCTATTATGTTAAACCATGGCTTAGTGACGATCACCACATCATAGTTTACCCTAGCAAAAACTAAGTCATGGTTCTTAACAAGAAACCATGGTTTGGATATATTTTATATTTATAGTAATCTTGTATTATAATTATGATATATTTTCTTTGTATCATTTAACATTATAACACCTCGTATGTATGTACCTATGAAAACATATTCAAAACACCTTTTGGATAATATATTATTTATTTTTTACCATATATTACATAATATGAAATTACATAACATAATCTCTCTAACACTTATTTTAGATATCCTCTAAACCAATTTTTTGGTTTCTCTAATTTTCTCCAAAAATAATTTAACAAACATAATCTTCAATCACACAACCAAAAGTTATAATCAAATAACTTTTTCTAGTATTTATAAGAATTATGAATTATATCTTCCATAATAGTAACTAAATATTGTCCTAGATAAATGAGTCCAAAAAATTCTGTCAAAAACTTAATCTTGGGTAATCTCTATCGAAAACATCTTTTAGTATATATGTTCCCTCAAACTATATCATATACTATTATGGATAATAATATGAAACATTTCTGAAATATAATAATTATCCATGATATATGATGTATGTCAGTCTCATATAGCGAAAACATAATATTTTTAGTATTTATTAAAGATAATAATTTATAGGGTATAACACTTTTCTAGAAGAAATAGATCCAATAATAGAATCCATTAAAACCATAATATTTATCAATATGAAATAGATTAAATGGTATTAATGAATAATTACATACCTTATATCGTCATGATCTGATATCCCCAAGATAAAGAATGTATTGATCAATGTTAAAAATACGTATCTCTAAAAGACCCTCCTTGAGGGTATAAATAGATCATCCAAATCTCATAATTTGTTGTATTGATGAAATACTATATAATGATTTTATATGAATTTGTTTAATGTAAAGAGAGAATGATATAAAAATATTCATCATATTTTTAGATGCTTTAACATTGTATCAAATTAATGATGTTTCTCACATCTAATATGTGAAAAAATCCATATTTATATATTCCATAAAAACACTATAATTCTATAAATATTAATGTGGATTAATCATAAATGATCATTTGTTTTAACTCATTGAAATATTTTCATTTCCTTCTATTAAATCATTGTTAAAAATCAATTAACCATTATCACATGATGTTTTAACTAAATATGATATGATAGTGTTAAAACTATGAGTGAGAATCATGTAATCACATAAAAAGATAATTCTTATTAAAAACACAATGAAACATTAACATTGACTATTCAATACATTGTTTTGGTGATTATTTTAGGTAAAATTCCAATAATTTGGAAATATTACTAAAAAGACTCATTGAAATAGTTCATTTTCACCATGCATAACAACATATATAACCACATTTCAAACATTATCCAAAAAATATATTTAAATATTACTGAAATCACTACCAAGTAAATTTATAATTAATTTTTAAGAAATACTACCTCATATTTAATATTATATGTTTTTTCTCTAGATGATCCATAAGAATTGCTATTATTTTAGGTTCAATAATTATTAAGGTATAAATCCCCATAATTATAAGTTATATAGATTGATTAACAAAAAAGTTATGTTTTTGATTTTACATTGGAATGTGTAAAATGAAATAATATTACATGGTATATAATATAGTTTAATATATATATATATATTATATTTTTAAAATCATATTAATAAAATTGGAAAAGAAAAAACCCTTCTGTAAGGGTCCATTGAACCATACCAAAAAAATTATGATATGTGAATATAATTATGAAAAATGAAATTATATAATTTTATAATAAGTCACAACTCTAGAAAAAAGGTATTTTCCAAAGCATACTAAAAATGTGGAACTCAAAATAACATACATAAATTTTTAATTAATTTAATTTAATTTTTTTGATATGGATGATTCATTGAAAAAATATGATATGTAAAATGAGATGGATTTTTTAAAGTGTATTTTTTAGATAGAAATTGAAAAATCCAGAAATTGAAAAAAAAATATTTAACTACATATGATATTTATAAGAAGTTGAAAATTTTAAAAGTGTTGGTTTTCATTGTGATATTAAAAAATTGTCACATCATATATAATTATTTTACTAAATTATTAAATGAAATATGAAAAAATAAAAAATATTATGTATGTGTTCCAATTACCAAAACAAAATAATATTTTGGGATAATACATTTTGAAAATTATAGAGAATCACAATGATGGAATTGATTTTTCTTAGTCTCATAATGTGAGAAATTGGATAAAATAGAGAATAAATATGATAAATAATATATTTCTTAAATATTTTTTCATTTCTTTTGTATAGAACCCAACCAACCTCACCAGACACAATGGGATTATTTATTATGGGGAAACCATATTACCTATGATCATATTCCCATGATCAAGGTATGTATGCTAGTGAGCCAGTGTATAATTAAAAATTACATTACAAAATGACATATTACATTATTTAAGTACAAATCATCATTCCTAAATATTATCCATATATAGGACCCTATATAGTATTACACTACATTTCCCAGGGAATTTTGAGAAAAATAAAATGATGATATCTAAAACTCAATAATAAAGAACCTAAAGTGGAATCTGACTTGGAATAAAAATAGACACTTATATAAATCTTGATTAGATACACGAGTGATTCGATATAAACGTACATAAAAAAATTATAACCCTTGGTTGATAATGGATATGAGTAATCCAAATGATAAAATAAAATGGTCACATAACAATAGATATGGTGGTAATGCATAATTTTGTACTTCATAAACCTTTCATCAAGGCCTTGTGATAATACATTATATATAAAGGGTAAGGAATCTATTTTTACCCTACCTTATTTATCACATTAGACTACCAATTAAAATAAAATTCTATAAAATACCAAGACCCACATATAACATAAAATTATAATGTATTCAATCACATTACAAATGTTTATATCTAATTAATTTTATAATGTTCAACAATTAAAAACATAGAAATTATAAGCATAATTTCTCTACAAATATTATCTTACATGACATACCAAAATAGAACTTATTACTAAAGGTCATGTAAATATATTTTCATAGTCAATAAATTAATAATTATTTATAGGTAAATTCCAATTATATATATTAAGAATAATTTGGAATTAAAAAGGTTAAAAATTACCCTCACCGAGAGAAGTGTGTGAAATATTAATTATAAAATACATAAAAATATTAAGGTGATCTATGTGTCCATTCAATCAAATACTTGTCTTTGAAATATTAGGAAACTAAATTATATGTGGGTTAATCCACTATAAATAAGGATTATATAATCACAAATATTTGATATACATTAGTGATACACATATTCATCTAGGAATTATCTCTAGGTCATCATGAATTTATGCAAAAGGAAAACATATACCAAAATAATGTTAAATATATAGAGTAATCGATAAATGATCCACCAAAAATATAGATATGCTTCTTCATTAGAATAACACACCTCATAGATATATTTCATCTATATTATCACAAATAAATTTCATAAGTGTAAATTTTGAATATTAATTTTATGGGTATGAGTATGTTTATTACTTGAAATAGATTACAAAAATTGATTAACATAAAAACCCTAAACCTGTACATTTTCATATGGTGTTAAAAACATAAACACTGCATTTATTTCTGAACTGATAAATTTGACCAAATATTTTCCATCAAAAAAATAAACCATCATAATGATATATTAGATCACTTACAAACCCAAGGACCTTTGAAGTTTAGAGTTTTAGAGAATTATAAAAGACAAAAAGCTAATAAATATCCATGACAACAAGATAGTATCATTACCACTATACCCGTCTATTTATATTCCATATTATTTCTTCAATATCTCATACAAAATTATTTAGATATGAATCCATTCTAGAGAAAAATGTTTTGACAATATTCTTTAAAACCTAGGGAATATGAGACATAAAGATGGTGATAAAAAATAATAAAAATGGTATGTACAATAATTAACAATTTAGTATCATCATTGTGATTAAGATGGGTATAATGGTATGATGAAATTATCAAAATGAATGAAAATAGATTAAGATAACTCATACCCATGAAACATGTATAACTAAACATATGGCAGGACATGATGCTTTAAAAAATTAAAGGGTCGTAGAAATCAATAATCATGATCAATGGGATGTCAATATTGATAAAAAATCACTAAAAATTCATTTCTAGAATAACGAATATATGTTTTCATCTTGGAACATTATCTTCAAATAACCCTTAAAAATTAGAAAAACTATAAAGCTATCATCCATTATAATTATATAGAGAAAATAAAAATTACCCAATTAATTGGAGAGACAAAATGTGGCATTCTTATCATATCATGAGATATAATGGGGATTATCCCATCATCTCATGAGTAATAATGGGGATCATACCATTATATCTTGTGCAATAATCATGATTAACCCCTATTATTGGATATATCATGCTCAAATACAAGCTATAATTATGATCTAAACATTCAAAAAGTGATAAGAACCATAACATAAGGAATGTACATTGATCATGTATCTCATAAAAACTCACAGAAAAAACATACAATATTACTTTCATAACTTTATTATCCCATTGAAGAATAATGGGTTCTTTTTCAATATCATTGAAATAATAATAATTCCACCATAATATAATGGGGACGGTATTATTACTATATGTTTTTAGTGTAGTATAATTTCCATCAATTTCATTTGATGTTGATTAATGTAAATACCATTAAATGTATATTAAAAACTTTTTTGAGAAAAACATCCTTTTAGTATTGAACATCAATTTTTAAAATAAAAAAATAAAAATATATTTTTAATATACGTTTCATTTAAAATAAAATTGGTATCATATAAATGATAAATTTGCAAAAATAACAGTCATGTTGGTGGGAAAGTATATTCATGTATTAAAATATTAAAATAAAAATTCTATTAATGTATTTTTCAAGGGATTCAAAAGTAAAACATTTTTACAATTTTAGGAAATTTATTTTTATAAACCTTGTTAAATTAATTAAAATTCCTTATAAAATAGATTTATAAATTCATTTATGTTTTTAAATTTTAATTTTTAATAACATTTTAGTAAACAAATATATGGAAGAGAAAGATTCTAGATTAAACAATTACAAAGTATCACATAAAGAAAAATATTTATATTTATTCAACCAATAAGGGAGGGAATGAAAATTAGATATGTGAAATGCATTCATAAATAGAATATAAGAAAATATATGTGGTTAAAGAAAATTAGATCATATAATTTTTACTAAATAAAAATAATAATAAATAATCAAAAAAATAAAAGAGAATGTAACCTAAAGAAATTATTTCAATGGTAACATTTCAATAATAAATCATTTAAAATAATAACATAAAATTAATCATTAAATTTCATGAAAATAATGAGATCAATGAGATATCATATCAATGTAGAAGTATATGAACATGTTAAAATAAAATATTTTCATATTCAAATCATATTCCCCAAAGAAAATGAATTTGAGATAAATAAACCATAATAAGATTTTGTCACTTATTTGTGATTTAACCAACATATATATTATTTAAAACATATTTAAAAGAAAAAATAGATTATATTAATTATGAAAAAAATAGAGATTTATTCACAAATAATAATGTCAAAAAAGTAATTGAAGATAAGTTGTAATCCAATGAAATTGAATTGAGTTTAGTAATCCATTACCACATGGTTGCATTCTAGTCGTATCCCTGATGAAATAATAATTAACATTAAAAGATAAAATTAAATTATGTATAAGTTATTCAATGTATAACATTTAAAAGGTCATTTGTATACACCATATAATAGAAATTATGTGCATATTAATAAAATACGACTTAATGAATAAAAAAGTGAGATGATATCACTTAATTCTTTTGTAATTTCTATAAGAATTCCTTAGGAAAGAGAGAACCTGAAAAATATTTATAAATAAAAATAATATACATCAATAATATCTTATGTTACATTAATGTAAATTATATGAACAATAATATGTAAATAAGTGGTGAATATTATATATTTCTCAAAGATTTAAAAGTGAGACCACAATCCCTTACCATTTGTACATATTTTCATGGTCTATGTTTTAAATGAAGTAAAAAAGTATTATATATAAAATTTGATTTATTACAAATATTTTCCAAGTTTAATAAAATATAAATAAACAATTTTTTATATATTTTTTAATGAAATATTTACTTACATAATAAGTATAGTCAATGTCGTGTTCTCTGAATACATTCTGTCCATATTTAAAAAAATATATCTTATGTGCATATTGTGATAAAACAAGTCATTATCCAATCAACACATAAATAATGATAATGACATAATAATTATTTATATAAAACAATTATAATATTAAAAACAACTATGAATAATGGTTATTAAAAATGAACAACGTTACAATCAATGAGATGGTAGGACGTACACACACACGAGAAATGTTTTCATTTTTTAATGATAATCATTGAAATAAGGTTAGTATTATTTTGACATTACAAAATAATAATAATATGATAAATATCATTTCATTTATATGAATACACTTATATATATTATGAAGAACCAACTCAAGTCTACCCCGACCTAGTCACCCGAGTGGGCCAACAACATAGCCTGAGAGGTGTTCCAGATCTTCCCGGGTATGGAACTACTATCATGAATAAAAAATACATAGTTGGGAACAATTTATCCCTTGAAAATTTTATAAATATAAAAATATGAAATGGAAAATAAAAATAAAAACAATATGAGAAATTAAAATAAACCTATACATACATCAATATGACTATGTGTGCCACCACTGACCGCTAAACTGGTGTCCCCCTATAGTGACCAAGATCAAGTTAGAAGTAGAAGAAAACTGAAAAGAAAAATAAATCAATATTTTTTTATAATTAAAAAATTATATCTGATTAAATAAAATATTCCTTATTAACTTTCTTTAAAATGAAAACCATTTAAAACTATTTTGAAAACACAACTTTATAATAATAGTATATTTTATTACATTTTAAATCAAGTAATAAACTGAGATTTAGTAAAATGATTTTCTGACTTTTAATTTTGGAAAACCATATAGAAATATTAATACACTTCAAATAATCTCATTGTATGAAAGATTATAAAATAGTGGAATCATTTCCATAAGATAGAATAACATGAGGTGCCACCACACATAGGTATATAAAACATGCTTTTCATATATTTCATAATGAAATGAAATTTAAGAATAAAACAATTAATAAATCAATACTACAAAAAATGGATAAAAACTATCTTTGACAGTGGAGAACCCCTAAGAAGCTTGTTTATAGGGGACATTGGATCCTCACTGCTCTGTGACATTGTATAAAAACCATAACCCACAATGTCCTTGTTTTTTATCCACTACATAGGAGTCTGTTCAGAGATCTACTGGTCCTTAATTATCATTATATGTTTAAATTATATTTCTATATTAATACATCTAGTGGGAAACTAGGCCTTGTCCCTACTTTTTTACCAACCATACTAGTCCTAGTCTACCCCCAAATATTCCCATGTTTCCCATGTGCTCCAATTCAAATGGTGGTGTGTTTTTATTGAACTAACATGTATGAACATATCCTTTCCATTACCAAAAAACCCATCCAATATCTCACCACTAAAATATATCCTTAATTTCATCCCCTTTTTATGTCACAAAACATTTAATAAGCCCCTTTACTAGGAACATATCAGAACTCAAACATTTATCATCCACATCATATTTCTAAAACAAGGGTGCATGCATCAATATGGGGTTTCCACTTCTATAAATAGTTATCTAAAAGAAAATTGGGCCTCAGTACATTAAAATTAAATGTTTATATTTAAAAGACCATTTACCAGCACTATGATGTTCCAAAAAGAATAAACACCCCAATTGAACAACAAAGTCACCACACATTTAACATCATGTTTGAAACCATGCTTAACTAAAAGAAAACTATTTAAAAATTATAAGTTAATGTAGAGAAACCATGTAAAGATCCACCTTCAAAGAACTAAAATCAATCATATATATTTTTACAGAATATTAATTTCATATAAAAATGTAAAAACCTATTTTAAAAATTCCATGAAATCATAGATTTCAAATTTAACTGATTAAGCAGAGGGAACTGACATCAAAATCAAGTGGTACTTATTTATACAATGAAAACTCAAATATTCCCATTACCTCTTTCATTCAAATTATCCTTCACATATATATAACGAAACCAATCCCCTATGTACATATTTTCATGGCCGTATATGTAAAAGGGTATCCTGACATATACACGCTTATAATTATATATTGCCTTTTACACTTACATACTTATGAATATTCCCATATATACCTAATCACACATATACCAAATATATTTATTCATATGAACATATTTAAATATTTATTTAATTGTTTGATTTACATATATATAATTTTTGTGTGTGTGTACCTATGTAGACCCTTGTAAGTGTATTTTGATAATGACAACCTGGAAACACTACAGCGAGGTCTAACACACCATTGAAAAATACCTGGGAAGTAATGTATTTGAAATTTAGAGTAAGGTTTTTATTTATATGGAATTATTATGAGACCACATGCTCTTATGGCATGTGATTTTGAGGCCTGGAGAGCCCAGAATGTAATTTTGAATTTTTTTAAGGTACGTCCAGAAAACATGTGAGGGGGATTTTGTAACATTTGAACTGGTGCTCAAATAGAAAATCTCGGAACACATTTGAACTCAAAATACTGGGATTCATCTAGAATGGAGTTAACATCGACTGGAAATGGCTGAATGGAAACATTTTTTGGAATTTTTGGAAAATAATAAAACAACATTAAAAAAATTATTTTATTTCTTTTGTTAACCGACGAGCGGCGGCACTATGATGTTGTGGTGCAACGATGAGGAAAAATTGAGGCACATTAATGTGGCTCATCACTAGCCCTTATCATGTAGTTTAATGACGAAATAAATGAAGCGTAACATAGATTATGTTTCATAAATGAAACTGTGTAACTGAAACGATATGTTGTTTTTCCTATTAATTTTTTGGTGAATTAGTGAAATAAGGATTAAACCATGATGATTATTTGAATAAAATTAAATGTTCTTCCTCTCAAATGAATAATGATGCACTGAAGTATCATCACCTTCATTGAAATATATTGAAGGACAAAGGTGGAAGCGACGAGCGACATCACCATCATGAATCCTCAAGAACAAAACGTTACGACGTCAAACATCAAGGAAGTTGGGGTCATAATATTTTTAAGTTATTCACCATTATTTTCAAGAAATAATGAACATAGATCAACCCATAAAAAAGTTTGGTCTAATATTTGTGCATTTATGTGGGAGGGAAACTTTATGTGGGGATTTCTCTATCTGGGATTCAAACATTACTTGATATGATTGAACAAAAATCCCCGAGCCTCCCCCTATTTTAAACCTCTAATGCGGAGGGTGCGGTCTGACATGATCAATGCCTAGGAACCTTATCCATGTTCATTAATTGTGGTTGTACCCTCAAAATGGAGGAAACATGCTTTTGGGACATTCGTTGTAAGGAGGACACTCTCCGGAGACTGTAGGCGCAGGTGGCGTGTAGAACGGACCAACGGAGCGCATCTGGTGGTCTGCCAAAGGTTCTTCCAGCCCATCAGTGATAGCATTGGTTGCACAATGGACTCCAAGATAGGAGGCCATTGGCCAGGAGGATCAGCTCACCCAGAGGCACAACGTGATAGTTGGAGGCCTTGACCAACTGGCCACAGTGGTAGAAAGGGCGGTGCCAGGTGGGCGCCTCATGGAGGGACGACATGCATTCGGGCCTTCCAGGTGGCTGGCAAGTTGCGGTCCATCGACCATGAAAAGAGGCAAGACCCTGCATCAATGGAGCCAACTAGGGCCATAAATGGTAGTTTGTTGTGTCCTAGATGGACGATGCACCACCGACGACATCAAGCGGCCGAGCTTTAGGCTGGCAGGTCGTGCCCCTAGCCAGCGGGTCGGGCCGATCACCCAGTGGGAAGGTCTTGTGCCTAGTGGGCTAGACCCATGCTCTTTAGGCTAGGCCAGACTAGACCAAGTCACCGGGCGACCCGGCGGGCTGGACCCTCAGCCAAACCGAGCGGGGTCCAGCATGGCCCATTAGGCCTGGCCCACTCACCAGGCCAAACCGGACTGACCCAGACCCAAACCATTTCAATTTGTGTTAGTCAAAACTATACCTAGGTATGTGGGACCCTTGGGACATGTTGATCAGGTCGGTATGTATGAGTCAGACTAAAGCAGATGCAACAGGCCCATGATTACTAAAACACAAATAACATTCAAACCATGTGTCCGATTTATGGGATGTTTGTGAAGATGGGATTCTCTAGACAAGGTGGATCTTTTGGAATGCCTTGAAGAAGATTTCATAGAAGATGAAATGCATTGAATTGTTTGTGGAGAGGTTATCTTAGGTGTGAAATGTACATAACCCTACCGTTGGCTGAGACCTGAGGACTAATGACTTTCGACTATGTGAGACTCGACAATGGAGCAGTGGGAAGAAGTTATTTGTGACTTCGTAGGACCATGGTTGAAAGCACTTCTGTGAGGATTTTATGGACCATGGTACATGATGAGGAGGAGTACCTTTGGTTTCCATTATTAGTGGAATGAAATTATGTGTAACTTTGAAGGCCCACGGTACGCAATGGGGATGTGTACCTAAGATGTCTAATGTGAGTGGAAAGAATTTATGTGTGACTCTTCAGGCCCACTGTACTTGATAGAGATAGAGTTATCCAGTTGCTAAGGTGTTTGGTGATGTGACTAATGAATCTTCTATCACTACCCTAAATGTATACCTGATATGAGTTTTCTTTTGCATCGTGAATTACTTTGAAGATTGTTGTGTCGTCTTTCATTTTTTTGGGTCCCTACTGAGTACTTTGTTACTCACCCCTGCGTGGGCTTCACCAGCATGTGTTGTGTTGGGAGAAAATGAATGACGTTTCAATAGAGACTTTAGTGGATTGGTACTGGGAGGTTCGTAAGGAGATGGAACTGACATACGCTACGATAGTAGACATGGGGGCCTAGGACCAAGTGGGGTTCAGTAGGATCATGTGGACGGGACGTTCTACATCGGCTTCCAATATCTACAATACTCTTACGATCATGTGGTGTTTTCCACATACAACCATCTGAGTTTCATTTTTGTACTTTATTGTTTTTAGTTCCTTTGTTGGGTTTGTATTCTAGATCACTTGTATCGGTTGTACTTGTACACATTTTTTCATTAGTGATACTTGTTTTCTCTTTTGTGTGTGGGGCTTGGTTTGAAATTTGTGTGTGTATATGTACACAGAAAAATACCTCTGACTTGCTTGTGGACACCAATTGTTCTACTCCCCAGCCCCTGGCCTTCGGGAGGCGGGCATGGGGTAGTCATAGAACGGGCCCTGGGGGATGGGTCATGACAATGTTTTATCATAGGGAAGTTTTTCCTACCAAAAAAACTAGAAGTCTACTGTTTTGTTTTGTGGAAACCATATTAAGTGTTATGAGTTCGAATTTAATATTTGGGGATTCCAGTGTGGGTGTGACAGCTGACGTATACATTCACCATAACGTTGAATGCTACATTTCAGATCAATATATGTAAACATTGGTTTAATAAGTGTCTCTTTATGTTCTTTTGAATAAAACCCATATCACCAGGTATAACCTTATGAATGTGGTAAATCTAGATCTATGCCATGATGCATCCTTGTGGATGACCCGTCGGGATCTTGATACGAGGTTGTGAGGATAACCCACATACCAATGAGGCATCGGTTCAGGGGCCTATTCTAGTGAAGGCCCCTCCAATTGGTGAATCAGTACGACCACCACCCTATGGAAAACATATATTGTCAGTGGTTCTAGTAGAGGACATGCCTAGACTCTATGCCCTGCACAAGTTTCAAAGATAGAGACCACCCATGTTCAGGGGAGAGATAGTTCCTCATGTCATTGAGGATTTGATAGAGGCAGTGACAGAGCTCTTTTGCATTGTGAGGACACCGGCTGACCAGATGTAAATCTTATAAGAGATCCTTCTATAGGGATCGGCAAGTAGATGGTGCAACTTCATCGCCCATAGTCACGATGAAGCAACCCTCACCTGCGTAGACTTCGAGCATATTTTCCCAAAGTATTTTCTCCCAGTGACTTTCACTCAATGCATTTTCAGGAGCTTCTTCACCTATAATAGTGCAGAATGCCAGTGGCTGAGTACTCAGTGAGTCTCACCATGATTTCTCACTACTTGATAGATATGGTGTGAAGAAATTTCTTCTGAGATTGAGCCTTTGAAAAGGGACTCACGTAGGAGATCAGGGCATCAGTATCATCTCTTAGAAACCCAACTCCATTTAGGGTGATAGATAGAGCCCTTCTGGTAGTGATATTCTTGGCGTAGTAGGAACCTGCAACTACAGCTACCAGGAGACCCCATGTGGATGAGTATTCGGCAGGAAGAAAATAGTAGATGTGAGGGCCCTTGTAGAGAATTTCTTTTAGATAATGTCCCCATGACTCAAATTCGGATGTACGAGGCTCCCAGCTCAGTGGGAGTCAGCTAGGAATAATGGTTTTCTTCTCATGGAGTGGAAGAGACACATGGTAAATGACTCCCTGACCCACCATAAGGATGACCAACAGATGGTTGAGGGTCCGTTGTTACATAAAAACTATTCGATCGAGGAGGAATGCATGGAGGTAGACATTGCATGGGAGTAGTCTGAGCGGCAAGTAGTGGGTGGTGGATTGAGGTGTTACCACCACCACCCCCAGGTGGTCCACACCGACCTCATAGAGAAGGAAGATGGGGGCGAGCATAGCTCCAGAAAGAAGAGGCTTATGTCCCCTGCTATCCAGGGATGATCAGAGGTATGATATGTGTCTTATCCACCATATCTGTAGTACTTATAGACACAAGTGCTATCCACTCCTTTCATTCTATGTCTCTCATTCATATCTCAGAGATTTTGACGGAATTGTTGGCTTGATCCTTATGGATAGTGACTCCTACAAGAGGGGATTTGAGGATTACACCCAGGTACCGGTAGTGTGAGCTTACTCTTGGAGGCAAGAGCTTTGTATGGGATCTCCTAGTAGCAGCGTTGAGGCCTTACTATGTCATCTTTCCTATGGACTGGTTAGAACTAGTCAATGCTCAGATTGAATATTTTAGTCATACAGTGTGGTCTGTCCATGGATAAGGGACCAAGTTTTCCTTTATTTTTGAAAAGGAATCCCTTTCATCATAGGGAAAACCTTCTCGGATTAGGGTTACACTGATTATTACCAGTTGGCTAGCCTCACCATTAGTGTAGGGGATGACAGGAATCCAAGGTTTCCTATTATTGTGAATGTGTACGAGGATGTTTTTTCTAATGTTATTCTGGGATTACCTCCTCCCTGGGAGGTAGAATTCTGCATCAACCTATACCCTAGGATGTCTGTGATATCATCACCGGTATATTAGATGGCACTTGCAGAACATCACAAGCTGAGGGTAAAGATTGAGGACTTGCAAGAGAAGGGGTTCGTAAGGCCTAGAGTTTCCCCATGCTCAGACCGAGGGCTTTTTTCAGGAACAAATATTGAAGTTTGATGTTGTGTGTGGACTTCTGGTTCCTGAACTAGGTGACCATGAATAACAAGTTACCACTGTTGAGAATCGATGATCTATTCAACTAGATGAAGGGGTTAAGTAGTTCAAAATGATATACCTTAGATCAAGCTATCACCAACTTCAAGTATGGGATGAGGATGTACCTAATACAACCATCAAGTGACAGTACGACAACTATGATTTTTTGGTGATGCCTTTCGGCATGACCAATGCCCCAGCAGTGTTTGTGGGAATCAAGAATAGGATGTTCCAGCCTTACCTTGACCGGTTTTTTGTGGTCTTAATTGATGAAATTTTGGGTACTCTCCCTTAGAGGAGGTGCACAATACAAACCTAAGAATACTCCTAAATACACTTCGAGAGCACCATTTTTATGGAAATATCTTGAAGTGTCAGTTCTGGATTCAATAAGTCAACTTTATAGGATACATCATCTTATTGTCTGCAGTTGCAGTGGATCCGATGAAGATTGAGGCAGTGCTTTCTTGGGAGATGCCCAAGAATGTGAATTTAGTCCAGAGCTTCTTAGTGTTGGATGGTAAATATCAGATTTTCATGCACAAACTTTCTAGTGTAGAATCAACCTTATGAGCTTTGACTCAAAAGGAAATCACTTAGTGTGGATGAGGAAATGTCAGAAGAGTTTCTAGGACCTAAGGTAGATACTTAATTGTGCCCCCATCATGAGACTAACTAAGGAGGTTGATGGATATGTTGTTTATTGTGATGCATCAGGGACCAAAATGGGTTGTGTCTTGATGCAAGAGCATGTAGTTATCTACTACGGCTCACTGTAGTTAAGATAGCTTCAGAAAAACTATGTGACCCATGACATGGAGTTAGCAGTCTTGTTCTTTGACGTTAATAAGTGTCGACACTACGTGATAGGTGAGCAGTTTATAGTTTACTCTGAACAAAGAGTATCATGTATATATTCTCCCAGAAGGACCTGAACCTGATATAGTGGTGATTTCTAGAGTTCTTCCAGGACTGTGACTTTGAGATAGTTCATACTACTAGGAATGGGAGAATGGTAGAAGTTTTCATGGTAATAGGATGGGTTTGTAGCTGCTCAGTGAGGCAACATATTATTTTGCCACGATGTCGATATCCTTCATGGATGATGGGGTAGTTTCTTACCTTTAGTCGATGACTGTTAATCTTCCACTTGTACAACAATTCAATGAGTAATAGCTATAGGATGATGACAAAGTGTCTTGATGTTCTCAGTTATCCTTAGAATGGGCTCCTGATGAATTTTCGATAGGCAGGGAGCACGTCAACCTTTTCAGATGGTTCCCCAGAGTACCAATGACATTGTGGGAGGAGGTGTTGAGGGAGTTCCAAACTTCTTCTTTGGCGGTACATCCTGAAGTGGAAAATATGTAATAGGACCTCTAGCATTAGTACTTATGGCCAGTGATGAAAAGGCAGTGGATGAGTTTGTTTCATGATGCCTCCCATGTCCGCAAGTGAAGGCCAAGCATCTAGTTCCAGCAGGCTTCACACATCCACTTGAGGTACCATAGTAGAAATGGGATGGTGTCTCTATGGAATTCGTGATGGGGTTACCACGTACATCTAGAGGCCACGACTCTATCTAGGTGATGATTGATCAACTAAATGTGTCAGCTCACTTCCAACCCATTTGAGAGTGGGGATTGGTATATGGACTGGGACGCCTCTACATATTAGAGATAGTTCAGCTTCACAGGTTGACTTCAACGATCATCTCACACCATGATGTGCGCTTTACATCTTGGTTGTGGAAGGGATTATAGGAGGCAATTGAGACTCATCTATTCTTGAGCACAACTTTTCATAACCAGACAGATGTTCAGAGAGATCGAACATTATTGACATTGGAGTACATGCTTCGTGCTTGCATCCTTGACTTTGGTCGTAGTTGGGAGGAACACCTGCCGTTTGTGGAGTTCCCATAAAACAATAGATATCACTCCACCATCGTCAAGGCATCATTTGAGACTTTGTACGGGAGGCCTTGTAGGTAACCCCTATACTAGATAGACCCAGGGGAGTCAGTACTCATGGTTCTTGAGTTGTTACAGACTTCCACCAAGAATGTGAAGATCATCTGGGAGCATATGAGTACTGCATAGATCAGGTAGAAGTCTTATGTAGACTTGAGATGGAGACCCTTAGAGTTTGAGATGGGTGATCATTTGTTCATTTATGTCTCACCTCGAAGAGGATTGCAGAGATTTGGTCTAGGCAGCAATGTATCTCCAAGGTTCATCAGACCTTTTCAGATCCTATGTAGAGTTGGTGAGGAAGCATATCACATAGCTCTTTCCCCACGGATGCATTGGGTGCATGATTTTTTTCATGTTTCACAGATGATGAGGTACATTGTAGTACAATGAAGGGAAGCACTTCTGTATGACTTTTTAGGCCCATATTACGCAACGAGGAGGAGTACCGCGGTTAGTCAAGATTTATGGGAAGCACTTCTGTGTGACTTTGTAGGCCCATAGTACGCGGTGATGAGGTGTACCTACGAAGCCCAAGGATAGTGGGTAGCACTTATATGTGACTTGGAATGCCCATTGTACTCAATGGAGGAGGCGTTCACTAGCATCTGAGGTGTTCGATTTTGTGACTGATGATTTTTTTGATCATGACCCTAAATGTATACCTAGTGTGAGTTGTCTTCTCTGTCATGCAATACATTGGGGATTATTTTATGGTCTTTCATTGTTTTTCGGGGTCCAAAATGAGTACATAGTTACTAACCACTTTAGGGTATTCTCCTGCATGTGTTGTGTCTGGTGTAGATGACTGATGTAGTGACATAGACTTTGGTGGATCAGGACCTAGAGGTGCTCAGGGAGACGGGACTGACGGATGCTACGATGGTGGACTTGGTGGCCTAGGACCTAGAGGGGCACAGTAGGATCCGAAGGATAAGACATTGTACAATGGTTCCAGTATCAACACTACTATCATGATCAGGTGGTGTTGTCCGCAGACGAATGTCAGAGTTTCCTTTTTTCACTTTGTTATTTTCAATTGCAATGTTGGGTCTATATTCAGGCCTACTTGTAGTTTTTGTACATATTCTCAGCTTTTCATTAGTTATACTTGTTTCATTTTTAGTGTGTTTGACTTGGTTGGGCATGTGTGTGCGAATAGGTACTCAGGAAAATACCTCCCACTTTCAGGTTAATGCCTTCAGTGGTAGTTCCTAGCCCCTGTCCTTCAGAAGGCTAGCTTGGGCTAGTCAAGGCACGTGCCCCGGGGGATGGGTCGTGAAAAGGATCTCAAAAACCACAATTCCCCAATTTAAAATAGAGGAATACAATTACACTAAGAAAACATACTAAACCCACTAGTGAACACATTTACCTTTTCAATTATAGAATAAAAGATCCTCAATAGTGCCAATGAACCCAAATAAAAAAGTGACAATAAAAGAAAACTGAAAAATATGTTAGGGTTCAACCTAGGTGAATTTACTTTATGGTAGAGGAGAAAATAAAAAATATATAGTGCGGATAATGGAGTGAATACTTACCAGATAGGACCACAACAAAAATCAATAGGAGAATCGATCAATAATAGACGTTGGAGGGAAGGGAAGTAGTGTGTTGGAGCCCTCCCAGTCAGTTGGTTCACATGATAGAGGAAGGGTAGGGGTTGCGTCAAGCAAGGGGAAGAAGAATCTCCCTTTTAGGGGTAAAAAATAACCTAATAATAATAGGTATAAACAAAAATAATAATAATATAATTATTCATAATAATAATATAATTATTCCTAATAATAGTAAAATTATTATTATTAAATCATATTTTATTTTATTTTATTTTATTTTTATGTCATTTTATTCTCATTTATTTTTTTTATTATGTTTATTGGAAATCCAGGTGGACTGGAAGATTTTTCCACTTGGGCTACCACACCATGCACCAACTGTTCAAAACCTATTGGAGATAATGGACTATTTTAGGGGTCAGCCACACTATTTGAAATCCTGTGAGCTATGCATGCAACTCAACTATGTCATTAAATGGATCCATTTCACACAAAAGTCTAATTGATTCCTATAACCCTACCAATATGTGAATCACTAAGATTATAAAATGAAATCACTATTATTCCTTATATTGTTTTATCCAAATCGTACTTAAACCATTAACATGGCTAAAAACTACCCAAAGACTCCGAAACTCAAAAAATTTCATGTTGAACTCTCCCCAAAACATTGAACAATAGATCTATCATCCTGAAAATGGAAAAAATAAAATTATACTATGGTTAGGGTTTGACAATTATCCACACCATAAATACATTTTTCCAACATAATATCTTCCAATCTAATAGGAAAGAAACTAGAACCTAAGACAACATGTGCCCAACCAAATTCTTGTAACTTACTATGACTGTTTAGCTATATAATACACACCAGCCTACTCTATATTGAAGTACAACAGGAGGAACAGTGGGAAAAGTACAGGGTTCACCACACAATAATAATCCAACTAGTATGAATAACATTAAGACTCCAAGCATGGTCCAACTGTAGAACTATCATCTCAAACCAAAACTGGAACCCCCAACACATACAAACACCCACCACAAGGGGGGATGAATGAAACTAGAAACCGAGTATCGAACCAAACCATGATCCATCTCTATAAGAGAAAATCATCTCAAAATTAATATAACGACCATATATTTCATGTGTTCTTTATGGTTGATATTCTATGTCACATATGCTATTGTACATAATGTTTCTTTTTTAAATATCATGGTGTTATATACCCCCATTATTAAATTCGATCTTCTAAATTTGAACTTGGAAAATTTCTATATGATTTTTAAATTTAAAAATACATTTGTCGAAATCCCACATCATAAAAAGTGTTAATAAGACTTTCACTTAAGAGATAGGGAGAGAGAGAAGTATTATTTTAATATGAAATAGTGAATTACTAGTTTTTATTTATCAAAAGAGTTGTGGTAAGTGACTATATAAATAAAGAATAAAATCATAATTCCAAAAAATTAGGTAATGTGTTATAGATCATTGAAAACGAGAAGTTAAATGGTTACAAGAATGTTAAGGAACAAAAAAATAAATGATTGGTAATAAAAACCTTTGATTTATTATAAAATAATTTAATATTATATTATTATTTATTTAAAAATAATTTACAAGATTTGAGTAATTTAATAACAAACATACTATGAAAATTAAGAAGTATAATTATCTGATATTTATAATTTTATCTCTTAATTAATTTACACGTCAATTGCATATTTTTGATCAAATTTATTTGTGTTAACAATGAATTTTTCATTCCTAAAGCACAAATTTCAACATCTATGATTTCAAATAATCCCCAAAAGGATGATAAGATCTTCCTCTAGTCATTAAACATTGACCATAACATAACTGTTAGCGCAATGTAATATATTTTTTAAAATGAAAAATAAGTCATATAATTAATCTCCCAAATTCAACATTAATGCCCAATGATCAATATAGATTATTCAATAAATAACTATCAATAAAACTATTCAACCTATTTATGAATAATATTGAAACCCATCGATT
This sequence comes from Viscum album, assembly GCA_963277665.1. Taxonomy (NCBI): domain Eukaryota; kingdom Viridiplantae; phylum Streptophyta; class Magnoliopsida; order Santalales; family Viscaceae; genus Viscum; species Viscum album. The sequence goes on along the minus strand of CAUJRU010001052.1, from coordinate 123,210 downwards.
GTTATAATTTGATCAGATAATATTTTTTGAAAAATATCATGTTTCCCCTCCAAATAACATATGTAACTCTTAATGTTTCATAGAATATTATTATATACCTGAATCTTATAATATCAATTATAAAATAATCATTGTAATAAATAACCTCAACCACCACGAATCCAATCAAAAATACAATATCATTACCAAATATAATTCAAAATTTCTCCCTCAAATATAATCCCATGATGTTATACTTTCATTAATAATATAGTTCTCCACAAAACATTGAACGGATTAATAAGCAACAATAAAACTAAATATGTTATCAATCTCCTGGTCAGTTATATCATATGTTCCCAAATTTTATTAAGGGATATTTACCCCAACATAATAGATTTGAAAAACCAAAAAGGTAATAATAAAATTATACAAATTTCTATAAATGTAATGTTTTTATTCTTCAAATAATACATCACATTAATATTATGGGTTACATATACCTCATCATAATAAAACATCACCCAAAATTTCATCAACATCCTCAATATTTTATTACATAAAATCTATAAATGGTTTCTAAGACACTGAACATATGACTATCCATAAAATTTTAAGATCATGATATATTCCATTATACTTAAAATAACTATGCATGATATTTCCTAATATAAAATTTCTAAAAAATACTACAACTCGATATATAATGACCATGAACCTGTACTCCTATACTTGATGCTTAAAATATAAACCATTACATTCTGGTTTTGATACTGATAAATGTAAACATTTTATCCCATAAAAATTTTTTCATAAAAAGTATATATTTTAATAGTTACATATCTAAGGACCTTATAAGATTAGAATTTATGATAATGAATAAAAATAAATAAATAATAAATGTGAATTACATCAAGAGATTATCATTCCCACATTAATTGTATTTTAATATTTCATATTAACTATTCATTATATCCCACGAAATTAAAAAAAATATCAAATCATTATAGTAAAAAATAAATTTATATTATTTTTCTTAAGATGGGATTATGACATATACAAAGGTTGCGATAAAATTATTATAAATGATAAATATAAGAATTTGAAATTCAATTTCTTCAATGAGAATAAGATGAGAATAAGAATATGATATCATATTCAATGTTCACGAGTATAACATAGTAATCCTAAGACCAACCAAAAATGAAAAAATAAACATGTTTCATGGAATAAGGAATTAACAAAGGAATGATTAATTGAATTTAGTAATCATGATCCATTTGATGTCCATATTGATTAAAAGAATCATTTCAACCCATATAAAATATAATGAAAATGTGATGGTATCATGAAATATTTTCTTCATTAAACAATTATAGAACCCATAAAAAATTCAAATAAAGATATGGGAAACATCCAATTTAATTTTCCATGTTATATTATCCTTACCCAATGAACTCTGGAGCTATAATGGGGCTCACCATTAATATCATGAGATATAATGGGACTCAAACCAAAATATCATGAGCTATAATGGGTCTCAACCAATCATATTTTGAGATATAATGGGGATCAACCCATTGTATAACTTTTATGGGGATCAAATATGATAAATAATAGTGCTACAATGTTCATAAAAAATTTTCAAGATCTATAAAAAATAGATTTTTTTTTCATCGTAAAACTCCCCAAAATATCCATTTTTTCTTTATTAACATTATTAACACATGTAAAGAGAATGAGTTCCTTAAAAATATCTTTCAAACAATCATATTCGATCAATAGAAAGATTGATGATGGTATCATTTAATTATATACCCAGTGGAGAATTAGTATCATCATCTGTAGTTAATATTGACAGATGGAAATACAATTAAAGGGTCATTAAAAATTTCTTGAGAAAAATAAAACTGCATAGTGAGAATCTTTAATAAAAACTAAAAAATAACAAAATATTGTGAAAATACCATTCTTTCAAAATAACCATACAGATATAGAAATAATAATTCATCCCTCATTATATTAAACCTAAAAAATAATGTTTATAGTGTTTCTAATGAATTTGATGTCTTATGGTAGCATTTTACACTATAAATAATTTTGAGGAAAAATTGGCTAAATGATAGAATGAGTTAGCCTTAGCTTAAAATGAATCACTAATATAATGAGTCGCCATTATTTAAAATGTCTCACTACTAGAGTTGAGCTAACACCAGATGAGATCTACCATCATAAATGAGTCCTTACTAGACCTGAGCTACCTCCACCTTGCGTCACCACCATAAAGAGACATTGTTTGTACAAATGACTCACTACTAGCATGAGTAACTACTAGACTAAGTGACCATTAATTCAAAAGATTCACTATCATACTAAATCACCAACATGATGAACTGATACTAGGATGTAATGCCACTATATATTTATTTTCTCTTATATATGAAATCCTAATTACCCAAAAATAATGGGATTCATTTACTATTCATCAAATTGATTTGTCCTCTCAGGTACATTGTGGAAAGTTATATGTTTTTTGAGGATGTTGGGATTCAGAAATTGGATTGATAATTTTTTATTTATGAAAAAAACCGAGTTCTAGAAATATGGAATGGTAAACAAAGACTACGTGAACCTATCAAAATTAAATGATGGGGTATGCCTCAGTCAAAAAAGATTGGGATGTATTTTAAATACACTATAATAATTTTATGTGACATTAAACAAAAACATAATTTTTTCCTCAATTTATATATAGATTTATGACTCCAAATCCAAATCCACATCCATCCCATGGTATGTTCTATGGAAGTAGGCACGTATAAATAAATATGGGATACTAATAGATGAAAACACATTAGAAGTGCAGGAATCATGTGTAAATATGACATAATTAAAAATTTATCATATTTAAAATTCTATTTTGTAAAAATGATTACTTATTTAACTATATTTCCCATCTAACACAGTCATAGGAGTCAAAAAACACTTGTACTAAAAGACCACTTACTATTGGTGTCCCTGAGCAGACAATACAATATGTTTGTGTCAGAGGTATTGGTTTTGGGGTGACACCCAGAACATATTATGATAAAAAAAGAGAATAAAATTATAGAAATAAAATTTAAGAGATAAAATAATATCTAACCTTGAATAAAAAATCCAATGGTATATATAGTAAACATCAAATTTTATATGGGATGCAAAGAGAATAAAAACTCAAGAAAACCCATCTCGTGAATATCCCACCCCACCCCCCACCATCATTGAAGCGATTCATTCTCCTAAGAAAAATTTTCTTAGTTGAGGTAATCGATGTTCTAAAAAACATTTATAGGAAATGTGAATCAGATAAATACAAATACCTTCCTTGTGATGATATTTTATAGAGTGATAACCATTGTGATTTATTTCTATAAACAACCACCCATCACTTTGTAGTGAGGGATACAATGTTCAATATCCAAATGGACATGCTAAAAAACATACCACTTCGTAGAGGTCATGTGAGAGTGTTAATCAACATTTTCCATGAGAGGAGTGCAAAAATATATATTCCAATTGATGAGGAAGATATTTAAAAGGTCATACATGATGTTCAATCATTAATCTCATGGTCTTCACATGTTTTAGAAAAACAATTCAAGGATGTATACAATTACAATTTATTTTTGAAGCTCAACCATTAAAAAATAATGAAAGAATGTCTAAAGTGATGAATGATAGTATATATGGACAAAGGGAGGTGTTGAAATAAATTATTGGTGACAAAACATCAAAAGGATCAACTAGTAGGTCAAATGTATTTACTAAAGGCACTTTTACCCCACCCGTGTTATATCGTCATTTACAATCATTGAAGGTGCATATTGCTACAATTTTAAAAAATGGTTGTACTAAATTTTTTTATTTTTAAGAAAATATATATGCATAGGAAGTTCAAGACATTATTGGTGTTGAGAATGTATGTTAAATCCTGGACAATTATTGGCTAGGCTCTTTAGTTGTAAATGTCTACATGGGGTATGTTTTCATGATATTATTTTCCTAAGGATAATATAATATGTTAATTATGATTAAATACATTTTATATTTATGGAAAATGTATAAATAAAAAACAATTGGAGGTATTTCCCCATGAATTTTTTTAGACTCTTTAGTCCTCAAATCGCTTTTACAAAAAAACCAAAAATGGATTCCCAAAAACGGATGAAATAGTTGTAGGTCGGGTCAAACTATTTAAAATAAAAAATTTAGATTAGAGACACTTTTTAATAAAAATGATGGAGGGGTAAAAATTACAATTTAATCATATCAAATTTGATTTAATTTCATTCATTTATTATTCCTTTTTGGATTTTTAGGCAACATTGGTTGATGATTACTGCCAAATTGGATACTCCAAGTATTTATTTATAGATTCAATACATTTATATCCAACAAACTGACCACCCATGATTGTTTTATTTCAATTTATAATACATTGCATCATACATTTTAGAACTAAAAATAATGTTATATAATTTATATTAGGTTTTACAGAGGATCCTGATATAATAGGGTGGTGAATCAATATTGTGAAAACAAGTAATAAGGCCTTGTGCTAAGTATGAGGATCATCACAAGTTCTATTACTAGATAGGTATTAGGGTATATATAATAATATTTCAACATCCAAACATATATAAAAAACTTCTTATTTCCACGATGATTCTATATTGTTTAAAACAAATAAAAAGAAATGATTATGGTTATTATATTTGTAAATTTATGAGAGAGATCATATTCCATCAACAAAATAGAATACAAAGATGTATTTTAAATGATTATTTCTATTTCATTTAATATATTTATTAATCCTCTATGAATTTATATAGTTCAAGTACTACTATGGATGTTGAAAATATTCATATTCAAAAGACGATATAGATTTTGATAGAAATAAATGGGAAACACACCTGATAGAAACATGTAAAAAATTATAATAAATATTTGAATTATATATAAGTAATGTATTATTTAATATTTATGTTTAATTTACACGTTTTTAGTATTAATCACATAAGAATTGATTTCTTGTACATGTGGACTCTATTTTTCATGTTGTGAAGGTTTGTTCGAAGATGCTCATTCTTATGAGAGATTTAACTTCGAGGATGTAACTCATAATTCAATTAGAATGTAATGTTTTTTAATAAACCATGTTTTTACTAATAATATTATCTATTCTATACTGCATTAACATAATCTTAGTGATTTTTTATTTAAACATGACTATAATATTAATGACAAATACAAATGACATAATCAAAAAATAGAAAACACATTTATATTGTTTTGATAATTTATGGAAATAATCTATAAGTGATATTCTACATGTAAGAATCATCCTACCCACAATATGATGCATGGTGGGATGGTATAAATCCACGTGTATTTTTTATTTAAAGATAACATTAATTTTAATATAAAAGGGCAAGTAACATACCTAAAACTGAGAAAATGCATTAGTATTATTTTGATAATTTTTCAAATCAATATATGAGTCATTAGTGATGTGTAAGAGGAAACTACACCTCAATACTATGCATGGTGTGATATTTATGACCCCATGTGTGTGTTTTTATTTAAAATTTACATAAATTTAAGTAAAAAAGAACATATGACATTCTAAAAACAACAGAAACAAAATCGTGTTATTGTATAGTTTAGGAAAAAAATGCAAGAGTATTTTTTGACTTATATAAATCAAGCCCAACTCAATCTGACATATGACATGTCTTTTATAAAAATAGTGCTTTTTATATGTTCAAAATTGACATTTTAGCCCAAAATGTGTCACTCACTAAAAACCAAGATAATTTCCTTTGATTTTCATGATAATTTATGAAATTAATTCATAAACATGTATGAATTAGTCTTATATAATACCAATGAATGATGTGACCAGTATGACTATAATGCATTTTTCCAATTTGGAATGACATTTAACTAAAAAAACTTGCTTACTAAAAACTGATCAAATGAATTCAGATTGTTTTGATACCATAAGAACATGATCAATGAGTTATATATGGAATGCAAGAGTCAAACTCACCATAATAAGATTCCAGGTGTGATCTGTATGACTCCAAGTATGTCTTTTTATTTAAAATTGACATTAATTGATGTAAAAAATAATAAATGACATATTGAAAATTGAGAAAAAAAATTCAGATTATCTTAATACTTTAGGAAAATGATCTCTAATTCATTTGTTATGTGTAGGAATCAATCAGACCTCAATATTTCATAATGTGTAAATAAAATGACTAAATGTGACTATTATCAGTTTAAAACTGAAATTTTAGTATAAAAAATGTCACTCACTATGTTCCATGAAAAAGCACTGCAATTATCTTGATAATTTAGGAAAGTGATTCATAAGTCATTTGTGATTTGTATGAGGTATTATCACATTAAAACTATGAATGATGAAACTGTTAAGACTAGAAAGAAATGTTTCTCATTTGAAATGACATTTTAGTACAAAAACACAACTTTCATTCTGAAAACTAATAAAATGAATTCATATTGTTTTGATATTTTTGGAAAATGATCCACAAGTTGTTTCTGTCATATAGGAATCTACCACACCTCAATCTAATGCAAGATATGAATATTATCACTCCAATTGTGACTTTTTATTTAAAATGTACATTAATTTTACAAAAATTAAAATGTCACATACAAAAAACTAAGAAATTGAACATATATTCGTTTGATACTTTAGGAGAATGATATATCCGTAATTTTTGACTGGTGGGAATCAACCACAAGTCAATCTGAGACATGGTGTGACAAATATAACTCCGTGTATGAATTTTTATTAAAAATTGAAAATAATATTTGTAGAAATAAAAATTTACATACTAAAAAGTAACAAAATACATTCATATTGTTTTCATAATTTAGGAAAATGATCCACAAGTCATTTGTGATATGTTGGAATCAACCACACCTCAATACAATGGATGGTGTGTCTAGTATAAATCTAAATGTGTCTTTATTATTATATAATGAAATTTTATTAATGTATTATTTCATATTAATGATTAATTTATTTCATTATAATATTGTTAATTTAATATTTTTTTATTATATAGGTAGAATGTTCTTCTCATGTCAAAATGATTTTTTCAGCAACTGATACCATGGGTGGATATTTTTAAGAGAGGATCAGAAGCGTCAAAAGTTGAAACATTATGGTTTTTAATTGTTTGTTGGATAATTTTAAATGTAATTATACAAAACACTATTTTAAATATATATAGTAGTGTTTTTTGTATATACCATGGGTAGGAATTTTTGTATTCATGGTGTCACATTAAATGTATAAGTAATTTTTTAAAATTAAAGGTTCTTATTGGGTGTGTTGTTATATTGACAGTACATTGCAATGAGCTAGGCCTTTATCGGAATTATTTCAAGTAATGATAGTGGGTTCCCATTATTAGTTCTAAAATTTCACAGCTAAAGTGGTCCTTTATCATGTCTTCTTTTGACGAACATAATGGGCCCCCTTTATGAGTGCTTTTGGAGCACTAATAACGAGGACCCCCTATTAGTGATGTGATTAATAATTCGTTTTTAGTGATGTTTAATTCCATTATTCTCACTGTTAAATGGAATCTGTGTATTTTTGGTAAGGAAATAGTAGAGATATGTAATAATAACAAGAAAATAAATGTATTAGATCATTATAATAACATATGATAACCAAACCCTTCATATTAAAAAACATAATACAGAGACATGGAAGAAAGATTTGATGTTCATAAGACATAAATCATATGGAAAAAATAGCATGGGACATGGGAGAATAACATTGGAGAAAGATATGGAATTGTTTCATACACATGGGAATTTAATATGATTTCTCTAATAGTCAATTCTAATATCCAAGTCTATTATAGGAAAATTGTTTAACTACACAAATGATCATAGTAACCAAGTTTCACTCTCATGATAAACATAGTGGAAAAATTCCCTTACAAAACCGAGTTCACTCCCTATTCTAGTCCTGTCTATCTCATGAGATAACAATATTTACATACTAAATTAGAGAGTCATATTGGTCTCACCATCCATTGGTTATAACGTAGACACTATACATGGTAATAAGATAACAAGTTTACACAGTTATAATGTAAACACAATTATATAATAAAAAATATTAATATGTGTACCATAAGATCATATGACATTCATTATATCATAAATTATGAAATGGAATTTGTTTCATAAATATTTCATCATATCATAAGATATTTAATAGATATAGGTTTTATAATCATTTCATCCTTTTATCAAAACATGCCCCTTTAAAAGATGTGTAGTTCATTAGGGTTCTATCATGGTATTACCTGTTGAAGAGACATGAGGTTCCTAAACATAAAATCATCATATATATAACATTTGAGTAAAAGAATAAGAATTGTATCATTGGATGATATCCTTAGAAACTTATAATTAACATCAATGTATTTTTTCTTAAATGGATAATGATATTGAATGAAAAAACATTTGTAACATCTCATTGGGACAATATTCCTTACTTGGAAATGTTTTTTTAAAACAATAAATTAAAAAATATTTTTCAACACCATTTATTTTAAAAATAAAATTAATTCTTATAGAAAATATTTAAAAATAATTTAAAAATTATCTTGAGTAAAATATCATTTCCACATGGAAAACAATTTACAAATCCTAAAAAAATCATATTCATTGAAAATAAACTATAGAACATATAAAATAAGATTCAATGAAAACCATTTTCTAATAGTGGGAAACTATCTTAATTTCATACAGCTTAAAAAAAATTCCTTTTGTTTTTTTGTAAAAGTCAAATGACCATTATATGAAAAATAACCTGAAGATTCATTTCAAAATAATTTCTAAAAATGTAAAAAATTCATAAAATTTTCTGTAATAAATCATTTTAAGAATGTTAAAATATTTTTTGAAATCCCTTTTAGAAAACATCGATTTTGATGAAAAATTAATTTCTAATCATATAGTGAAATAAAGATGATTTTTTCTAAAAAACAAAATTTTGAAACATTGAGTTCATTGAAATTTTAATGGAAGGAAAATCGTGTATTTTACTGATGTAAATTATTGAAATGAAAAGGAATATGTATCATGAGTGGTATATTAAAATATTTATTTATAATAATCATAATCAGAAGATATTTTGATAAATGTTGTGATTTAAAAATAAAAACATTATCACTTTAGTAACATTTAATTGTAATAAAAATTAATGAAATGAGTTAAATAGAACATATAATATCAGAATAATATTAAAAACTAATGATATTAAATTAAAAATGGTAGATATAAACACCTCAAAAAATTAAATATGTTCATAATTTGACATAATTTTCAATTAATGAGAAAAAATATGAATATCCCTTATAGATAGATATTTATTTTGAATCATAATACCCAATAAATAATGGAAGTAAATGAAATAATGAATTTCAATAAAATAATTATATTTAATAAATAAAAATTAAATGGGGAAATATATTGTCATGAAACCATCCCTCCAACAATATTGTAATGATGGGTGAGAGATAATAACCCCCAAGTCCTACCTCCAATTATCCTTGGGTTAGAAACATTCACCAAGGGTGTAAAAATCTTAAAATATGGGTGGCATTTGCATTTATAAGAGAACAAAATTGGGAGATATGATGTATCTACCATGATAAAATCCATGAAATATATATATAAATAACAAAAATCCATCCAACAATTCAAGTGTAAATAAATCCTATACAAATAAAAGTCTCCAATATAAAGAGCGAAAAAAAAACGTAGAGAAAAAATACAACAACTGTCCGAGGGTATAGACTATAAATTCATCGTGGTCCAAAATTTTCTTCATGAAAAACTAAAGTCATATTTTGTATATATAGTGTGAGAATACATTTATACTCAGTCGTAAAACAGAAGTCTCGTATCCATAAGTGGAAGGGGAAAACTAATACACCATTAAGAAAATAACCTAATCAAACAACACCTAAAATGTAGTATAACCATAACCCATCCTCACCAAGGCTCATTCACCAAATAATGCATCCATTTAATATAGTATAATATATATCACATCAATGATAGGGTACCCCACACAAATTTCCATTGATTAGTCAACCTCACATGCCAACATAAAATGTCTTGGAATTCCCACCTCTTCCAAGTATATCACATCACATCCCAGCCACACACACCTTGGATAGACCTCATATCACATCCTGTCTGAAGACACCTAGGCCACAAATCTCATCTCATCTAAAATATTCATGGGACAACACGTCACAACTCATCCCAAAAAAATGTTAACACACATCCCAACTCACCCAAATACACTTAGGCCATAATCACCTATAATAGAGAGTATGGAAGAGTAGGTTCCCATTCATTCATCCACCAACTAGGATGTTGGGTAAGACCCCCCCCCCATGTGAGTATGTGGGTGTCGACACATAGTACTTAATGTGGGTGGGGTTTGTATATATATCGTAAGGGAAATATATAGAATATTTATGTATATATACACAGGACCCACTAATAAGTTTACAAGAATACCACCAACCTACTCACAGTGTCCCCCATATCCACTGCCATGAAAAAATAAACAACCCCATATGGGAAGAAATAATTCCACATTTTTTCATTCTTTATTTAATATTAAACCATTTTACATATTATCAATTTAGGACATGTTCCACTCAAGTATGTACAGATTTGTATTAAAAGATCATTTCTATCTCCATCATTACAAAATGTGCACCTAAATTAATATAATAAAAATAAAGCATCTAATTGAAACAACAGGACAACAAAATCCACCACCACCTTTCATCACAACCCACTGCTGAACCATATACTTCCAAAAATCCCCAATAACATCAAATCCCATGCAACATATTTTAATATTTATCAAATGATCACTTTTCAATTGCACTGAATTCACTAATGGTATTGTCCGGAAAATCATTAAATCCTAGTAATTTAATCATTAACCAAATGTACATGGTTAACTGAGATATTTGTGATGTCAATAAAACAATATTAAAATGTGAGGTTTCAAGATGACATTGCTACAGAAAAATCAAGCCACCAATATAAAATATATCCATTTAGTAATCTCTCCCATACATACATAAGATCAAATCAAATAAAAAACCTATAAAAAAGAATAATACTTCACATTCCAGTGAAATTTTACAATCAGTATTAATTATTTCATTGTTTTTATTAATCTAGATGAAACCATATTCACAATGGATAACAATAATATACCTATCCCAAATGATACTCATGAAAATAAGAGAAGTAGAAAATACAAAATGGAAGAAAGAAACCATTTTCCCAAACATGTTTTATGAACATAGGGGTGCACGTACAAGATGAAACATCAATATGGGAAATTTAAATCAACTACAACACCATGTTCTATGACTTTAAGGATTATGGATCATGAACTACCTATATTATGTGAAGTAATAATGAATGAATGAAGTGAAGATCTATACATTAGATGAACTGTATCTGAAACTAATGGGGTTTGGAATGGATTAGTTGAATTTTAATGTAAATCTCATTAAAGATACGTGTCTTAAACATTCTAAAGGAATGCATAATTTTTAGAAACTTAAGATAATATTGATTTACTTTGAAAAGGCTTTAAACATAGTTTTTTATTTTTTAAAAAACATTTCTCAAAGAAAAGATATAAAAAAATAAAATACACGAAAATTATGCAAAAAATGGAAAACTGTAAGAGTGAGTCTCCGCTATAGACGAGTCACTACTGGATATGTGTCACTACCATAGATGATTCAGCACCAGATGAGTCACTTCCAAGATGAGTAACTACCAGAGATGAGTCACCACAAGAATTAGTCATCACTAATAATGAGTCCCAAAGAATGAGTCATTTCCAAAGATGATTCACTGCCAAAATGAGTCAATGTTATAATGATTCAACACTATATTTGAGTCACCACCAGAATGAGTCACCTCTAGAGATGAGTCATTGTGATAATTTATCACTGCTAGAGATGAGTCACTGCCAGAATGAGTCACCAGAAGAGATGATTCACGACCAGAATGAGTCACCCCAGAGATGAGTCACCACCAGAATGAGTCATCCTAAGAGATTAGTCAGCAACAGAATAATTCGCCAATAGAATTAGCCATTTTTAGGATGAATCACCCCCAAGATTACTCAACAGTTTATAAAATGTATTTTTGGAAAACTATTGTAAATAATAACTTTTGGAATTATTCACCTGTACAAAAAAGACCCCCAAATCCCCTTAGACACCTTAATTTTCATATTTTTAAAATGTAATGGTGAAAAGGTTTTCATACATTACCCTAAATAACTCTCAAACTATTGTTTCTCTTGACAAGTAATAACCAACCTGGAATATAGGAGAAATAACATTCAAACAACCATCTCTCGAAATACCTCTCAAGGATATCATTACACCTGAAACACTGCCATCAACTGAACCTATTATTCTGAAAACTAACAATAACTAAACAAAAAGTACTTCTCTAAACATCAGAATCAAGGAATTTCATACTCCATGTCAACATAATATCTGCTCTGTGTGGGAATGACTCTCCCACACATGCTCAAACACATCTAAGTAAAATGTGTCTTTATTATGAATGTGGTCTACCTTTCATGTTGTAACATTATCCCACATCATAGATAACACATAACATGAAGGGGAAAACAATATATCTCATAAAAACACAGGGTATGAATGAAACATCACAAAGAAAATAGAGAAGGGAAAACTCAAAACAACACCACATACTATGATTTCATATTTCTCTCACACACCTAGGTAATATCTTCTAGATATACATTCATCCATAGAACAATAACCTGGGGAATGGTATATCATCTCATCACCTTTTACTGACTGTATTAGATCAATACTAATGGTTCAAGAAATGTTACATAATACTTAATTTCCAACTATCCCCAGTTAATGATATGAGATCCATCATAAAGATAATGATGGATATGAGAGACATGGAATACATCTTGGATTTGGTCCAATAATGGAAGAAGTTCCATCCAGTAAGCTACCATCCCAAAATTACGCAAAACCTTGAAGGGCCCAACATATTGGGAGGAGAGCTTACATCGTTTATTGAGCATCCTATACCAACGTCAAGGGAAAAACTTCAAGAACACATATTTTCCATCATCGATCTTTAAAGACATCATTTGAGAAGCATAAGACGTCATCTAGTCTTTTGGTTCTTTAATCCTCTCTTGAACAAACTAATCTTTTTCTATTATTATTTTCACCAACTCATTACTATGTAATGCTCCCCCCCCCCACCCTCAATCCTGCACAACAAATAATGACATGACCATCCATACAAGGCCTTAAACATGACATTACCAAGAAAAGAGTGATAGATATTATTATAGGAAAACAAATCAAAGGGTAAATATCATACCCAATATCCTCCAAAGACCAAGATTCATTCCTTCAGCATATCCTCCAACATCTGAATAGTCTACTATATCTTCCAGTCCATTTGAAGTTATAAGGTAGTGCAAAGGCTGAACTGAGTTCCAAAACCATTATTTCATCCCCTCTAGACTCATGACGTAAAATGTGTGCTATGATCTGACACAATGGACCTTGGAACTCCAAGAATCCACAATACTTCATCCTCATACCTCTTAGGCAATGAAACAACTTCACCTGACTCATTGATTTCTTATAAGTGAGCCTATTTCGTCAATCCATCCATAATTTCCTCGATAACATCACAAACTCCTTGAGTTCGGGGTAACACAGTTACAAAATCCCTCGAGATGTCATCCCATTTCCAATCAGAAACATATAAGGGCTGCAAAAAACCCTAAGGAATAGGATGTCCAGCCTTTACATTCCAGTAAATCAAGAACTTTTCCACAAACTCTATCATTTACTATTTTATCTCATGCCTCCAAAACTACAACCACATTCCATGGTGTATTCTAAAAAATTTTGGGTGCACCAAAAAAATTGATCTATTGAAATAATGAATAAGTCCCTTCCACATTTATACCATAAAAAACAACCTTCCTTGAAATGATATCTAGTTGGGATTGTCCTCCAATATCCCCTCTAGAGCATCAACATGGCCGACATGATCACATAAAACCATTGAGTCTATGTCTCCCCAATGTGACTCCCCCACCTACTGCATCAGGGAATATAGAACACTAATCTGAAAAAAACATTCTTTAGCACCATGAAACATTACACCTATGTGCAGGGTCTCCAACTACTCTAACGCTCTCCAAGAATCGACATACCCTCGAACAAAATCATTCTATGACATTAAGATCAAGGCATCAACAATGGAATCCCCCAGTCCTAAGGTATATGAGATCTCAAAATAATAGTCTTGAATAAATTCCATCCATCTTAACTGATATAGATTCATATCTATTTGATAAATAAAATACCTCAAACTCTTGTGATCTATGATGTACACAAAGCACTCTCCAATGAGGTAATACCATAACAACATTAGCAAAATCACAATTGAAATTATCTATATATCATGGGGGAATAGTTACAATTGTCGGTGAGTAACATCTCAGACCCATAAGATATTACAACCTTATCCTGCATCAGGATGCACCCTAATCCCAGATAGGACAAGTCACAGAAAACCTCCAACCACACACCCTCATCTAGTAGCTGATGAATTGGAGCACTAACCACCTTTAACATCAATAAATCTAATTCTTACTAGAACTGATTAGTCTATACATAATCTTGACCCTTCCTGGTTGAAGATTTCAATGGGGTTGAAACTTGATTGATGTTGGGCACAAACATTGGATAATAACCTATAAGACCAAGGAATCTATGAACTTCTTTATATTCTTGTGTGATTCCCAAGGGAAAAAATTCTTCTAAGTTTATCAAGACTAATGAAACAACCTACTAATACACCACATTTTCATGAAAATGAACCTATAATGTCCAAGACATTCACATGAAAAACATTCCATAGAGCATGTGTTGTTGAAGAACATGCATGGCTGTTCTAAGATTCTCAGCATGATCCTCTTGTTAATTATAGTCGATAAAGATATAATTAATTACCATGATAATTAACTCGTCCAATAGATCATAAAACATGGATTTAAGGATCCACATGAAAAAACAGGTGAATTTTTAACATCGAATGACATGAAAGAAAACTTAAAGTGTCCATGCATGCATCTGAATATAGTCTTCAGGAAATCACCCTCCCTCACCCTTAAAAATTGATATCCAAAGCACAGGTCAATATTCAAAAAAACTCACCCATATAGGATAGTGTAAAAGATCATTTATCCTTGGAAGAGGATATATATTCTTTATCATCACTTATTTTAACATATGGTAGTCTGTGAACAACATTAGACTACCATCCGCCTTCATAGAGAACAACACTAGGCAGCTCGATGACAACACACTAGGCTGGATAAACCCTTTCTCCATCATATCATCAATAGAAATCCTAAACTCCCACAAATAATAGTGTTCCATCTAATAAGGATCAATTGAAATAAAGGAAGCATCGTGCCGCATGTCTTTCCAAAACTCAACATTGTGTCATGGGATTAGGGTCACAACGAAAATTGGGGAAAAAATCTATGAACTCACTGAGAATACTAGAATACTAATTTATCCATGTGTCTACTAATTACATAGAAACATATCAACAAATGAATTAGGGGATCCATATTTAATTTTTCTACAAGATAGCTCCACTCACCATTAAAAACATCATATTGTCCATCCACCTCCAAGAACCTGATTCTCCTACAAAAACATTCAATAATAGCATGCATAGAATACAACTATTAGATACCATGAATGAAATTGTATCCCTCGATCATAAGAAATATAAGGTCAATAGGGGAATGATGTTGCCCCATAATCCATGCACACCACTTAAACACATTAATGAAGATGGTATCGCCTCTGATAGGCATAGTTAACACTAGGGTTTTGAAAAATACTCTTTATACCTAGTCCCATAGAATGGAATATAGAGTTTGAAGAAACAAGTTAAAATATCTGGAATCAAAAAAGGCCCAGACAAGGGTAAAAGATAACATTATCATAATAGTAATGATCTCTAGACTATCAGGTGTTCCTAACTCTACTGCATGCAACTAACCATTCCCATTTCCCCTTCCTCTTCTAATTTCTGATCCAAGACGATGCTTGGGTCAAAGCCCCTAAGATTGAGGAACATCTTGAGGTTAGAATCTACCTACCTCATATTCATTATCTGCACCATAAGCCTTCATCCTCTACTTTTGAAATGGCCTCACTTATTACTGCTACTGAGGATGACGATGAACCTATTTTCATTAGCCAAGTAGATCTCAAGCAGCCACAAGGCACAGGTTCAGAATTTTTTCATGAACCCCATATAAGAAACAAATTGTCCTAACCCTATAATAAATATATGTAATGGAGAATGTTCAATGGTATTATACTGAGGTTTACTCCTTATTATTTGAAACCTCAAAGGCCTTTACACCTTAGGCCTTCCACTAAAAATACATCTCCTTATGGAACCCTATTGGTTACCGTCTTTTAGATAACCTTATCATGAGTTCATCTATGTGATCACTTATTCCTTATTCTGAACATAAATATGAATTTGAAATCTAAAAGGGTAAACTAGAAACTAGATTAAAGGATAATTTTCATCCTAATGACGCATCAATCAGGACTCCTCATCCTAAAAACGATCAGTCGAAAAGTGTATAAGTTCTGTGAACATGATCCCCAACTCCCGCACAGACATACTATAAGAACCAAACCTTATTACATTACATTACCTTGATTTTAGTCAGGAACTCACTTCATTTTACAATGTGGATATTTTCAATTTTAGTTCCTTAGGGAATTGGGAAATAATACATTCATAACATTACACATTGTTACAGAGTGGATACCATAAAATTAGTTTTGATTATATTTCCAAAAATAAAACATTAAAGATTGAAAAATGATTTCTTTGAATAATCTTAAAACATTTAACTTGGAGTCCTTATTTGTCTTACTAATCCTTATATCTTGTGAAAATTATTTAAAAACATGGGATGAGCACAAATGCTCAGTAAGGGATATAAAAGAATGAAAGAACACATTAGTCTATGAACACTTGTAATGTATAAAATCATATTCAAAAGACATACATGTCGCCCATATGTACATACTTTGGGAAACATGAGATTTAAACAATATCCACACAAAACATAATAACATAAATAGATTCATAAATATATCTTGGTTCATTACTTACCTAATCTTTCAAACTAGCCAGCTACCTTATAATTTGGTAACACTCAGAGCTACATTAAAATTTTGTAACCATTGCAGTTGCACTTGGAGTAACCATACTGTTGACATCCAACATACAAATAATCAATGTGTTGGAGGGAAATATAGGTCCCACCCTTCATCATAAAAAATTCCCAAGAACCATAACACAATTATACAACATTAATAGTTGCATAAAATCAATGCTTTTGAATTTTGTAAAATAGAATTTTCAGAGAAGATTGTAAAAGAAAAGTCCCTTATAAATTTCACATAATTGAAGTGTGACATAATAGAGTGGAAATAAAACGTATACACAATGTAAATACACAAAATGTAAAATTATATAATGATAAATCATCACCCAAACAATTTAAATGCCACATAAATAGTGTAGTATAAGATTAACCTAAAGGATGAAAATCGGGTTAAGAATTCCCCTACCTCGGGCTTGTCTCACTTAAAAATTGTTTAAAACTCATGTATAATGGTTAAAAGAGTGTTATTAATATCATAAAAATATAAATCTTTATAAAACCTTATATGATCATTTCATTACATCATTTCTCCCTTTAATTGTTAGTAATTTGTTCCTCAAACTATTTTTGGGTGAGTTCTATACATGACTTCCATGATTGGTTCCTGATGGATTTATCTTGTCGATTGGATGTGAAACTACAAAATTATAATTTAATGGTATTTATATATTTAATTTACTATAAATTATACCATTTATCATTTTAAATTCATACATGATATTGATTCAAAATTTAAAACATTAATGATGTTTGTTTAGATCATTTTAGTGGTTCTTTGATAATAATGACCTCATTTTATATTTTAAATTAAAATCATGTGTAAAAAAGAATTCTAGAAACATGGATGAGAAATAATATATATATTATAACCTGGTTCAACCATAAAAATTGTTTCATGACATATCTTGAAGGATGTAAACGAATTTGAAATCACATCGTCCACAATGTCTGTAAATCGACACATCACAGACGGTGTTCTAATTCCATGAATAAGTGGGAGTGGGGAAGAAGAATGATGACGAATTTTACCTGTACATTAAAGAATCCATAATATACATGTTTTCTAGAGCTTTCATGCCTGTTGTTTAATAGGAGATGAGGAAATAAAATAAAGGAACTCAAAATAAAAGAATAGTTGAGAAATCCTTTACAAAAATTCGGCAACCTAACGGCTATGAAACATTGTTTTAGAAAACATTAATAGGTTAGGGGACAAGGGTCACCCATACAAAAATGCATCATAATTCATAATAGAGAAAGAATATGATGAAAATAAGAACACAATATGAATTCTTGAATTCTATACAACATAAAAGAGAACTTGAATGGAAAAAAGAAATAAGTTGATAATTTTCTTACCTTGTAGAGAAACTCTTAGAAAATGAAGGTTGGGACCTTGGGGGCTTGAGGAAAATTTTTGAAAACTACTGGGGAGGTAGGGATGCTATAAATTCTTTGAGTAAGAATTGGGAATGCATTTAATAAAAGAATGTGTTGGTATTTATAGCAAAAGTGGGGGAATATTTAAATAATTTCTAAGGGACACCTCATTAGTGGTATTTGAAAACCCAAGGGCTCGCCCATGGTATTTGCTTAAGGTATTAGCTACGTGGGAAACCTCACATAATAGTTTACTATAAACAAGTATATCAGATTTATTACATCATTATTACATCATTAATTATGTCATTAACACACTAAAACTCAAAACTACATTTTTTACTATAAACCGAAAAATCAACTATTGCGGAAAAATCCCAAAAATTCAAACTAACCAATTTTCGACCTGTAAAATTCAAAAATGAACTCCATTTTTTTGAAATAGTTTTCAAATTATTATTTATTTATTTTTAAAATAAAATCATACTTAATTCATAAATTAGCAATTTTAATTATATAACTGCTTTTATATCACATTGAAAAAGTAACAAATATATCATTATCTCAATATATTAAGAAAATAAATAATAATACAGTTTACTATTCATTAGAGTCATATTACTATTCATAAGGTTATGTTACTATTCACAAAAAAAAAGTTGGTTCCACTAGACTCCAAATAACATAATGAACACAATTGTAGATAACCATTTTTCGAAATTCAAAACCTAGAAGTAGTAAAATTATATTTAAATTCTAGTTATAATTATCTACATAAAACAAAGTTTCATTCATATAAATTTATTTTTAGAAAATATTGGGGTGTTACATTCTACTCACCTTCTGGAAATTGCGTTCTTGCAATTTTAATTACTTATTATACAAGTGAGGGTAGCTTTCTCTCATAGACTTTTCAGACTCCCATGTTTCTTATTCAACCATGTGGTTTCTCCAAAAAACCTTTACCTGCTAGATTTATTTATTCTGTAATTCATGTTCCCAATGATCAAGAATCTGAACTGGTTTCCCTTCATAAGAATTGTTCTCTTCCAGCTGAACAGCTTCTAGGCTCGAGACATGTGATGAAACAGACACATACTTACTCAAAATCAAAACATAAAAAACATAGTGTACGTGAGACAAACTCGGAGGCAAAGCTACTCGGTATGAAAATGGTCCAATATTCTCTAGGATTTCAAAGGGTCCGATGAACTATAGACTTATCTTCCCTTTCTTACAGAAACGCATCACACTTTTCCAAGGAGATATTTTAAAAAAACATGGTCACCTACCTCGAAAGAAAAGTCTTTCTTTCTGTTATCTACATAACTTTTCTTTCTACTCTAATCTGTCCTTATGTGTTGTCAGATCATCTTCACTTTCTCAGCCACTTCCTCTACTAATTCATTCCCCATCAACATTCTTTCACTGAATTCATCAAAAAACGCTTGAGTCTAACACCGCTTTCCATACAATTCCTCAAAAGGTTCCATATGTTTACTAAAATGAGTAATATTATTTTAAGAAAACTAAAATAAAGAAATATTTTGATCCCAAATTCCATGATAGTCCATTTTTTTAAGAAGGATGAGGTGCAAAGGCCCCTATTATTAAAAATAGAAATTCATACAAGGAGTAAAGATAGAGGAGTAATAACAGCAAAGAAGTCCCATAAAAAATTCATCAGCGCACTCGCGAGCGAGTGTTCATACTATGAAGAGATGTTTGAGCACCCCTCCCACTTGGTTGTCTCCCCCTTGGCCCAGCCTTTTCCCACATCCAGGGACCTCCACCATCATCTGAAATCTCAGAAATTACATCAGTGTTCACACACTTAACTCCATCACAATTTTTCGTTGGTTTCCTATCTTCATCACTACTAGTAGATTCAAGTAATTCAAATGAATTATATGTACTCAAATGTTTTATAACTTTCTAAATTTTAGATTTAGGGGTTCCACAACTTGGTGAAGGCTAGGATGATCTTAACACTTTGTCATTTTTTGTTGCACTCTAAACTGGGAAGGTCCTCATGAACTTCAGAGGTGTCTTGGATAAATACCTTCAAAGGACAGGTCTATTTATGCTGCCAAGTTGGAGTGTTTTTATGGTACATGCTATGGGTATTAATTTCATCCTGAGAATTAGTCTTTTTAAGAGATACAAAGTCTTGAATAGAAACTGTATCCCGACCTTCTTTAGCATGCAATGGTGAAGAATCACCAGCAATAGACTTTTCTGTAAAAACATGAAATAATGTGGACTGAACTTGTGCTCTATGAGTACCTTTCGGAGAGGAGGCTTCCATATTAGTGTCATAATGAACAGTAGAAACAGTGGTTGTTTCTCTATCTGTTTTAAACAAAACATAGCCTTTTCCATTTGAGGAAAGAGATTGGCTGGAGGATTGTACCTTTTTATTGTCTTTTGCAGAAGTATAGTTACAAACATCAATCACCTATTTCCTTTCTTTAGATTTCCTTGAGATAAGAAGATCCACTTTTTCCTTTCCTCTTCTGCTTTTGGCATTGACCAAAATATGTTCATGTCATAGGCAAGAATCTTCATATTCTTGAGCATAATTTTCCAAAGCATCAAGGCTATCAATTGATTCCTCATCTTCATCATCTGTGAGACCTCTTGTAAATATTTCTTTGAATGAGGATCCATTCATACCATCCATACCAGAATTATCATCAACAGATAGATTTTCATAATAAACAAGATCTACCCAGGATAAGAGAACTCTCCTGTATTTTTGTGAAGAATTGATGGTCTTGATAGGTTCTTCAGAACTTCCATTTTTGCGTTCTTTATCAAGAGACCTTTGAGACTTTTTAGCAGACACAACAGTCTCTTCATCATAGTCCTTTAGTAGATCATGCCTAATAACTACAGTCATCTTATTCTGCTCAGTGCTTTGTGCCATACCTTGTTTAGGTGGCTTTCTACAGTGTTGTAGGTCATTCCCTTTAATTTGATAGTTGTCACAAATAACATTTCTTCTACATGAAGATTCTTCATGCCCAATAATTTGACAAGAAACACAGAAAAGAGAAATGATTTCTTATTCAATCCAAAGGAAAATATCATCTTGTTGAGTAGATAAAATCACCTTATCTATTAATGTGGAACTAAGGTCAAACTCTACTTGGACCCGAACAAAATGACCATAGCATACGGATTATGTAACCTAATCCATTCTAATCAGAATCCCAATAGAAGATGCAATATCGAACAAAATATCAGCATGCCACAATACCCAGTTGAGACCATGTATTTTAATCCATATTTGCACACAACTATCCTTAAAATAAATAAAATTGATGTTCAATTTCCATTCGTGAAGTCGAAGTATACCTGGCCTACGATTGATGGAGCCGATACTCCAGGCGCTAATTTTGTGCTCCACCGAAGGAAACAAGATATGGAAGAGTCCGAGACCGAGACACACACATTTGAATTCATTGAATCCCCAAATATCATCCAACCGAGAGATGAGATCTGAAGTCTGCCAGGGTTTCATACCTTTCTTTAAGGAGATTCGAGCGATAAAAGAATGTTTTCACAGATCAATCCTAGCTTCTATTGCATCCTCTGAGGCTGAAACATGTGTTTTTGTCCCTTTCTGAATGATTCGATGGGGCACGCGATTTGCAAGAGGAATCAATGATCCCCCCTAGAAACCCTTGAAAGAGGAAAGGTTATTCAGAGCTTCATGATCCTTCTTATTTTCCTCTGGATCTGAAAAATTTTGATATGCGAGTCGAAACGCATCAAACGAGTGAAGATTGATGCTTCGTTGGTGAGATAGGGCAACCGAAGCTACGGGATACAGCGACAGAGGTTTCCTCTCCTTCTCTTCCATCCTCACCATTAGAGAATTTTTCCATCAGTAGTGAATGTTTGTTTCACTTCTTTGATAGTCCATTGAACAAGCTCAAAGCAGATCTTCTGAAGTCTTAATCATTCGTTCTGAATGCCCATTTGATTAAGGATGAAAAGCTATACTAAAATATAACTTTGCGTCCAATGACTTCTGATGTCCCCTCTAAAAGATAGAATTCAACCTGGGATCCTGGTCAGATACAATGGAAAGAAGAACTTCATGTAACCAAATAATCTCTTTGAGGTACAGTCGAGAAAGCTGATCCAAAGACATTGTATCTCGAATAGAAATAAAATGTGTAGATTTTGTCATTGGACTAATAATAACCCAAATTGCATTTTTACCTCAATAGGTATTTGGTAGTCCCACCATAATGTCTATGGATACATTCTCCCATTTCCACTCTGGCACTGGAAAAGACTAAAGCATCCCCTTCTATAATTTTCACTTTGATTTAACCTATTGACATGTCAAGCATTTCATAGTAAAATCATCAATATCTCTTTTCATTCCATCCCACCAATAATACTCCTGAAGGACTCTGTATATCTTAGTACTGTCATGATGAACTAAAAATGGAGAACTACGAGGGTCACACAACAAATATTTCTTCAACCGAGAATAACAAGGTACGCACAACATTTTTCCAAATCTTCAAACATAGCCTTTATCAAGGTTAAATTCTGGAAACTTACCCATTTTAACCAATTCTATCTTTTTCTGTAGCTCATGTTATTCTTTCTACACTTTCCTAATTCTTTCTAATAATGATAATACACTGAAACCTGAGAAAAAAGTAGGGGTATTTCCTGCCCCAACAAATTCTATGCAAAAATTCATAAAATAATTAACCAATGGATCATGTTCGAAACTTAACATGGTTAATGATGCATGATGTTTCCAACTAAAGGCATCCACAACATTGTTTGGTTTTCTAGTACGATAATTAATCGTGGAATCATAATCCTTTATCAGGTCAAGTCATCTTCTCTATCTCATTATTAATTCCTTGTTAGTGAATATATACTTCAGACTTTTATAGTTTGTATATATTTGACATTTAAATCTGTATAAATGATGCAACCAAATTTTGAAATCAAAAACCACAATTACCAATTCCAAATATTGTGTGGGACAATCTAACTCGTGAGGTTTTAGTTGTCTGAAATCATAAGCAACTACCTAATCATTCAGCATTAAAACACAACCACGTCCCTTTAAAGAAACATCATTGTAGATGACAAACTCACCATATTGGTAATGAAAGGCCAAAACTGGATCATTCACCAATCTCTTCTTCAGCTCCTAAAAACAAACATCACATTTGTTAGTCCAAACAAATTCAACCCCTTTTTTTGTTAACTTAGTTATTGGGATAGATAACCGTAAAACGTTCGTAACAAAACGTTGGTCATAACCTACTAATCCAAGAAGCCAATGAATCTCGATTACATTTGTGGGTCTTGGAAATTCATCAACCACTCTTGTTTTGGTAGGATCAACTGTTATTCTATCCTTATTTACAATTTTCCCATGAAAGGAAATCTATTATTACCAAAAATCACACTTGTGCAATTTTCCATACAGTTTTTTTTTCTTTATGGTTTTAAAACAACCCTTAGATGTTTTTCATACTCTTATTTACTCATTGAAAGTACCAATATTTCATTAATAAACACAACCAAAAATTTATCAAAGAACTCTTGAAATATTATATTAATAAGATTCATCAATACAACAGGTTCATTAGTTAATCCAAATGGTATAACAAAAAATTCATAATTCCCATATCTAGTACGAAAGGCTATTTTTGGGATGTCATCCTCATTCACCTTCAACTGATGGTATACTGATCTCAAGTCAATCATGCAAAATCGCTGAGCTCCCTAGAGCTGATCAAAGATGTCATCTATGTGAGGAAAATGATACTTGTTTTTAATAGTGATGTTATTCAAATCTCTATAATCAATGCAAAGTCTCATGGAACCATCTTTTGTTTTAACCATCAAAATAGAAGCACCCCATGGTAAAGTGCTAGGATGAGTGAAACCTTTGTCAAGAAAATCATGCAACTGATTTTTCAATTAAAGAAGTTTTATTTGAGCAATAGGAATTGGGGTTTTGAAATTGGATTGGCATCATGAACGAAGTCATCTGTAAATTGAATTCTTGATCAGGTATTACACTGGCTAACTCTTTAGGGAAAATATCAAGGTATTCATTTACCACTGGCACATAATTAATCTAATCAATTCCCTTATTTTTAACAATATGTTCAAGATAACATTCATTTCCATCTTTCATTAGTTTCTCAGCTTCCTGATATGTTATCAACTGTATCGTTTAATTATTATATACAAACTGAAACTCTTTCTGAAAAAAAAACTTCTTTAGCTATACAGTCAATATTAACATAAAAAACAAAAAGACAATCCATTCCTTGAATAATATAAAACTTGACTGAGGGTAAATAAACAAAGATTACAAGAAATTTATTCACACACACCACAAGGGAAAAATTATTATAATTCCTCTTTGCTATAATATTTCCCCTGGTGTTTTAATAACAAGTCCTGGTCTCATTTGTTGAGGTAATATTTACAATTTACCAAAAACATTCTTAGAGATGAAGAAATGTGTATACCCTGTATCAAATAAAACATTAAAGAAATCTGATTAAACAAACAAACAACCTGATATAACTTCATTGGATGGCTATACATCTGCAGATGTAGTAGCAAAGGATCTGACTACAGCTTTTTTCTAATAGTTTGGCTTCTTTACATCATTCAGATATCACTTTAGGCATACATTTGAATAGTGACCCATTATCACCACATTTAATACACTTAATAGTTAGCTTATAAAGATTAGTCTTAGGATCATTTACAATAAAATCTTGGTCCATATGTCAAAACATACCACATTTAAAACACTTCCCAGTTTTTCTAAGAATGTCCCTGGGGTGGTTCTTGCCACACTTTTCATAAACTTGAAACTGGGATTTTTTACCCTCAGATTTGTTTTTTTGATTCTTACCCATCACTTGAAATTTTAACTAATTCTTATCTTTGCTTCCAAAATGCACATGATCATCAGAAAACTATATCTCTACCCTCTCTGCAGATCGGACACATTTATCATAACTTTTGAATTAATGGGAGGCCAATGCCTTTCGATTCCTTAGCTTCAGTCTTGATTAAAAGTGGTTTATTTGGATATCAAGATCCAGAATAAGATTTGGAGCATAATTCGTCGGTTGGGGGAATTTTTCTTCATACACAGCCCCTGAATCTTCCTCTATTTACTTCAATTCAGGGAATTGTCTCTCTATCCTACGTCACACCACCTTAGGAAAATATTTTTCAAGGAAAATAATTTTATTTTCTACCCACTCTAAGGGATAAATATCCCCTCTATCACTGATATTATTTAACATTTACTTCTACTTATTAGCTTCACCATTAAAATGATAAATAGTAAGAAATATATTTTTATTATCTGAACAACCCATTACATCAATTATCTTTTCAAGGGTTTTAATCCATCCTTCAGCCGCTACTAGTTAAGAAGATCCATTGAAAGTAGGAGGGTGTTGTCTCATGAAATGTTCCAGTATTTTCATGTTCCAATATGGTGCCTCTAGTTGTTCTCTTTCATGTATTTCACAACCATTTATTTCTTGTGTTAGTTGATCCATTACTTTCATAAATTGCTCGGTTCCAACCCTTACTATTATGGGCTACAGATTTGAAAGAATGTCATTATCTTGGTGCCTCTCCTATTTAGATTCCCTGTTTCATCTATGGACAACCATTCAAAACAACTATATCTTATAAAAATCAACGTGGTAATCTTTAAATGCTATAAAATTTTGAATTAATCCTAGAGTAAAAATCATTTATGGTATTCTTTTAACTTCTTCTTAACCCCTAAAGTTATCTAAGACATCCTCTTATACCATCTATCAGAACTCTTCCTTATTAAATTAAATTATCCTGAATTTAGTCAAGAATTAAAATTATATTACAATAAGGATATTTCCATGTTTATAGATATAGATAATTAGGACATAATATAGTCATAACATTACACATTATTACATAGTGGATACCATAAAAATAGTATCTATTTTTTTCAAAATATAAAACATTAAAGATTAAAACATGATTTCTTGGACTACCCTTAAAACATTTAACATGGATTCCTTATTTTTCTTACACATCCTTATAACCACTGAAAATAATTTAAAAACTTGGTATGAGCAAAAAATCTCAGTAAGGGATATAATAGAAAGAAGTAACATATTAGTCCATGAAAAAATGTAACGTATGAAGACATTTTCAAAAGACATACTTATCAACCATATATACTTACTTTGTGAAACATGAGATTTAAACATGATGCAAAAAAATATAAGAACGTATATTGAATCATAAATGTATCTAGGGACATTACTTACCAAATCTTGTAACCCTCTCATTTACCTTATAAATTTGTAACCCTTACAGCTACCTTAAAATTTGTGTAACCATCGCAGCTATACTTGGAGTAACCATATGACCGACCTACAATATACAAATACCCATTGAATTTGATGGAATAATAGGTCCCACCCTTTATCATAAAAAATTTCCAAGAACTATAACACAATCATACAACATGAATAATTTCATAAAAACATTACTTTTGAATTTTATAAAACAGAATTTTAAAAGAAGATTTTAAATGAAAAGTCCCTAATAAATATCACACAATTGTAGTGTGAATTAATATAGTGGATTTAAAATGTATATAATCTATAAATACACATAATTATACATAATATAATTATAATTCATATCAAAAAAATTTAAATTCCACATAAATAATGTAGTATAATGTTAACACAAAGGACGGAAATCGG
The DNA here is from genome assembly GCA_963277665.1 of Viscum album. Lineage (NCBI taxonomy): Eukaryota > Viridiplantae > Streptophyta > Magnoliopsida > Santalales > Viscaceae > Viscum > Viscum album. The sequence continues at coordinate 95,601 of CAUJRU010001052.1, read as the reverse complement.
GTTAAGAATTGCCTTACCTCGGGCTTGTCTTACTTCCAAATTGTATAAAACTTCTTTATAATGGTTAAAATAGTGTTATTAACTTGTTAAAAAACATATAAATCTTTTTAATACCATATATGATCATTTCATTACATGAATTCTCCTGTTAATTGTTAGTATTTTGTTCCTTGCACTGTTTTTGGGTGATTTCTTTACATGATTTCCATGATTGGTTCACAACAGATTGGTCTTGTCGATTGGATGTGAAACACAAAAATTAGAAACTAATGGTATTTATATATTTCAAGTACCATAAATTATAAAATTTATCATTTTTAATTCTTCCATGAGGATGATTCATAAATTAAAACATTAATGATGTTCGTTTAGATCATTTTGGTTGTTCTTTGATAATAATGACCTCATTTTGTTTTATCAATTAAAAAATGAGTAAAAAATAATTCCAGAACAATGGATGAGAAATAATACATATATTATAACCTGTTTCAACCATAAAAATTGTTTCATGACCAGTCTTGAGTGATGTAATAGAATTTGAAATCACACCATCCACATTGTCATTAAATTGACTCGTCACGGATGGTGTTTTAATTCCTTGAATAATTGGGAGAGAGGGAAACTGATGATGATGAATTTTCCATGAACATGACATAATCCATAATATTAATTTTTTTTAGATTTCATTCCTCTTCTATAATATTAGTTGATGAAATAAAATAAAGGAACACAAAATAAAATAATAGTTGAGAAATCCCTTTTCAGAAATTCGGTAACCTAACCGCTATGCTACATGGTTTTAGAAAACATTAAAAATATAGGGGACACAGGACACACATACAGAAGTGAATAATAAAACATAATAGAGAAGGAAAAAGATGAATGGAAGAACCTATTATAGATTTTTGAATTCTATACCACATAAAAGATAATAGGAATGGAAAAAGAAGTTTAGAATTTTTTACCTTCTAGAGTAACTCCTAGAATTGATGGTTGGGAACTTAGGGGAATGAGGAAACCATGGTCGGAATAATAGGGACTTAATGAGTCCATATCTTCATTGAGGAAAAATTGGGAATTATTTTAATGAAGGAATGGGTTGGTATTTATAGCAAGAGTGAGGGAATATTTAAATAATTTCAAAGGGACACCACATTTGTGGTATTTGAAAAACCATGGGAGATACCATGATATTTTCCAAAGTTATTTCCCACATAGGACACCTCACATCATAGTTTACTTCACACAAGTCTACTAGATTTATTACATCATTATTACATCATTAATGATGTTATTAACACACTGAAACACAAAACTGTATTTTTTTACTATTCATCGAAAAATCAAATGTTTCAAAAAAATCCCAAAAGTTCACTCTAACCATTTTTTGACGTGTATAATTCAAAAATGAAATCCGTTTTTTTAAAATAATATTCTAAATATTATTAATTTAATTTTTAAAGAAATCATACATAATTCAAAAATTTACAATTTTAATTCTATAACTTCCTTTATATCACATTGAAAAATTAACCAATATGTAATTGTCTAAAATCCATAAGAAAATAAAATAATAATACAATTTACTATTCATTACGGTCATATTACTATTTATTAGGGTATGTTACTATTCACCAAAAATAAGTTGGTCCCATTAGACTCCAAAAAACATATTGAACAAAATTATAGATTACCATTTTTCGAAATTAAAAACATAGAAGTAGTAAAATTATATTTAAGTTCTACTTATAAATATCTAAATAAAACAAAGTTTTATGAATTTTAATTTATTTTTAGAAATCCTTGGGTTTTTACACATACTCTTGTGCCGAAGGGATACTATCTCTTGCCTCTTAACATTCTTCGTTATCGATGAGAGGAACTCTACAATAAACATATTCTAGAAGTCGACCCATGAAACATTTTTCCCCATATTCTTGGCAAGCTACAACATCCACCACCTTCATGTAGCTCCTGAAATATAACAACCCAATATAAGGACCCTATTCTCCATTGGGGGTCAGATCAAACTAAAAGCAATCTACAACTCCACTAGACAACTCTTTTTTTCAAACCAGAAACACACCCCTCTTACTTTTCCAAATACAGCCACTGAAAAGTGTGTAAAATAATCTTACATTGATCATAGTCTTGAAATGGATCAACCCTCCATCGATAAATTGTGTCAGCCTGCTAGAACTCCACTACCTGACCCACATGAAAATGATGGCCATGAACTATAGCTATAAGGAAAACAAGGATTTCCTATTTCTGATTGTATGGATTTTAATTATGAAATAATTTTATTAACATTAATCTATCTAATTAATTTAATAAAATTTGAATGTCTATAGACAACCAAATTCAAAACAGAACACAAGTCATCATGATGCATGTGCATCACTATTTTCCACACCCTACAAAAAGACCCATCTCACTTGGTCGTCCAATAAGCTCAGCTTCTGCACACTAGACCATGGGATCCAAAAAAAATACCATGTCCAAAATGGTCTCACAATACTATTTCAATCACAATGGTCAACTGACAATCATTACATACCAACCTGTTCATTCCTCTCTTTTCCAATCTCTAAAATCCTCTTTATCTTTCAACCATTATATCTTACAACACTCTGTCGTGAATCTCTCCCTCCAAAGATACCATCATGATGGGAGAGAGAGATAATGACCCCTCTAGAAGGCCCTGGGTTAGTGAATAGCACCAAGGATATAAAAAATATGACAATATTGAAATAATTTACCTTTATAAGAAAACAATATCGGAAGATAGGATGTATTAGCCACCATATACTCCATGAGACATATATAACAAAACCCAAAAAATACCCTCTTATTCATGTGTAAATAAAATTGATACATATAAAAGTCTCCAAAGAAAATACTCAACCACCAATCTAGAGAGAAAACATAACTACTATCATAGGATATGGATAGTAAGGTCCAACATGGTCCACAAAGTCCCCATGGAAACCTGAAAATAGATTTTATACATGTAGGGTGAACATACAGGTATACACATAATGAAAACCAAATTCCCTTCTGCACAAGGGGATGGATCATACTAATTTACACATGAGAAAATAGAAGAACCAAAAAACACCCATTAAGTAGGATGACCAAAAACCTAACCTCGCCAAGGCTCGCTCAACAAATGACAGATATTTGTAATGTAATAAAATATAAATCACATCGATGATATGTTATACTACACCACATTACCACTTATTATCCACTCTCACACCCCAATGGAAAATGTACGAGTGCTCCCAAATCATCCAAATATATTACATAATATATCTTCCATACACACCAGGGCCACATGTCACTACCCATATTTCCCACACACAGTTGGGAACAAGTCTCATCACATCCTGAAGGCACATGGGACAACACATCCCAGGTCATCCTGAAAACACCTAGGACCACACATCACAACACACCAGAAGACACCATTGTTATAATCACCTTGAAGAGGGAGAAGGGAATAGAGGGCAGTAAGCTATCAATCCTCCCACCAAGATATTGGGAATGACCCCCCCCCCCCCCATATGACTATGTAGGTGCCGACACATAGGGCTCAATGTGGGTGGGTTGGGTATAGAAATCACAAGGAAAATAAAAAACATATATAAAAATATATAAATCCACACAATATCTACCCACAAGTCTACAAGAATATCACAAAAAAACTCACAAGGTCCCCCACATCCGCTTCCAAGACTAAATTCATAAAGCCACACAAGAAGAAAGATACAACAATTCATTTTCAGTATTTAGTAAATATTAAACCACTTTACAGATTCCCCATTACCAACCCATTCAACTATAACATACAAAGGCTTATATAACATTTTCATTATTATCACTATCCATACCAACCTGAAACACAAAATAAAACAATATATAATAAGAATCATATTGAAATTTTTGAACAACTACATCCACCAATACCCTTCATCACACATAACTAATCAACCATATCATTACAACTATCCCCAAACACATCATTTCTCATATTACATATTTTTAGATTTAGAAAAGGGTATCGTTTCAATTACACTTTTTAATTAAGGTTATTATCAGGAAAACCATCAGATCCCGAGGAATTAAATTCATTAACTGAATATATGTGGTTAGCCGATTATTTATGACGATTATCAAACAATCAAAAAATAAATTTTTCAAGAGGAATTTTCTACACAGAAAAAATCCACCATGATACATGATATTTATGAAGTAATCCCACCCATACAACCATAACATATTGTTAAATAAAAAAATCAATAAAAATATGTAAGATAATACATCACATTCCTCTACCACATTAAATTCAATACTAATTGATTCATAATCCTTATTATTCTTGATTCAACCATATTAATAAGGGATAAAAATAATAATCATATCATGTATAATAAATAAGAAAATAAATGAAGGATAATCCTACCTGGATGAAATAAGCCTTTTTCCAAATATTGATGCACCAAAACTATGGTAGGAGTAAAGGAGGAAACTTCTCTAGGGGGAACTGAAACCAACTGAAACCCCACATTATAAGAACCCAAAAAATAAGGATTCAAAACCTAATGTTTTAGTATAATGAATATTTAATTAAATATGGAATGATCTTAAAATTAGATGGAGTAGATTAGGATATAGTGGTATTTGAAACATTACAGTTAACCATTAAAGAAGATATCATTATATCCACACATTTTTAATATTCTAATGGAATCCGAAATTTTTATAATCTTAAGATGTGATAAATTTACATTGAAATGGATTTATAAATCAATAGTTATGTTAATAACTCATTTATTATAAAAAAAGAAGTAAAAAATTATAACTGGATAATTCTATAGAAAATGGAAAATTGATTGAATGAGTCACCAATAGAGAAGACACACTGTAAGGAAGATTCACTAACAGGATTAGTCACTACTGTGACGAGTCATCTGTATAGATGATTCACTTCCAGGATGAGTCACCCAAAGAGATGAGAAACTACTAGAATGTGTCACCACCAGAGATGTGTGACATACAGAATGAGTCACCACCTGAGATAATTTACCATCATAATAAATCACAGCTAGAATGTGTCTCTACTAGATATTAGTCACTACTATCATGGTTCACTGCTAGAGATGAGTCTTTTCCATAATTATTCACTGACCAGGATGAGTCACCACTAGAATAAGTCGCTTCAGGAGATGATTCACCACTAGAATGTGTCACCTCCAGAATGAGTCACTGTTAGGATGATTCACCACATAGATGAGTCACTTTTGGAAAACCCTTAATTTTGATAACTTTTGAAATGACTCACCATTGGAATGACTCACATGTCCTAAAACACCTTAAAGTTCCCCTAATACCTCAATTATCATACACATGGTAATAAAATTGTCCATAAGATTTGGGATGTTATATATATGCATGATATAAAATAAATTTTTGGTGAATTTCTATTTTCCTTCAACAAATAAATAAGGGAACAAAATTCCCTCACCGTAAGTCTTGACATGCTTTATAAATTTTTTAATATACTATTTAATAAATATAAGTTTATTATAAATAGATAAATTATAAACATATATATATACAACCATATATAATTTTAAAATTTTATTTTTTAATGTTTTTTAACAATTCAATACTAAATTCATTTTTAATGTAATAACTGCTTTGTTTGTTGTGCATGTTTTCAATTGTTGTCTTGTATTATTAAATTGATCATAGTATCTCATCAAAAGAATAATACTAATTAAATATTTATCATATTTTTAAATATATTAAACATTTAATACTAATAATTACTGGTGGTTTTGATAAAATATATATGTTATAATCATCTATATGGTATGTCATACATATGAAAGACTAACGTTTCCATTTTCCAATTGTAACTATTGAATGAAAGTAAGTAAATTTTTACCATTAAATAATCAAAATGTTATTATAAATAACAATTTAATTATTTTAATTTACTTATACATAATATACATGGAGTTTAGTTATGAAACTTTAGTGGCACCTTTCATCGTGAAGGTGGTAGTCCATAGGTACCAGAACAATGATATCATCATTCATTGTGTTAATAAGTTAGAAATAAAATAACATATTATCCTTTGAGAGTAATAAATATTTTATTAATATAATAATTATTTAATTTATATCATTATATTCATTAAGACTATCTTCATGATATTTTATGTAATGTTTTAGTTTAAAATGAATCACATTGTTTTGCGATGCTCTTCTCCACCTTACACACAAGTGATGTTATCGTATCCCCCTAAAAAAGGGGATGTAAAAGTTATATATGATATAATTACTCCACAGGTATAATTATTTTATAAGTATCTTAAATATACTATTTATCCTATATCATATCCATCCATGAGAGGTGGTAATTAAAAAATATTGACATCACTTTGCGAGGGGGTAGTCTGCCATAAAAAAGAATGATGATTTTGTAACCCATTTGATTAAATTGAGGATAGTTTTAGTCCATTACCATATAATAAAAAAATAAAATTACATTTATTATACTAAATGTATCCTTTAATCATGGTTTAATAATACCTTATCATGATTGAGGATGAAATAAAATAAACTCTTGTTGAAATAAATTACCTCTTCTATAGGTAACATTGACAATATTTCAAAAAAATCCTTAATGGGTTTGAATTATAAAAAAATAAGGCTTCTATGATTTTATTTGGAGCATTAGGAAGGTATTTTTGTAGGGAATGGATGATCTGAATGTTTTTATCATGTGAACAATAGAGTATATGGGTGGAATTTTATAAATGTTGTGAGGGGAAAACTTGTAATTCCTTTAAACAAATAATAACCTACATTTTTCTCATGTGATAACGATCAAAAATTTATTATGAACAAGAATGATACATTATATTATCTAAATATTTCAACAAAATAATATTATACAAGTTTCAGGTAATTTTAACCCTTACGTATTTAGTTTAAAACCATGAAAATACCATTTTAATCTTAAGAATGGTAATTATTTTTTCCATTTTTCCAATATTAATTTTGGAAAGAAAATAATTTTAAATTATAAAAAAAGTTAAATTATTATGATTTAAAAAATTTCATATATTTTTTAAATTAGATTTCAATATGAATGAAATTATAATTAAAAATTTATGTTAATTATCTGATGATAAAGTTTGTTTTTAATTAAAAAAATGATGAAGGGCAATAATGTTATTATATAAAAAATAAATATGAAATCTATTATAATGAAATTAATTGGATTAAAATATTTATAATTAAATTAATTATTTGTTAAACCCATTATAAAATATAATTTATCTTTATAAATAATATAAATGAAAAGTATGTTTTAAAATGAAATTCATTATTTTTCACAATTCATCAATAAAATTATACGTTATCTAAAATTCTAAAAAGGCATACCTGAAAAAATATTAATATTATCTTTCAAAAAATTATAATTATTTTTCAAAATGAATTTTGAAACATTTATGAAAATTATTTTTAGAATACTTGTTTAAAAAGGACACACAAAAATTTATGAATAAATAATGTTTTTACAAGTAAATTTAATTCATTTTTATATCTTATGTAGGTAAAAATAAGATTATTATAAAGTATTTGAATGATTATATAATATTTAAATTTAATTACAATTATTAAAAAAATTCAGTTCTAATTTTTTTATATAAAACACATTTGTTGGCATAATTTTTTTAACATATGATTTACATTTTTTCATTTTTTATTGAATATTCACCAATGAATTAATTTTATATACTTGTTTAAACAACATATTTTTATAGTTTAGTTAATTATACTCATAACCGACATTTCCAATAGCTAGTTGTTAAATATTACATTAAATTCTAATTTCATAATCGTAAATAGCATTTTCTTTAAACAGTGTGTTTCATATAATGCAAGCTAAAATAAAAGCTTAACGTAACTCAAAAATAATTTTTTATCTTTTGAACTAAAAAATTGAAAACAATAAAATTATATGTAAAAAAATTTCCCAAATTCTCAGGGTGTTACATTAACACTTGGTAACATTAAATTCAAATCCTTCTGGATTAAATGATGCTAATTTAAACATAAAAAATGAGTAAGTATGAAGGATTCAGGGTAAAACTTGTAAAATGGACTGTATATACACCATATATGAGAAATTAGGTTAATAATAATAAAATATTCCTCAATAAAATAACAATTAAAAATAAATAAATTACTGCTTTGTTAATATCTGGATCAAAACCTCATGGAAGGGATAAAACAATTTGGATTTTCAAATCCAAATAAATTTCTTGAAAAATTTCACAAATATAATATATGGGTATTATATACAAAAAAATATAAATAATGGGTGAATATGGAATATGTCATTTAGAAATAAAAGTTATATAATAAACCCTTACCTAGAGTTTAGATATTCCATGAATGTACACAAACTCATATATAATAAACTCATATAAAGTACTTTATTTTGTAAAAAATAAAGGTTTCATTCCTTAGTCTTAAATCCTTTGCTTTATTTATATTTAATTCCATATTAAAAAACATAATCAATTAAATCTCTATCTAGTGTTTTGGGTATATCTGTTCAAAATATTCAAAACAACATTATTATATTAGTCTTGGTCAAGGGGTAAATGGTCCATCATATCCCTATTAATAATATTTTTTTAAATATTATTTTAACACATTAATTATATTCTTATATCAAACAATGAATAATGTTTATTAAATATGAACTACATTAAAATGCTTGAAGCAACTGGTCATCTATATGAATGACTAATGATTCCGTTTAATAGTGATCGTTATGGAATGGAGTAATATACTATTTTATAATTATTTATTTATGATAATATCCTAAAAATAGTATTATTTTCTTAAATACACAAAGATATATATCATCCATGCATTGTGGCAATGAAAAAAATAACATTTCTTTTGGGAGGTGGTAGTCCAAAAATTTTCATGAATGACATTATCATTTTTAATTTAGTGTAAGATTAAGAAAATATATGATAAATATTCCATTAATATCATATATAAACATTAATTCAATTATTACAAACAATTGTGATAGGCACTAACTAAGAAAATTATATATTGGTTATTGAGGTGAATATTAGTTGTACACATGAACAATGGTTTTGTTTCCCATTTGATGGAATTGAATACATGTGTAAGAAACTAAAATAATGTATAAAATATCATTATATGAGAGATAATAATGTTAACATATCAACAATTTTTAATAATATTTAAAAGATATAGAAGGTTAAATAATAAAACACTCAAATATGGACAATGGATATTCTTCAGACCGCCATTTTAGTATTATAACTAATACCTTCGTAGATTTGATTTTTTTTTAAAAAATACACTCTATGTGATGGGAAGTGAAATAAGTAATGTATTTTTCAAACCATTTGGAAAATAGAAATCCTTTTAAATCCGGAATGGGGTAAGATATGGTGAGGCCTTTTAGAAGTGGGGGGATGACACAATTGAATTTTTTTTAAATAATTAACACTATACAAAAAATACTATACCAATGGTTTGGAACCATTGGTATAGGACCCAAAATTATTGTTATAGCTTATTCCAATGATTAGGGTGGTCATTGGATTGTCCACCATTGGTATATACCTATACCAACAGTTTTTTTGACATTTTTTTGGTATATGTGGGCTATACCGATGGTTTACAAACAATTGGTATATGTAATATGAAATACATATACAAATGTTTTTGAAAACCTTTGGTATAAGTAATAAAAAAATTAACCCCCTAAAGGATTCGAACCAAACACCTACAATTTATATTTTAATGACCAAACCGCTAAGCTACAACATTTTTAGGAAACATATTATGAAAGAATATTTATATGTATATTAAAATGTAAATACCTTTTTGATGTATTAAATTTTATTTAATAAAATATTTTGTTAAAAATATGGAATCCTTTATGAATTTTTTGGAAACCCTTTGATATGGGTATTTTATATTTTTATACCTATACAATTGTTTCGGATAAACTTTTGGTTCAGGTTATTTAAATGGTGGCTACACCAATGGTTTTATTGAAACCATAGGTTTAGTAATCGCCTATATGATAAGTTTTTCCAGAACCTTTGGTATAGGGTAATATTATGGTTCCTATACCAACATTTTATCAAAAACTACTGGTATATGTGGGTTATTTTATGGTACTCCTACTAATGATTTCCCAAAAACAATTTGTATAGTTCGAGTTTCTAGAAGTGTAAGTATATCTGTTCTTTACAAATGCCAGAATTCACTAAAATGGACCATTTTCAATCCATATATGAGATAAAATTATATTATGTTCCCAAAATAGAATTGAAACAAGCTATTTGGTCATTTTATCCCTTACATTTTTTTAACTCATGCTAAACATTTTTTAGTCTTAAATTAGGTAAAAAAATTGATTTCACTACTCATTATGAAAAAAAATGAAGGACCATATTATTTAATATAATTTACTCTAGTTAAAAATATGGAATAAATTTATGAAAATTCATTGCAAATAAGATTCATGTCCAAATTTATAATATGAGCCTACGCATCATTTTAAAAACCATTTTTCCATGAAATGTATTCTTCAAGTGTAATATTATCTAATATTAACTCTATAACTATTAATAATAATTATATAAATATAATTTAATATTTATATAAATATAATATACATTTAATTTAATTAATCTCATTGGGTGTTATTTTATTTAATTAGAATTAAAATATATTATGCATATTATTTTAAAAAAATTAATTTGACCACTAAAAATAATATAATAATAAATTCCATGAAAAATGTGATAAAAACTAAATATTTAAATTATATATAAATAAAAAATAATAAATATTCATTAAATGAAATTAAATTCATAATAATGGTCAGTGCATGTGATTTTTGTTGCTTCTTTGACTTCTTATAAACTATGTTTGGTACATGAGCAAGGGATCGTTTATTTTCTGATCCAGAGTCATATAAGGTAGGGGATATGAAATTTCTAGTGGGATTATATTTTAAATTTTTTGGAGGTTTCATAGATAAACTAAGATGGAATTTATTGGTGGATGGATCATCAATACACCGTCTCCTTTTTGGATACTAGTGGGATCATAGATCTTGGATTATTGGGTAACAAATACACCCAGATTAATAATAAAAAGGGTTCTTAATGCACCTGGTTTGGGTAAGATCCCTTACTTACTAATATCTAGGTTGTTTCTAGATTTTTTAATGAAAGTTTCACCCATATATTTTATTCTATCTCAGATCACTCTTCATTTATCATTAACATTTATTTTAGGGTTATGGGAATTTATTATTTCTTCCTTTCCAAAAAGGGTAATTCCAAACCTAATTATCATATGGAGGAGATTAGATCACTAAAAATTCGATTATAAATATTTTTATGGACAAGATTGCAAAAAAAATTGTGAGGAATCTGAAATGGGACCTATAAATGTGGAATTCTATTTAAGCATCGCATGCCATCGATCTGGATGAAATCATTAATGAAATTAATCATATTGAGTCCAATATGGAATATGAATGGCATGATGATATATCTAGTAATAAAATTTGTTAGAATAGTGATTTTTTTAATTAATTCCCAAGGAAGATAGAGTTTAACAAAAAAAATCATGATTAACCTATTTAAAATAGTATAAAACAAAATTTGTTTTTATCAAGAATGTATTAATGAATGGAGACATGGAACCATCCATTATAACTTCAGGGATAATAATTCATTTTACAAAAATCCAATTTTTTCACAAAGTTATGAATATTATTTAAAATAATTTACAGTTGATAATCATCATTTAATGTCAGTTAGGTACCCAAGAGGTCATCCCTACCTATGTGGTTTCATTCCATGGGTGGTATCAATTTCTATTAATGATTTATTGAAGAACATAATCGAAGTACATGAAACATAGGAAGAATTAATCTATCTCAATAGAAATAGGTCCCCTGGGGAATTTGAATTTCTAAAATCCTTTTATGTTTCCCCTATTAACTCAAGAAATATGATCTCATTGATTCAATCTAGTATTACTTTCATGGGGGTGAAATAAAAAATGTGGCCTATTCAACTAAAGATTTTCTTATATAGAAGGTGACAGACCAAACGTCCATCAATCTTTTTGGTTTAATAAAAACCTAAAATGTCTCATAAAACATATAAGGATGTGTTTGAAGTATGATATTTTAGACATAAATCCATGAATAGGTGTCAGAATAAAAATGTTTCATCAATAGAAGGCCCATCAAAGTGGAGATATGAAAAAACATTAAATTATAATAGACTTCCATAAAATGCACAATGGATCCAATATTATTAAAAAACTACATGGAAAACCCATATGACATTATATAATAAGGATTTATCTTCAATGTTATATACTTCTTGGGTATCTCTAATTGGGTGTGGGACTTATCATTCAGATACATTGGCTCCCCATGTCTTTTTGTGTCCCTAAAGATAAAAAGATGTGGCTTCTCAAAATAGTATCACGGACCCAAATAGGGCGACCCCCTATCATCTAGAATGAATATCATAATGTTTGATTCACTCTATAGATTCATGGAAAATATAATCCATAATCTAAGCAATCATCCTTTCATGAGATGGAATCACATTAATGGTCTATCTCATCACCTTTTTATTGATGTAATTATTCATTCAATTAATATAGGGACTAGATAAATTGGGTTACTTAAATGTTTTTTTTAGTAATATAGATAATTGTTTAGAAAATTTTAATCATTATAAAAGAATCATTTACATTCAGAGATTATGTTTGGAATGGTGGAGAGAAAAATGGAAGATTTGTTGTTCTTTCATTGAAGTAAATTTCATATGGAATACTTGGGAGATCATATATCCATTGGAAGGATATAAATCTCCCAACATGAGGTGGGATATCAATAAAACCAAAAACTTCATTAAAAATTATAAGAATAACATCCTATTCTTTGTGGAAATTATTACCCATCTCAATTGTGTCCTCACCACCATCCCCACTCATGTAATGTTAGGGATCAGTGTTCTAAAAATTTTACATAGAAATATTGAGAGGATCATGAACTATTTCATCAAGTATAATCATTGTGAGGGAAGGTTTCACATTGGATTCATGTAAAAAATCAAAATATTATTGTATTATAGTGGGGATAAACCTTTTATTCTGTAAGGAACTATGAAATTTCTTCATTATAAGCTACTTTTTGTGGTCCTAGAATGTCATTCACTATAATGTAACTCCATTATTGCGAAATATGGAGCTTACATGTATTATAAAAGGGGGGTGGTCTTTAAATTTTGGAATAACCTTAGAGATCCCATTTTTATCCTTTAGAAGCATGAACAGTGGATTGTGGGATGTGGTGAGATTAGTTTCTAGTTTTACAACAAGGATAGTTCTCTCCTTAGCATCCCAGAATATCCAATTCCAAGAATTTATTTTTTACATTATAGAGAACACCCTAAATTATTCCTAAATTCCTTATTAAGAAAAAGATATTCATTTAATGAAAATTTTATCTCCCCTGGGGTTAACTTTTTTGTCTTCAATAATTACCATGTGGGGTTATTCTTGGAAAAAGAATACAGGGATTTCCACCTGTCTAATAATGGTGGAAAAAAATAAGTCATGTATTTTTGTGTGAATAAATTTTCATTAAATAAAATTTCATTATTTGGATCGTAAAAACTAATATTATTTCCATGTGATATGTGATTAGGAGGGAGGGGATTTAACTAGGATCTAAATTCTAGAGCGTTTATAACTATGGTGAAGAAATTATTGATCATCTATTCTATTAAAGAGATTTATCTACAACAATAATGAGGGTATTTCAGAATTTCATTAGGCCTGATAGGTATATAAAATAGTTAAAACATTTTCCTAAAAATATGTGGAATGGTGTGGGAATCAATATGTTGCAATACAAGGAGTGGGATAAATTTTTTTGGGCCGTATAGCAACCCCAACTTAATATAAATGGACATTAGAAATTATTAGATAAATATTCATCACATAACAAAAAAACATCGATGATTACTATAATAGGTTAGTGTCTTTAGAAACACAGAACATAATATCTTAAAGCTTGATGAAACATATCCAATGTATCATACAAATATATTTCCCTTCATTATTCCAACATAAAACAATTATTCATAACCTAAAGGATTAAATTTCTTCATACACATTGAAACCTCTTCTTCTTCAGGAAACGCCTTTTTGCTTTCAGAAAAAGTACTTCATTGGTGTGATTTTAGTGCAATTTAAGAAAGATAGTTTTAAATGAGAGATGTTGGGGACTTATTTTTGAAGGTTTTTTATGATCCAAAAGTCATGATAGGTGTGAAAAAATAAGCGGTTCTAGTCCCTTAATATAGTAGAGGGGGTTTTGCATTCTTGTATATACCAAAAGGTGAACACTATTGGGATTTCTCCCTTAAATGATGAGCCACCAATAATTTTTAATTTTCATACCGTGATTTGAAATAGTTGAAGAATGTTTATACAATGGGGTATGGAAATGTTTCAAGGTCATTTATCGCCTTATGTTAATGATAAGTCCCTAGGTAATCTCATTTTTCTCTTATTCACTATAATTAAATTCATTTATTTTCACTAATATATTTGGTTCAATGTTTTCATTGACATTATTAGTTATTATAAATATTTCTTGATTAAGAATATTGAATCTATTTTTCCATATTATATTCATAGATGTCGGATAACTTAATTTTAAATTAATCCCACAAACCTGTCATGACAGTTGCGTTTTAAAGAGAAAATGTAAAAAAATTGAAATGTTTTTATATCCAATATCATTGTGAAGTTGATTCCAATTTCCTAAATTTGATTAATATATGTATAATTGATCTTAATATTCATTAAAAAATGTAACTAAATATACTAGATGAAAATTCAATTTCATATTAATTTTCAGTTTCTTAACTATTCATCAAATATTAAAACATTCCAAAAAATATGAAAAATTTACTCTAAGATAATTTGAAATTTACACATTAAATAATGAATTTTTTTCAAATATAATTTAAAATGTTATAAAAATATTATTATTAAAACATGTGCACCATTAAATGGTGGTAAACCCACCTTTTAGAGAAATTCATATTTTGTATCTAAAATTGGAATAATTCTTATCTCTTTTCTAGAAAACACATTGGCTGAATGTTAAAAATTGATTTAATATAATCTATATTTATTTAATTCAGCTAATTCATCAAAATAGTTTTAATTAATTTATTGAGGTAAAAAATGTTTGTTAAAAATAGTTTTCTAGAAAATGATTTCCAATAATTTTAATTGGGTTTTAATTTAATTTTGATTTTTTTGTTCAAAAAATAATTCTTGTGTAAAAAATATTCATTATTTATTTAATCTTTTTAATGCCCTACATTACAACATCACGGTTGTGACGATAATAATATTTTATTAATAATATAAATTGTATTTTCTTATATGGTAAAACTAGGTCATTTGTGTAACACATGACATCTAAGGAACATTGAGTTGTGTTTAACATAAGAAAGATAAAGTGTTGAATGTACCGAAATTTAATCTATGTGTTTTTTGTATTGAATTATTATACTAGTTATTCATATAAATAAATAATAACATGGTGTATCATTGAATGCAATAAATTAATGAAATTTAATATATTTGAAAAAAATTAATTGGTAAAAACTCTAGTTTTCGCATTTTCCCCCCTTAAAAAAATTTCCCTCAAAAACCATTTAGGTCATCAATGTATTAATACTTAAAATATTATTTTATAGAAACTGAAATCATAAAAATGAATATTAAAATATCCATTACAAAAATAATTTGGAAATATAACTATGGCGAACTTTGTCCACAAGTGAAAACATGATCATGGTAGAAAATCATTAATAATTTTAGAGAGTGATAAAGACCATTGAACACAACAATTTTTTTCATCCATATTAGATTAGTAATAAAAAACATATCCTAATTATGTATTGATAGGTCCTGGATATCATCAAAAACGATGATAATAGCCCAACATTTTATTTCAGGATCATTTTCCTAATGTTGAAAAAAAAATTAAAAATAGATATACTTACATAATATATTTATATTTCATATGAAAAATCTCAACCATTGTTTGTTTCTAAAAAAAATCCACATCTTCTCTTACTAAAGGATTTATGATGAATTTTTTAATCCAAAATGACCAACATATCATAAGAACCATATATAGAAAAACATGTCTTTATATATATTTATCATCACTAAAAAATGGTTAATGTGTGTTATCCAATATGTATAAATCATCATATAGTATAATAATAATTTAATATTTGAAAACCCAAAAAAAATTAACTTAAACCATTCCATAAATGGTTAACTTTGTAACCCATTTGAATAATAAAAATAAAAAACATTATAAATAACGTCTCTAAATTTATCAAATTCATCTTAACATTGATTCCTCATATATCATAATGTAACTGTTATTTGTCGCATATCAATCTTGTTAATACCATCATGATGTACTCTCTTGAAACATGTTAATAACATGAATTAACATAAATATTTATTTAAATCATTAATTATTCCTTATAAAATGTATTATTGTATATATTCCAAAAATTCAAAAATGTTGTAAACTTCATCAATGATATCATAAACCAGTTTTTCAACAAATCCCTTTTCAGTTAAGTTGTAATAAATATTTTCCAATTTACATTATCCATATAATATTTTATTTATCCCTAAAAATATAATTTTATCAAACTCAAGAACTTAATAAGGGATTCCTTCAAATAATTTATCATGTCCATTAAATCACTTTTATAGGTCATCTGTATAATTTTGAATATTCTTGAAAATCCTAAAATAAAAACATCTTTAAAAAATCCTTATTCTTGGATCTCGACCATTTCTAGTGATTCCTCAGGATCATTTAAATATTCAAATTTTCCATAATTTTTTTAAAAATTATGTTGGGTTTTACATTGGGGTATGTTTGGGATGAATTTGATAAAATGGAAGAAATTGGGTAGTGCATGCCTGGAGAACAATTTTCCCTAACAGTGTGCCCTGGCCCAGGTAACCGTGAAACCATGAACAGAGAAGAATTTCATGGTCGGTGCATGATTTTATAAAATCATTCAAACTAATATAAGTAACCATGCACCTCTATAAAAGTGTCTCATAGTTTAAGTACAAGGCTATGGGAAATTATGCGCCCCTGCCCATAAAACCATGCTTGACTTTTTAATTCACTTGAAAATAATATTTTTAATTACCAGAACCCTAAATTCAATACCTAATAGATCCACATTCAAACCATTATGATTTGTTATGATTTCGGAAACTCGTGGACTGACTTCAAGCCTCTCTAACCTCTGTTATTCACGATTCAGATCCCATATTGAAGATTTGTACCTGTCCCGGTAAGATTTTTCTATCCTGATTACATTCTTGTTTATCTACCATTCTCCTGTATTTTAAAGGATGTTGTTCTATAATTTGGCTACATATATACCTATTTTGTTGGATATAGATCTATTTATATATTAATATATCTTGTATTGTTCAATCTTGATTTAGGTTATATACCCATATCTCTTTCTACACCATCACTTCGTTGAATTTTGGGGACTTCTGTTGGGAGATTGTTCATTGTAGAATCAAGGTTGGTGGTATAATATTAAAATCCCATATTCATGATTTTATTATTTGTATGAAAATTGTATAATTTATAGAGTTTTATAGTAATTTAATTTCCTAATTGGATTAGTTATTTTGGTGAAGAAATATTTGATGAATTGTGGAATTAATTATGAGTTATTGGATTCTAATATTAGATAATTATTGGTGGAATTAGTTATGAGATATTTAATTATTGAATTAGATAAATATTTGTGAACATAATTAGAAAATATTGAGATTGTGAATTATATAATAAATTGTTAAATTAATTATATGATATTGTAATTTTTTAAATGGACTTAATTATTTATTGAATTGATTAAAAGAATGTATCTGATTAATCAATTGATTAAGTAATATGTGGTATGACTATGATCAATTAGTTATCAGATTAATTAATGGTATTTACTATGATAAGAGTATTAATGATGACTAATATTTATTTATGTGATATAGAGATATTGTAATATATGTGATATATCTAATATATTTGAAATTCATTGATCAATGTCTGTGGGACACAAACTAACCATCTAAACACACATAAAATGAAAAAGGTAATGCATGAAGATATATTTAAGAAAGGGAATATTGTTCGAAATACCAATGGGGTTCAAGACACTGAAAGACACACCAAATACCCATGGGGAACTAAACATGACATTCTATTCCCATAAGATTGGAATTGGACTACTGTTCCATGTCATGCATATAGTGAATTGAAATGAAATGGAAAAATAAATTAAATTTTTTTAATACATTGTGAGTTGTTTTGTGAAATGTTTCAGACTAGTACATGGTCCAAAGACTATATTCTGCTTTGGATTCCCTCATGATCCTGAGGGGTTGTGTTGTTAAATAATGAATATATGATAATATGATATTTATTTACTTATGCATTTTACTTGTTTCTTGATACATATGAATACACTATTATTTACTGCATATTGTTTTAGAAGATGGTGGTGGTTGCCTACTATGTTTTAATCACACCCTAATCGGGCTACCTGATTGGTACCTGAATAGATTTTATGGATGTATTGAAGGTTAAGGGAAGAGATAATGTGTTATATAGATGAGTCGGTATGGATAATTAATGAGGGAATATAACATGATTCTAGACCTACAAGGATGAGTATTTAGAATCCTTATTTTTGGGATTTCATTTAGAAAATTGGAATTTACTTTTTCATATTATATATTTGGTTTAGTTTTGATTCTGTATTTCTAGTTTTGGACATCTTGTGATGGATGTACTGTTATATTTAGGTTATATGTTATTCAGTTATTGTTTATTATTTTCATCTGGTGTATTACTCTGATAAAAGATCATATAATCTATTGAAGATTGTTATTAGACACTCGCAGCTAGTCGACTAATTATGGCATAGGCAAAGACACGCTTCAGGTCATGTGGTTGTCCATATTGGTGCACTAACGAGTGACGCCCAAGTTAGAATGTTACAAAGTGGTATTATAGGTAGTTTTCATTTTTTTTTATTTTTTCATCCTATTTGGGAATGGTACACAGGAGATTAGAGACATATGGGCCTTGGACTAGATCTTTTGTATGGGAGTTGCACACCAATGTATGGGGGAACAACCAAGTACCAAAGGTGAAATTTTTTTCATTGTTTATTACTGTTATAGTTATATATTACTTCACCATGGGTGATGCACATAATGTGAGACGTGATTATTTTTTCATATATTTTTGATATTTTTTGAGTTGTGACATGTGGCCACGAATGGAATGAGATATCATTATTCATTCATCATTAATGGAACTCATTATTATTTTTCTGCATGCATAATTATAAAAATGTGTGCAAAAATGGGTTTTGGTTATGTTTTTGATCTTGAACCTATTTTATTTCTTGTGAAATTAAATTGATAATAATACCTAATATGAAAATGAAAATGAATAAATTATGAAAAATTAGAGTAATTAGGTGTCTAAATTATAATATTTATAAATGACAGTGTGATTATCCTTGTTATCCAGGACCTAGGTATATGGTGGTAAAGGGTAGTTACAACACCTTGGTTTTAAATGTGTAGTGAGGTTTGGGGAAAAACTTTTTGGGGCTTGTTTTGATTTTATTCCTATGAAATTGTGATTAAGTTGTGTTATAATTCATAAGACATGGATTGGGAATTATATAGATATTCCTCCATGATGATGCTAATTAAGGGGACAACAGGAGGATATGAATAGAGATTCTACCATGTAGCGGAACCTGAGGAACCAATCATGCCAGTTGAGGAAGTAGTGGATCAATTAAGAGATAAATATTCTCCTTTCATGAAAATAATGGAACGAGTCCTAGAGAGGTTTTTGAAAATCATGTCTAATTTAACAAGATAGTTTCAGTTTTATTACCCTATGTCTTTTACTGGAGAGGGTTGACTTGAGGCAGATGAGTTCTGGATTGATTTTATCTAGACTATACATGACCACATGGAGATTCATGCTGAGAAAAGAGTCAAATTATATTCCTATATGTTACTTGGTAAGGTGAAATGTTTGGGGAATATACAGACATGGGATGGATAACAGAATTCTATGGAATAAAATGACTTCAAAGAGTGGTTCTTGGAGCATTATTATCCATATATGCTCTGGAGAAAGAGTAGATGAGTTATTGCAATTGATTAAGGGGATCATACCCATGATGAAACATGCTAGAAACTTTACAGACCTGCACAACATTTCTCCAACATTGGTAAAAGATTATATTACTTTATAAAAATAATTTCAAGAAAAGAATAAATTTTAAATTAAGTCTCAAGTGAACATATTTAGGCTGATGATGATTTCAAAAGAGTTAAATCGTGCTCTCATTATTTAGTGTAACCTGATGGAGGATCCAATGGCATACATGTGGATTATTCTATATGATATGGAGGTATATCTTTCGTTATATGGAAGCATTGTAATGATAACTTTAGTTAGATCCATGGGAATAAAAGTGGATAATCATGGGGATCAGTTACCTAGGATCATACCTGAGAACTTTTCCACCAGTTTGGTTGGATGGGACACATTCAAAAATATTTTCACCACCCACTGGAAGAGTGACAATCTTTCAGAAAAATGGGACATCTACTGAGGTTCTACATGAAACCATGACAAACAATTAGTAAAGGAGGATCTATATAGAACCAATGTGTAGGAAGGGGACATAATGTACCAAATTATTCTAGTATATGGGGTTCTACTATCCCAAACTATAGAGACTATGGGATTAGTACATCTAGAAACGATTAACCGTATTAGTAGAGTGGTGAAGCTCAATGGAGTCAGACCACATCACATGGAAGAGATGTTGGATAGTTACATTTCATTAATCCAACACTTTTTGATAAAGTGGATGGACCGTCAATAGTTAGTGGGAGTGTTATAGTATCTTTTTTATTATCCAATTATTTAGTTGATAATAATTTAACTCATTCCTTTATATCTTCAAGATAATAAATGATTTGATCCTTGCATTGGAGTTTCTGAGCGGTGTAATGACGATAGATAAATCATTGTGAGTATGATATAGAGACATCTCTTTGTTTAACAATTATTACCTAGAATATTGGGAGTTCCATTTCCTCTAGGATTTATATATTTTTAACATGTTAGTATTATACATAATTATAGGTAAGGATGGGTTATTTGCATATTGATCCCACAATGATTTTTACCAGAAGAGAGTGGATTTTACACCTCATAATGGTTACCATTACATTGATTGTAGAGAGTGTGATATGCTTGCAGGATGAGCATGGATAATTATTTAGAAATAGGTGATTCTCACATCCTAGGATTCAATCATATTTCTAAATGTTATAAATGTGATAAAAGATGTATTTCCACATGTATTTTATATCTTTCGGGTTGTGTTTCTGAAAGGCTTATCATGGATACCGCTAGAGATAGATGTGGACTTCACTATTGAGATAATGATATGAGCTTATATAGATTCAATTCCACCATATAGAATGTAACCTATAGATATTCAAGAGCTCTAGAATTAGCTTTAGGAGTTATAGATTATAAATTTATCTATCATAGTTTGTTACCTTGGGGTTCTCTAGTATTGTTTTCAAATAAGGATGATAATAATTTTCAATTATGTGTTGATTAATGGGAGTTTAACCAGATGAATGTGAAGAAATAGTATCCATATCCATATATCAGTGATAATTTCGACCAATTAAGGGGAGATTGTATCTTTTTTTTTTATTTTCATGAGATACGGTTATCATCATATTAGAGTTGAGACTTATGATATACCAAGGACTGAATTGTAATGCCCTGACCCAAGTTACCCAGATTCAGTGCATTATTACATAAAATTGGCAAGATACAAGTAATCATTCCCTGAATGACCGATCAGTTTAGTAGCTTTGGAAGTACTAGATACATATAGAAGTTCAACATTATAGCTTGAAAATAAATACAACACTAATTTATTCTGTTAGAAATATCCATGCCTCCTATATTATTCCTGAAAGTCCCTCATAACTAACTTCTTTATATCATGGGAAAATTAAACATAAGAAATGGGTGATCTCAAACACCCAGTAAGAGTAAGAAGTACAGTGGAATATAAAATAAACATTAGGCA
Organism: Viscum album; assembly: GCA_963277665.1. Lineage (NCBI taxonomy): Eukaryota > Viridiplantae > Streptophyta > Magnoliopsida > Santalales > Viscaceae > Viscum > Viscum album. The sequence continues at coordinate 73,168 of CAUJRU010001052.1, read as the reverse complement.
TGATAAATAATTAAAAACACATGCCTTTACAAATAATAAACATGAACACTTTATGGAAGTAATATGAGATGAGTAAATAATTCTATAATAAAGCATAGTCATGGGTATTATACTAGTCAAATAACTACATAAACCATAATTATTATTTTTCATAATGAGGGAATATATATTGATGGACATTTTCAAATATCTTTTCAATGCCTCAACCAAGATGTCTAAAAATGATTAAGCCTCGGCCAAAACCATATATCAAATTGGGGAAAGACTCGGAAAATTCCACATCTAATTGTCTCATGAGACCTATCGATGCACGGAGGAGCTATATTAGGCTCCACCCATCACTTACTAATTGCAATACATTCCTCATATAAAAAGGTTGAAACATAACATAAACAATTTTATTAAAACTAGCATATGAAATGTCAATAAATTAACCCTAAACCATGAATGGTATAAAAATAAGATGTCCACAATAAAATATATCACAAAACCTTAAATACTGTATAGAAGATTTCTATCATAATAAATCAACCTTAATCCAAAACAATATCCAATAAATGATGATGACAAAGTTGAAAATGATCAGTAAAACTTTTTGAGAGAAATATCCCTTTTGGTGAAATCATTTAACAGTCACAGATTTATAAATGAAGTTATTTAAAATATATTTTTGAATAAAAGTGTCTCATAACACTTTGAAACTTTGGAATAGAATATTCATTTCAAAACATTCATATCCATATAAATAAATCTGTAAAATAATTTTGAAAACATGAACCTTAATTAAAAGGATTTAGAAAGATAAATCTTTAAATCATTTAAAATGATGATCTAGTTAAAGTTACCCTCCCATAAACCCATAAAATATTCATTTTTAAAACATTTTTATGAAATATTGGTATCAATGATAAATATGTCCCGGTAAATCCTTGCACACAAAAAATCTCAGATAATAATGAGATTGAGGAAATAACCCTTACCTTGTACTTTTCCTTGGGTGAGGGTAAGTTAACCTCCTATATAATCATTTTTAATTGTTATTAAATAATTCTAGAAACATATACATAAATATGATATCATATATGATCTTATAACATTTCTTTATTAATATTTTTGTATTATCGTTGTTTCAGGTGTTAACTGATTCATTTTCCTTTACATGTTTTGTTACATAAGATGTGTTTGTTTTGGACAGGATGTATTTGATTCATATCCTAAATTATATTAAGTTCTTAAACATTATTTTAAATCATCAAATAAAAATTACTATGGAATGGTGGGGAAATGAATCTCATTGCATTCGTGGAGACGGTAATCTATACGTACGCACGAGCGACAATATCATTATATTAATGGAGAAATCATATGTAATTGGATGTTATATCATATATAAAAAATCATTAACATTTATTATTTATTATTTACATCAATTATACTCATTATTATACCCATCCAAATAATTAAGTGTTTGAATAAAAAACTACACCACGACCTCGAGACAGTAAGTCGTACGTATGCACGTATGGTGACAATGTCATTTATAGGATGGGTAGAATAACGAATATGGTTGTACCATGTTTATAATAACATAAAACTGTGTATAAGGTACTGGATTTATTATTTTGTCATGGAAACAACAAATAAAGAGGAAGTGGAAGAAGAAAAAAACTTGAAAGAGGCTGGTGAAATTATTACCTCTACATCGGGTGTTTCCCATTGAGTTGATCAAAAGGGTTCCATAGAATGGATTTCTGATCAAATTAAGGAATCTAGACTGAATTGAGGGATGTTGGGAGGATATTTGAGTAGGGTATGGCCCATTCAAAAGGCTTTGGAGGTGTTAAATTAATATAAGGGGAAGTGCCCTTTTATAAGAGAGGTGAGGGTCACTTTAGGAAAAGCTTTAAATATTATTTTATAATAAAATCTTATTCGTTTTATAAATGATCCAAAATGATTTATTTTAGGGATAATATGGGGATGGGTCTAAAACCTCTCAACCAATAGGTTTTATATAGGTTGAGGTCACCATATTAACTGTATCTTTTAGATTTCACTCTCAGTTAAATAGTTTGACATTTACCTTGTCTCTTTGTATTTTTATATTATATGGTTAATAAACTTATTATTAACTGTAAAGAGAACCCCAAGTGATTAATTATTAATATATATAACATTATCTAAGTCCTTTGGCCAATCCTTCGATTTTGAATGATATTATATCAATTAATAATATAGTATTTGATTTAAAAACTAAATTATGTCAATTTTGACACTATTTAGTATTTGATTTTTTTGAAAGCCATGTAAACTTTTTCACTTAGAATAAAGTTCACTTAAATAACCCTAAAATGTCATATTAACCTAGAAAATTATTTTAATTCATAATAATTCTCTATTTACATTTATTTGGATATTTATAATATCAATTATTTTAATATTTCATTAATAAGCTAATTACTGTAACATCATTATGTCATAAATAAATAAAATTATTTAATGAATAAAATTTATAAATATAAAACCACTATATAGGAAATGTTTTTATATTTACAATGAATATTTATAGTCGAATTTATATTGTGTGTAACCCTATATTAAAAATTGTTTAGTTATTAAGCTTTGAATTTAACACTTTTAACTCTACTTTAAATTAAATAATAATAAATGTCCTAATCTAATCCATGTGTGCCAAAGGGGGTCATATTTTTTTTCTAGGAATTTTTTTGGTCAAATTATACTTATCTAATAGAATTATGACATGTGTTATGGTAATTATGATATCATTTTTACCCTTAATTACCCTATTTACTTTTAACTATGGTAAATAAAAGTCAAAATTTACTATTCACCATAAATTATTATCATCTCATTGAATGAAATTTTACTTGGTATTATTAATTGTGTCTCTAGTATTTTTGAAATTCAACTCACAAAAGCGGTAAAATTACGTTTTATGAAAATTTTCAAATGCTCTTAGGAGGTGGGTAAAAGACGGTAAAAAGATCAATTAAATTTTTATATATTTAAACTTATTAAAAAATGACTCGAATAAATTACATATAACTTATATAGGTATTATCTATCTATTTTGACATAAATAAATTTAAATAAAATAAATTACTATTTAAATAAAAAATCAGTTTTAACTAATAACGTAGTGTTTTTTCAGTATTCATAAAAAATCAAATGTTTTCAGAAAAATACCCAAAATTCACCCTAAGATAATTTAGATATTATAAATTCAAAAATGAAGTCCATTTTGAAAAATAAAATTTATAAAATTTCAAAAAGTGGGTATTACTATTCATAACAGCAAGTTTGAGTGGCCTTGGTGTGTTAGAATCTCGAAGTTGCGTACAATGAAAGCTATTGCATTATTCAAAGGGAAACGTACCATGGAAGCTTAGGGTGTCACATTCTTCTCTCCCTAAAATAATTGCTTCCTTGGAATTTCTATAATACTACCACAGAAAAAGATTATGGTGGTTCTTCATCATAAGTTCATCTAGTTCCCACATTGCCTCTTTCATCTTATGGTTTCTTCATCAAAATTTTACCAGACGAGTCGTCTAGTTTCTCTACACTTATTCTTCAATATCAAGAATCTTGATAGGCTCATCACTATAAGGCAGATCAGATTCCAGTTCAATTTACTTATAGGTGATTACATGTGTTGGGTGAGGCATGTATTTTTTCAACAGTGATACGTGGAACACATCATGACCTTTGGAGAGACTGGGAGGCATTACCAAATGATAAGCCACAACATGAATTCCTTCAATAATATCAAAAGGTCTAATGTACCTGGGACTAAATTTACCCTCATTACAGAATCGTATAACACCCTTCTATAGAGATACCTTTAAGAAAACATGATATCCTACTTAAAAATTCAAATCATTCCTTTAGTTATCGACATTTCTCTACAGCCTACTTTGAGATGATTTGATGTGGGTTTGGATAACCCTCACCTTTTCCATAATTTCTTCAGCATGTTCTGGGCCTACGAGTTTTCTTTCACCAACATCATCCCAACAAGTTGGTGTGAAACGTCTCTATCCATATAACGCTTCATATGGTGCCATATGAATACTTGAATGGAAGCAATTGTTATAGGAAAATTCTACCAATGGTAAATATTGATCCCACATACCATGAAAGTCAAGTGATCAGGATCAGAACATGTCTTCTAAGGTTTGAATAGTCAGTTCTAATTTTCCATCAGTATGAGGGTGGTCGGCAGTGCTCAAACGAAGTTCAGTATCTAGGGATTTTTGAATACTTTTCCAGAATCATGATGTAATATGGGGATCACGATCAGAAATAATCGATTGGGGTACTCCAAGAAGTTGGTCTAATAAATCATCAATGCGAGGTAGGGGATATTTAATCATTATTATTATAGAATTGATCTCCCTGTATTCAATGCACAACCTAATAGATTCGTCTTTCTTCTTAACAAAAAGGACAGGGGCTCCCCATAGATAAACACTAGGGAGAATAAATCCTTTATTACTCAATTACTCTAGTTGTTTCTTTAGTTACACTAATTCCATAGTGGAAATTTTATAAGGATCCATCGATATGGGCCTTGAACCTAGAATTAAATCAATAGAAAGCTCAATTTCTCATTCTGGAGGATTTCCAGGTAAATCCTCTCGAAACACATCAACATATACTTACACAATAGGTACATCCTCTATTGGAAATTTCATTCCTCACCCACAGTTATTTCATTCTCTTCTTCCCCAATAATTGAATTTAGTAGAGCAACTGAGGGTGGATCTAGATTAGAATCATATGGTGAGGATTCTGCTCTAAATATAAGGTACTCTTTATCATCATCTATAATTGTAGCATTATTCTTCTTAGAATAAATATTTGCATCATGGTCTGAAATCAATTCCATACTGAGGATTATATCAAATTCAATCATGGGTATGACGATTAGATCAGCAGATAAATATCATTTATTTTCCTTAATGAGGACTGATTCACAAAACATTATTTCAATGATACTTCCACTATGAGTTTTGACTAACAAATCCACTGTCTAATCAAATTGAAAATATCTAATTTTCTTAGCAAACATGGAAGATATGAAATAATGTAATGATCCAGAATCAAATAAAGCAATGGTTAAACTTGAGGAAACCATTAAATTACCTGCCACCACATATTTTGGAGCATTAACCTCAGTTGTAGTGATCACATAAGCTTGCCCTTGATCCCGTTTCCTTTTCTGAGTTAATTTTCCCTGATGCTTAGGAAATTCATTTTCATAATGTCCTATCTCCCTACAATTGTAGCATTGAAAATTGAAAACTACTTTCTTCCCATTACAATCACTAGCCAGGTAGCCTTTCTTTCCACATTTGTATCATACTCCTTTTCCTTTTAGACAAGAACAAGGGTGCATCATTCCACAATTATCACAGGGTGGAAATTCAACTCTTCCCTTCTTCCCAATTTACATATTTCCTTTCCTAAAGTGTTCAGCAGATCCCTTCTTCTCTTGCTTTACTTTAAAGTCATAAGAATTAAAGAATTCCTTTTCTGTCTTGATTACACATGAGACAATATCTACATACAATGAGAAGGATTGAAAGACTAATGCTTGATAGGTAAATAGTTTCAACCCATAAAATAAATGATCTATTCTTACTTTTTGGGTTACATATATAATCTGTAGCATGCCTTTCTAACCTTGTAAAGTTACCCTCATACTTTGCGACATTCTCATCTTCCTTTTGCCTTAGACTCAAAAATTGTCTTTCCATATCTACTTGATGGTTATGAGGAAGGTATTTTTCTAATAAAATCTCTTTAAAATCCCTCCATTCCATGTTTGATACTTCATCATCTTTTTTTTTGTTTTGAATTAATGACCACCATTGATCTGCATCCCCGGTGAGATGATAAACTGCCATGACAACTTTTTCCCTTTTGCTACTCCCCAAAGCATGAAATATTTTCTCCAAGTAACTTATCCACTATTCAGATACAAATTTATTTATAGACCCCTTGAATGTTGGTGGTTGTTGCCTCATGAAGAAGTCTAACATTGATCTTCTGTGTTGTGGATCAGGGTGCTCCATACGGGTAAATTTATTATTCAAAACCTATGTGAGTTGTCCAAGTTTGGTGATAAACTGATCAGCACCAGTTGCATCACCAGCTCCATTATAATTATCTTGAACAGGAGGGAAATTCCTACATGGATTATGTGTGTTGATACAGTTTCCATTCCTTCTACTAGGCTCCATTTCTAAACAATGGCATACACTACATTAGTTTTTGAATCACAATACATAATTCCAAACTTGTAAATCTCTTAACATAACGTTGGCATGATACGAGGAATCATGTCCTGAAAGACTGATAAGTTTAGTATCCTAGGATGTACCGAATACATAAATAAGTTAAACATTATAACATGAAAAGAAATTCAACAATAATTTATTCCATTAGAAACATCCAAACATCTTTGATTATGCTTGAAAGTCACTCATAACTAACTTCTTCATATCCTAGGAAAATGAAACATAAGAAAGGGGTGAGCATAAATGTTTAGCCTTAATGGCCCTAAGGCATTCATTTATATTGATTTTTGATAACCCTCCTTTCAAGGGATGAGGGGGAACCCTTACAAGGCCCATAGGCTCATAGATTACATGGCTTGTGTGATTTAGAAGATTATATGACCCGAAGGTCTTAGGGAATTCAACTAGTCTTTCTACAAGGAACTTCCCCTCCCCAACTTCTGCATCATGATAGTATCTCTCCATCATTGCATGGCCATCTAGCTAGGCTTCTTGTGCAAGCATAGGCTAGTCCCGATGGCATAGTCAAACCCTCTCATTCTGAAAAATCCATTTGGCTCTACTCTGGTATGTGTACCTACTCTGAATCATGTTTTAGGGAAGATCTTTTTTTAGAGTCTGTCAAGGGAAACTGCCTGTGGCCTGAAGGCCTTGTGGTGGCCCGAAGGCCATAAAGGTGGCCCGAAATCCCTACTGACCCAAAGGCCTGGGTGGCCCGAAATCCTTAAATTCTCATTAAGAGTAATAAGTATAGCAGAAGATAACATAAACATTAGGAATTGTGAATAATTAAAAACACATACATTTACAAATAATAAACATGAACACTTTATGGAAGGAATTTGAGCTGAGTAAATAATGTCATAATAAAACATAGTCATGGGTATTGTTCTAGTCAAATAACAACATGAACCCTCATTGTTTTTTTTTCATAATGAGGGAATGTATAATGCCGGACATTCTAAAACATCTTTTCAAGGCTGCGACCAAGATGTCTAAAAATGATTTTGGCCTCGACCAAAACTATATATCAAATTGGGAAAGGCCTTTTCCAATTCAATGTCTGATTGTCTCATGAGACCTACCGATGCACCGAGGAGCTATAGCGGGCTACTCTCATCACATACTAAGTCAAACAAATTCCTCATATGAAAAGGTTTAAACATAACATAAACATTCGTATTAAAACTTGCATAATAAATGTAAATATGTTAACCCTAAACCGTGAATGGCATAGAAATAATGCATCCACAATCAAATATATCACAAAAACTTCAATATAATATGGAATATTTCTATAATAATAAATCAACGTCAATAAAGAATAATATCCAGTAAAGGATGCTGACATAGTTGGAAATGGTCAGTAAATTTTTTTAAGAGAAATATCCATTTTTGTGAAATCATTTAAAAGTCACACATTTATAAATGAATTAACATGAAAGAGATTTTTTAATTAAAGTGTCTGATACCACATTGAAACTTTTTAAAAGAATTTTCATTTAAAAGAATTCATGCCCATATAAATAAATCCTTAAAATAATTTTTTGAAACATGGACATTAATTAAAATGATTTAGAAATATAAATCTTTAAAACATTTAAAATGGTGATCCAGTTAAATAGACCCTCCCATAAAACCTTAAAATATTCTTTTTAAAAACATTTTTATGAAATATGGGTATCAATGATAAATATTTCCCAGCAAATACTTTGTCACGACCCACCCTCGGGGCTCGTGCCGTGACTACCCCAAGCCCGGCTTCCATAGGCCAGGGGCTGGCGACTAGCCCCAAAGGCGTAAATCCCGATAAAAAGGGAAGGCATTGCCTTTATATAAGTAAACAAACACAACAGAGTATGCAAGTGAAGAAAGCACTAAGTAAACTGAGTACAAAAGTAATTGCTGAAAAGTAAATGTGCTAGTATATAAACCCAACTGAAAGTACAGTACAACAAGAAAGTACATCAACAGTAATGTAAAGTGGGAACCACTGAGTCGTCCTCCAGATATCCCACCTGAAGGGTGGGTACATATGGTCTCATCACCTCCTTGGGTCTGGTTGTATGCTCCATATACATCCCATCTAGTGATCCACCTCCAGGTACCATCCAACTCCACAAGCCTCCACCTCAATCAGTGATGTCCATCGTCTACATCCAACACAACGTAGTGCGGGCATAGCCTGTGTAGGGGTGAGTATAAGATACTCAGTTGGGACCCCGAGACCCCAGAAGGTCTCCCAGAATCCACGAAAGATAATCCACAAAGGAAAGATTCAAACAAGAAGTATCAACCAAATATACTTAGGTATATTCCCATACATATACCTAAGTCATCAATCTCAGTTCGGCTCCAACTTTCGAGCCCAAGCACAATCTGGTCCACATAGGAAAGAAGTCAATCACATCAATAATAATGATTGAAAGATAATACTCAGCTCACACAGGTAAACTGCTCACGAAGTGGGGTGGAGATGATTAGATGTAGCCTCTGAATCATCTTTTCTACCGAACCCACGTAGGATCCAAGTACAGAAATCATCGCTATCGAACCCACGTAGGATCTAAGTACAGTAACCATCGCTGCCAAACCCACATTGGATCCAAGTATAGTCGTCATCGCTGCCGAACCCATGGAGGATCTAAGTACAGTCGTCCTCACTACTGAACCCACATAGGATCCAAGTACAGTCATCATCGATATCGAACTGACGGAGGATCCCAGCACGGTTGTCGTCGTAGTCGCAGCCATCCCTAGGGTTTCTGCACACAGCGTACTCGATTCTAAGAAATTACACTCCTCGAGTAAAGGGTTTTTATACATTAAATGTCACAAATTATAGATTTTATGTGTCACAATGTTCCTTCTCGTCAAAAGTAACGTAACGCGACAGACGGCGCATCAATCGAACGCCTGGTCTGAGAGATATTGGATTTTTTATACCAGGGGCACGGTTGGAAATATGCTCATTCTAAACCCAGTCGTTTACGAAAATTTTCCAAAACTCACTTAGGGTATTACAAAATGACCGCCTCATCCAAAGTATCTCAGTGCCATAGACGGCGGGTCGATCGGACACACAGTCTTTGAGTTATTCACGTTTAAGTGAGTAATGGGCCCGGCCCATTAAGCCCAATGGGCTGGCGGGTCATGTCACCCAGTTTTGGCGGGTCTGACCTGGTAGGGGTTTAAGACTGGCCTGAAGACACATGTGGAATGGATCGAAGGGACATGGCCTATCTCGAAGGGGTTCATCCCGGCCTGGCCTGGCACGGTCCCGTTCGGCTAGGCGCTGCCCCGTTGGCTCGACCAGCTGACCTTACAGTCCGAGGGGGCGTGGCCCCTCGGCTGTCCGAACCGGCAACGCTAGCCTCCCTAACCGGCCGACTGGAGTCGGCCGGCCTTTTGGTGCAAGCGGCCCACCGTGTAGGCCACGCGTTCTCCAACGCGGTGCCCTCCGGGCATCGCGTCTTTTCTCTGCCCGGCCGGGCGACGGGCTGGCTGGTCCTTCTACCGAAGCAGTCTGCAATGCGGGCCGCGGTTCCTGGTGCACATATTGTGCGACGACGCCAGCTTCCTCTACCGCGGCCTACACTGGCCGCGGCTCCACATACCCTTCAAGGCGTGACGGTGTCATGAATTTTCCGCCTTGGCCCACTTGTCCGTGTATTTTCTTTGTGTGTGCAACAATGGCCCTTGCGCCGCCGGTCTCTTCTGTGTTCCGCCTCCGATCATCGATTCCATAAAATTTAAACAAGAACAAATGGAGGGTCTTCAGGCCATGTTCGTTCAGCTTGCGCCCTCTGCCTTAAGCGATAGCAATAGGCCGAGAAAATCAAGGTTATTGAATGACGAACTAAGGCACAAAATTTAATCCATTAAAATTGAACATAACCCTACCTCGATAATTGACGTCGCACATCGGGCGTTGCGGAAGATGACGTTGCGAGGAAAGGATTCGTAGGCGATGTCGAAGTACATCCGAGGAGGAAGCAGCGTCTCCTCACTTGTCGTGGAGAAGAGAATGGATGGCGTGTCGTTGTTCTTCGTGGAACGGTAATCTTCATCAAAGAAGTCGTCATTCTTTGTCGGAGGGTCGGTGTTCTTCCGCAAAAACACAAGATATCTCTCCATGTCTTCTTCACACAACGAAATGCTCCCCCAAAATAAATTAATAAGCTACCCTATTATTTTATTTAACACAATCCATTTAAAATTCAAACATTCAAACCACTTCATTAATTAAATGTGTTGGCAATTAATTAAATAGAGGGAGATGAGGTGGAAGATCTCATAAATGATTGGAGAGTTGTCAACATTAAACAAGGGTGTTTAATGGGGGGTTTAAGGGAGTTATTTGGGGTGTTTAAAGAGGGTTATGGGAGATGAAAGGTTGGGTCGTGGGTGGACCCCACCTCTCATATATCCACACATGGGATGTTGGGTGGTTGTAGAACCCACCAAAAACTTCCCATGGGAGGGTTTAACTTCCAATGTTATAAAATTAAATTGTTCCAACAATTTTATTTATTTTAAACTAATTCCCCAAATAATAATTCTCAACCCGCTTAAAACGCAACTGCGGTAAAGGTTCCCTTAAGAAATTATCCACACTGTGAGTTCATTGGTGCCCTCAGATTTCAATTCTGAGCACCGGCTCAAAAGATAGAAAAACTCGCTCGTTTGTTTACTGAACATACCCAATATAAACTTAGGAAATTGATTCCGGGCACACCGGGCCTCAGAATCAAGTGCTGTCAGAAGCCACAGACTCATAAAATTCCAAAGTATTTATGAAAAAAATTCCTTGAAATTTCAGGATCATTACACTACTCCCACCTTAGAGATTTACGTCCCCATAAAGCTACAACATAAACTAGGGAAACAAATGAGGGTATTGTGCACGCATCTGAGCCACTCGCTCCCATGTTCTCTCTTGGAGGTTCTCGTGCTACCAAAAAATGCGCACCAGAATAATGGACCATCCACATAGGACATGCTCCTGTCGTTCCTCGATATCCATCGGAACCTCCGTGAATATAGCCCTGTCATCGATGTCCATCTCCCCATGATCAATGATGTGGGTCGGGTTGTGAACATATCTCCTCAGCTGAGATATGTGGAAGACGTCATGCACCCGGTGCAACTGAGGTGGAAGGGTCAGGCAGTAAGCCACCTCACCTACCCTACTGAGGACCTGGAAAGGTCTGATGAAGCACAGAGATAACTTGTCACCCCAGTGAAATCTCCATAATCCACGTCGAGGTGAGACCCATAAGAAAACGTGGTCGCCATCCTCAAACTCCAGTGGTCTCCGTCTCCTATCATCATAGGACTTCTGTCTGCTCTGTGCCGTCCTCATCCACTGCTGGATGATCTATACCTTCTCCGTCATAGCCTAAACCATCTCTGGTCCTACAAGTTCTAACTCCCCAGGGTCAGTCTAGCACAGAGGTGATCTGCAAGGCTAGCCATATAGTTCCTCGTATGATGCCATCCCGATGGTGGAGTGGTAGTTGTTGTTGTTTGCAAACTCCACTAAGGGTAGGTGGTCCTCTCAGCTATGACCAAAGTCAAGGACACATGCACATAGCATATCCTTGAGCGTTTGAATGGTCCTCTCCATCTGGCCATCTGTCTGAGGATGAAAGGCGGTGTCCAGGCATAGCTGCAGCCCAAATGCCTCCTGTAACCCCTTCCAAAGCTAGGATGTAAAGAGAGCGTCTTGATTGGAAATTTTAAACAATGGAACACCATGAATCCATATGATCTCTTGAACATATAGGTGTCCCAAGCTCTCAATTGAGCCCTGCTCTCTGATCGGAAGGAAGTAGGCCGACTTGGTCAGTCGGTTGACGATCACCCAGAGAGAGTCGTTCCCCCTGAATGTACCTGGAATCCCCATCACAAAATCCATGGATATCCTATCCCACTTCCACTATGGAACCTATAAGGGTTGTACCAAGTATGCTGGTACCTGGTCCTCCGCCTTCACTTGCTGGCAAGTGAGGCATCGTGTAACGAACTCTTCTATAACCTTCTTCATACCCGGCCACCGGTGATGTCGTCTGAGGTCCTGGTACATCATCGCCACTCCAGGATGTACTGCTAGAGGGAAAGTGTGGAACTCCCTCAGCACTTCCTCCTACAGTGCAACTGGTACCATGGTACGTCCTCTAAAGAGGATTACATGCTCTCCCCCCTCAGAAAAACCATCAGGTGCCTACCCTATGGAAATCTGAGCACGTCATGTCTCACAATAAACGTCCCCATGTTGTGCCTCTCAGACCCGCTGAAGTAGTGGAGGAGTAACTGTGATGGACTATAGAAAAGCTACCCCATCTCTATCCACGAATGATATCTGCAAAGTGGCTAACTGCTCTGTCACCTCTCCAAGTAGTTGAATGCCTGATCTCCTGCTGAGAGCATCAGCCACAACATTCCCCTTCCCAAGAGTATAGACAATATCAAAGTCATAGTTCTGAAGGAAGTCGATCCATCGCCACTATCTCAGGTTTAGGTCCTTCTGAGAGAGAAATTTACCTGAGACTCTAGTGGTCAGAGTAGACTGTAAAGTGCTCGCCCATCAGATAGTACTGCCACATCTTCAGGGTGAAGACCACTGCTACTAACTTCAGGTCATGGGTAGCATAGTTATACACGTGATGTCTCAACTACTGTGAACCATAGGTGATCACTACCCGCTCCAGCATCAGGACACACCCGAGTTCGGTCCCTGATGTGTCGCAATAAACCAAATACCCAACTCCCTCCTCTGGTAGCCTCAAGATGGGAATACTGGTCAATCTCTGTCTTAACTCCTAGAAGCTCTGCTGGAATCTATCTAACCACACGAAGGATTTAACCTTCTTCGTCAAAGCTGAAAGCAGTGCAGAAACTCTAGAGAAATCTGGAACAAATCTCTGATAGTACTCAGCCAGACCTAGGATACTTTGCACCTCTGTCATGCTCCTAGTTGGCTCCCATTCAAGTACTTCCTCAATCTTTGTAGGATCCACAGCAACTCCCACCTCCGAGATGACGTGCCCCAAGAAGTAAAACTCTCGAATCTAGAACTGGCACTTCGAGAGATTACCATAAAGCTGGTTCTCTCGAAGTGTGACCAGTACAACACGTAAGTGGTAGGCATGCTCCTGATTAGTAATTGAGTAAATCAGTTTTTCATCGATGAAGACTATGAAAAAATGATCGAGGTAAGGCTGGAATATCCTGTTCATGAGACTCATGAACACTGTTGGTGCATTGGTTACACCGAAGGTCATAACCAAGAACTCGTAGTGGCCATACCGACACCTGAAGATCATCTTCTACACATCATCATCTCGAAATCTGAGCTGATGATAGCCTGACATGAGGTCTATCTTCAAGAACCATCGTGATCCCTTTAGCTGATCACAGAGGTCGTCAATCTTCGGGAGTGGGTACATGTTCTTTACGGTCACCTGATTTAGGTGAAGGTAGTCAACACATAGTCGTATACTCCCATCCTCTTTCTTGGATAATAAAATTGGAGAATCCCATGGTGAAGCATTGGGTCGGATGAATCCATTTCCCTGTAAGTCCTCCAGTTGTACCTGTAGCTCACGATGCTCGGCGAGAGCCATCCGATATTATGGAGTAGATATCGGTGATGTCCCGGGGTAAAGGTCAATGTAGAAATATACCTCTATGCGAGGAGGTAGTCCTAGAACATCGTCAGGAAGAACATCCGCATACTAATCCAGCAAAATAGGAAAACATGGACTCCGCACATCAACTACTCTTAGGATGAGACTAGCCAATTGATGTGTGATTGGCTTCTATCTCCTCTATATAAGTCCATCCCGTGCTACCAAGTATCCCTTCTCGTAGTTGAAGGTGAACATGCTCCCATCTGCGCGGAAACACCGCACTTTGCGCCTAAAACAGTCGATCTGGGCATGGACTCTAGATAACCAATCAATACCTAAGATGACGTCATAAGGTCTCAATGCTGCTATAAGAAGATCCCATCCGAAGAACTCGCCTCTTAGATTAAGCTCACCCTGCCTTCACCAGTGTGTAATCATCATTTCTACTCCCGTAGGAGTCTCTAGTCGTAAGGATCGAGCCAACGGCTCTGTCGGAATCTCTGAGCTTCGAATAAGGGAAGCGGAAATAAAAGAATGACTATCAATTGTGTCTGTAAGAACTAAAGAAAGGGTAGAGTAGACACAGATAGTAACTCAAATCATCTCAAGTGTGTCGTGGTCATAGGCCTCGACTGCCTAGAGCTGAGCCTATCCCTGTCTGCCAGCTTTCTATGGTCGGGGTGGTCCTCTTGGTGGTGGTGGTGGTAGAGCCTCGAAGCATCGTACACCACCCGCTACTCGGGAAACTCCTTTTCCTCATCTGCCTACTCCCTGAGGACCGCTACGGTCAAACCTCGGCCTCTTCCAAGGTGGTCCCTCAACTATCTTATGCTCATCTGCATGGCGGTTTGGGCAGTCACAAGCCATGTGGTGCTGTCCGCCGCGTGTATAGCATTGTCTGCCCCTCGTATGACTATCTCTGCTTTGTGTGCCCTGCAAAACTGAGCCAGTATCCGGAGGTCGTCTACCTAATGTCCTAGTCTGCTTAGACCTCTGCGACATCTATCTACTGCCGGCTACAGAAGACTCTGATACGTGTCGCCTGGCAGTGGGTCTCATTGCTGGCGTCAGCTCAACAAGAAACCTCTCCATAAGAAGGGATCGCTCCAGCATTCCTGCCTGTGTCGAAATGATGCAGGAGACCATAAAAGCCCTTATCTCATGCCTAAGTCGCTGATCGATGGTCGGGGCCCGAAAGAATGGGTCCCGTACCATGTCCGTGGAGTAGCGTGAGAGGTCGGAAAATCTCACCGAGTACTGGGATACTGTCATGCTGCCCTGCTGCAGTTGTGGTAAATCCTGGATGAGCACTGGATAGAGGGTGGCTGGAACACCCTCCGAGCGGAAGAGGATCTCGAAGTCTATCCAAATTAGAGATGCCTCATCGTGCACCTGGAGCATCGGGATCCACCATCTATCTACAATTGCATGCATTAAACTCGCGGCAAGGATCACCATAATGTCTGCTGGTGTCCCTATCAATCTGAAGACTCTGTATATAGCCTCCAGCCAATCCTCAGATTCCTGAGGGTCCATCTCTCTGCGGAACCTGGGTGGCCTCTATCATTGAAAATCGTGCAACGCACTTAGGCGGCGTGCACTCTCGGCTGCTGGGGCTGGTGGCATCGGTGGCTCAGCGGATAATGGTACCGCTGGCACCTCCGCTCTAATGGGGCCCTGCACCAAGGCCTCATTGCTCGGTGGGCTGCCATCTCGCACGTAGCTCAGAACCCTACCTAGCTGCCTTCGTGGGTCCATCCTGAAAAGAAACAGGTGTTCCATGGTTAATAAAATATACCTGGTGAGCTGACACATAGTAATCACAAAGAAAAATTTTGAAACACACCTGCAATCATTGTTTTCGTGCACTGAGTTAGAAATCAAGAGTCAGGGTCCTGGTGTATGGATACGTCAGCCATTGCACCAATACTGGACTCTCTATACTGAAAAACACACTCAATACTCTTAACACTATGGCTTCACAGAGAAGAAAGATCAGAATCCTTAGTTCTACGGTAGAACTGACTCCTCTGATACCAATTTGTCACGACCCGTCCTTGGGGCCCATGCAGTGACTACCCCAATCCCGCCTTCCATAGGCCAGGGGCTGGTGACTAGCACCAAAGGTGTAAATCTCGATAAAAAGGGAAGGCATTGCCTTTATATAAATAAAAAAACACAACATAGTAGGAAAGTGATGTAAGCAATGGGTAAACTGAGTACAAAAGTAAGTGTTGAAAAGTAAATGGGCCAGTATACCAACCCAATTGAAAGTACAGTACAATAAGAAAGTACAACAATAGTAAAGTAAATCGGCAACCACTATGTCATCCTCCAGATATCCCACCTGAAGGGTGGGTACAGATGGTCTCCTCATCTCCTCGGGTCCGGTCGTCCGCTCCGTGTATGTCAAGTCTAGTGGTCCACCTCCAGGTATCGTCCAGCTCCACAAGCCGCCACCTCAATCATTGTTGTCCATCGTCTGCATCCAACACAACATAGTGTGGGCATAGCCCGTTCATGGGTGAGTATACGATACTCAGAAGGGACCCTAAAACCCCTCAAGGTCTCCAAGAATCAACAAAGGATAAATCATAATGGAAAGATACAAACATGAAGTATCAACCAACTCTACTTAGGTATATTCCCATACATATACCTAAGTCATCAATCTCAGTTTGGCTACAACTTTCGAGCCCAAGCATAATCTGGTCCACATAGAAAAGAAGTCAGTCACATCAATAATAATGATTTAAAGACAAGACTCAGCTCACACAGGTAGCGGCTCTATATCCCTGGTACGGCGCGGCTGCACCGTTCTTTTTCCGCCACGGCCTGCTTGGCCACAGCTTTTATTTTCTTGTGCGACGGCGGCCATTGCCCCTCTGGTCTCTTCCATGTTCCACCTACGATCGTCAATTCCATAAAATTTAAAAAAGATCAAACAGAGGGTCGTTGAGCCGTGTTCGTTCGGCCTACGCCCTCCACGTTAAGCGATAGCAATAGGCCGAGACAATCAAGGTTATAGATCGACAAACCGAGGCAAAAAATTTAATCCATTAAAATTGAACATAACCCCTACATCGATAATTGACGTCGCATGCCGGGCGTCGTCGAAGACGGCGTCGCGAGGAAAGGATTCGTAGGCAACGTCGGAGTGTGTCCGAAGAGGAAGCGGCATCTCCTCACTTTTCCTAGAGAAGAGAATGGATGGAACATCATCGTTCTTCATGGAACCGGCGTTCTTCATCGAGGAATCCTTTGTTCTTCGTCGGAGGGTCGATGTTCTTCCCCAAAAACTCAAGAGCTCTCCCCAACTCTTCTTCACACAACGAGATCCTCCCCCAAAATAATATAATAAGCTACCCTATTATTCTATTTAACATAATCCATTTAAAATCCAAACATTCAAACCACTTCATTAATTAAATTTGTTTGCAATTAATTAAATAGAGGGAGAGGAGGTGGAAGATCTCATAAATGTTGGGAGAGTTGTGAGCATTAAACAAGGGTGTTTAATGGGGGAGGTTTAAGGGAGTTATTTGGGGAGTTTAAATAGGGTTATGGGAGATAAAAGTTTGGGGCTCGTGTGGGCCCCACCTCTCATATATCCACACATGGGAAGTTGGGTGGTTGTGGGCCCCACCAACTACTTCCCATGGGAGGGTTTAACTTCCAAAGTTATAAAATAAAATTGTTCCAACAATTTTATTTATTTTAAACTAATTCCTTAAATAATAATTCTCAACCCGCTTAAAACGCAACTGCGGTAAAGGTCCCCTTAAGCAATTACCGGCACTGTGGGTTCATTAGTGCCCTCAGATTTCAATTTCATGCACTGATTCAAAAGATAGAAAAACCCGCTCGTTCGTTTAGTGAACATACCCAATCTAAACATCAGAAATTGATTTTGGGAACACCGGGCCTCGGAATCAAGTGCGTCGAAAGCCACAGACTCGTAAAATTCCAAAGTAATTATGAAAAGAAATACAAAGAGATTTACGGGTCTTCACATACTTACACATAAAAAATCTTGGATAATAATGAGATTGAGGAAATAACCCGTACCTTGTACTTTTCCTTGGTCGAGGGTGCATTAACCTCCTATATTATAGTTAATTCACTGTTATAAAATTATACAAGAACCATATATGTAAATGTGATATTTTATATGATCTTCTAAAATTTCTTTCATAATATTTTAGTATTATCCTCGTTTCGAGTGTTAACTGATTCATTTTCCATTATTTGTTTTGTTACATAAGCATTGCTTGTTATTGATAGGATATATTTGATTCATATCCAAAATTATATTTAGTTCTTAAAAATTATTTTTAATCATCAAATGAAAATTATTCATTAATGGTTACGATGGGGAAATGAATCTCATCACGTTTTTTGGAGACGTTAATCTGTACGTACGCACGAGTGACAATATCATTATATTGATGGAGAAATCGTATATAATTGGATGGTATATCATATATATAAAATAATTTACATTTTATATTTATTATTTACATCCTTTATACTCATTATTATACCCATCCAAGTAATGAAGTGTCTGAATAACAAACTACACCACAACGTGGAGACGGTAAGTCGTACGTACACATGTATGGTGAATTCATCATTTATAGGATGGATATAATAACGAATATGTTTGTACCATATTTATAATAACATCCCAGTATATAGAAGGTACTGGATTTTTTATTTTGTAATGGAAAAAACAATGAAAGATGAAGTGGAAGAAAAAAAGAATTGGAAAGAGGTTGGCTAAATTATTACCTCTACTTTGGGTGTTTCCTTTTGAGTTGATCAAAAGGGATCCTTACGTTGGATTTCTGATCAAACTAATGCCTCTAGGTTGAATTGAGTGAAGTTGGGAGGACATTTGAGCTAGATTTTGCTGAGCCAAATGGCTTTGGAGGTGTGAAATTAAGAGAAGGTGAAGTGACCTTTTATAAGATAGGTGAGGGTCACTTTAGGAAAACCTTGACATATTATTTTATAATAAAATCATTTTAGATTTATAATGGCGCCAAAAATAATTTACTTCGAGGATAAGGAGGGGATGGGTTGAAAAAATCTCAACCAATAAATTATAGATAGGTTTAGGTCACCATATTAACCTTATCTTTTAGATTTAACTCTTTGTTAAATAGTCTGACATTTACCATGTCTCTTTGTATTTTTATATTATATGGTTAACAAAAAAACTATAAACAACCATGAGAACCCCAACTATTTAATTATTAATATATATAACTTTATCTAAGTCCTTTGGAGAAAATTTATATTTTTAAAAATATTATATCAATTAATAATATAGTATTTGTTTTAAAAAATCAATTTTTTGAATTTTCACACTATTTAGTGTTGGATTTCTTTAAAATCAATTGAATCTTTATCACTTCAAATAAAATTTATTTAAAAAACCATAACATTTCATATGAACCTATAAAATTATTGGAATTCATCATAAGTATAAATTTAAATTTATTTGGATATTTATAATATCAATAATTATAATATTTCATTAATAAGGTAATTACTACATCATCATTGGGTCATAAATAAATTAAATTATTTGGTGTATAAAAATTATAGATAAAATACCAATATGTAATAAATCATTTTCTATTTCAAATGAATTTTTATAGTCGAATTTATATTGTCTGTAACCCAATATTTAAAATGGTTTAGTTATTAAACATTGAATTTAACTCTTTTAACTCTTATTTAAATAAAATAATATTATATGTCCCAATCTAATCCAAGTTGACCAAAGGGGTTATATTTTACACCTTAGGATGTTTTTGGAGGAATTATACTTATCCAATAGAATTAGGACATGATTTAGGGTAATTATGATATCATTTGTTTCCCTTAATTACCCTATTTACTTTTAACCATGGTAAATAAAAGTTAGAAGTTACTATTCAAAAAAAATTATTTTCATCTTATTGAACAAAATTTTACTTAGTAGTATTTACAGTGTCTCTCATATTTTTGAAATTCAACTCACAGAAGCAGTAAAATTAAGTTTTATTCAAATTTGCAAATGCTCATAAGAGGTGGGTAAAAGACGGTAAAAAGTTCAATAAAATTTGTATATATCTAAACATATTATGAAATGAATCCAATAAATTACATTGAAATTATATAGGTATTATGTATCTATTTTAACCTAATGTAATTTATATAAAATAATTAATTATTTAAATAAAAAGTCAGTTTTAACCAATAACGCGGTGTTTTTTACTATTCATTAAAAATTGAATGTTTTCAAAAAAATACAAAAAATACACCCTATGATTATTTAAAGATTTCAAATTCAAAAATGAATTCCATTTTGAAATATAAAATTAATATAATTTCAAAAAGTGGGTATTACTATTCATAACATCTAGTTTGATTGATCGATGTGTATTAGAATCTCGAAGTTGCATACAATGCAAGCTACTGCATTATTCAAAGGAAAATATACCATGGAATCTTGGGTTTTTACATTCATTCAAAAGTAGGTTTATCCTTTATGAGATAATTTTATGTCCATTTTTGTGGATAAACACACCATAAGTGTTCATAGAATATATGATTATAGTCATTCATTCATACCTAGATCATTTTGTGTAACTATCTGTGGATGAAATCATAGTGTACACAAAGAGTCATAAAGATCTCTCCCATCATCATGAAATCATCCTGATTACCCTAAGATGGAATCGACTACATGCTAATCTCTCCACTTTTTTGTTTTGTATTGATCTGGTACACTATTTTTGTCACTTCATCTCGGAGGAAGGTGTTTTTTAACAAGAAAAAGTACATGTAGTGTTTTCATGGGAACATCCCAATAACCTTTTTGAAATCCAATGATTTTTGGGTTCAAATTGATATTACCAGATATTCATCCAGTAAATTTCCCAATTAGAAGCATTGTTTATGGGATTGACCAAAATGGGGATAATGTATGATTGGTTTGTATGAATATAAGAATGACCTCTAGGATTTTAAGGTGAATTTGATATTGACGCCAATCTTGATGATAACTGATATAGGTGAGGACTACATGGTATTTTGTGGCACTTCTAGGATAGGAATCAGAGTAATTTTGATCTAGGTAGATCAATTGGTGGAATATTTGTCACTGTAGTTGTGGTCTCTTGAAAAAAATACCCTATGAATGAACTCACGTTATCAGCAGTGGATTATGATTTGTAGTGCTGGATTCACTATCAGTTGGGAGATAATTTAACAGTTTGTACTGATTGAATGATCCTATGTTACATCATTTCACTAATAAATTTGAATCATTGACACTGAAAGAGGGTTCAGTATATGTTTTTTTTTTAAATTTTGAGATGGTATAAATGCATGGGAAGGGAAACAATGATGCTATCACTTTGAGATGGAAAAATAAGACTTTGTTTTTTCGAGAGTATAATAATGAGTGAATGATAATAAACATGATGAATAAAATTCAAGCACTGGTTCAGGATGTCCAGAAGCAGATGACTCACGTATTAGTTTAAGTGCATTCTACACAACTAGGCCACATTATAGATAGGAAGTATGCTGATCTAGATTGTTTGACATAAATGAAAATCCTTGACAGTGATAAGTCACCACCCAATTGGAGTATAGATGTTGATGAGATCATCTATGTCAATGATCGAGTTGTTGTATCTATGATCATGCGAGTGGAAAAAATGTAGGAATTTCATCCATCAATGTTGACAGTACATACAGCTATGAAAACAATTTATCATGGCTGAAGAAGATTATTTTTTCAGACCTGCAAAAGAAGATATATCGGTTTTTGAAATGATGATACAGCTGTCAACATGTGAAGGTCAAGAATCAAAGACCAATAGGTTTGATAAAGTCATTTCCCATTATACTATGGATGTGGGATGATGTGACCATGGATGTTGTGGTAGGTATCCTAAGGACTCATCAAAAGAATGATGTTATTTTTGTGATTGATGATCCACTGAAAAAAACACATTTTTCACCTATATACGAATCCTTCTTAGTGAAACAGCTTAGAGCTTTGTATTTTTTGGAAGAGATACTATCTAAATAGGGTGGAAAAAAATTTAGTCTCACAACATGATTCTATCTTTACATCATACATATGGAAGTGATTATTGAAGGTGTTTTTCCCACAGGTTTTATTGAGTTTGGATTTTTAACTATAGACTGATGGACAGTTGGAGCGTACTATACAGATGCTTTGGAATAGGATGTGAACATATCTTCTAGACATCAGTCGGTCGAGAGAGATGAAAATACCTTTGGGATATTCTTCCTATAACATCAGTTATATGACCATAAATGGATTTATTATAGGATATATAGATCACCACTATACTGTTTGGTGGCTAGTGAGTCAGAGTTGTTGGGAATGAGTCTCGTATTGGAGATCTCAGAGAAGGTTTTTCTAATTAAAAAACATATGTAAATGGTACATAGTTGACGTGAGTAATATGGTGATAGACGTTGTAGTCCCATATGTTTTACAGAGGGTGATCGTTTATTCCATCGGGTGTCACATAGGTTATGTCACCACAGGATACGAAGACATGGAAAGGTGGAACCCATGTTTGTTATACTGTTCGAGGTTTTGGAGTGAATTGGGCTCATGGTGTACTGATTAGTTCTTCTATATAAATACAATTCTATCCATGATGTTTTCTTGGAGACATAACTACAATGGTATCACCCTGACCTATCTCATGATATTGAATTAGATGATTTTTGAGATTGAGATAAATGCATCCTTTGAGGATCATCTGATATGTGTGTTGGATCATAGTTAGAATGTGTTGTGTGGAATGATTGTACTAATAGTTCATGTATTATAGAAACATGGGATTGTGTAGAAGGAAACATGGTAAAGGGATACAGATATGCAAGCTCAGTTTCCTGATCATTTTGACATGGAATCTTAGACATTCATGGAAGTGTAGTTTGAGGATGAGCTGCTATAAGAATGGGATATTGTAATATATCAAAAAAATTTATTAGTATCATTCACTTGTACATCTTTTCCTTATGATGAGTACCTTATATTGGGTTTTACAACAAAGTATTTTTGGGTGGGAATTTAAGAAAAATGGAAAATTAGGGTAGTGCATGGTTGGAGAACAGTTTCCCTAACTCTTCACCCCATACCATGTTACTATGAAACAATGGGTAGAGGGTAATTTCATGGTTGGAAGATGGGTTTTCATATAATTCATCTCTATAAAAGAGGTGCATATTTTAGGTGGACCGTAAGGGAAATTGTGCCCCGCTACCTCATAAAAAATGTTGACCTTTTAATTCACATGAAAATTAGGTTTCTAATTAACTAAACACTAATTTTAATCCCTAATACACC
This sequence comes from Viscum album, assembly GCA_963277665.1. Taxonomy (NCBI): domain Eukaryota; kingdom Viridiplantae; phylum Streptophyta; class Magnoliopsida; order Santalales; family Viscaceae; genus Viscum; species Viscum album. The sequence goes on along the minus strand of CAUJRU010001052.1, from coordinate 49,814 downwards.
CCCATTCAAAATATTATAATTTATCATGATCCTAGAGCCTCCGAGATATATTAAAAGCCTTAATAACCTTTATTCATCAGGAGTAAATGCCCAAATAGATGAACTACAACTCTCTCAATAAGATAATTATATCTCAGTTAAATTCACATTCATATCCATTTATAATGTCTTTCTTTAATGGGAAATTATTATTTTTGACAGTTAGATCTACACCTATTTTTTTGTATCTTGAACTATTATTGTAGATCTAGATCTATGTATAAAACAAATTTATTTGTTAAATAATTATTTAGGTTATAGATTAAGATCTTATTCTACGTTTTTACTCTAATGAATTTTGGGGATTTCTGTTAGGTGATTTTTCATTAACTAATTGATTTATGTGGTTGAATATAAAAATCCCACAATCTTTATTCCATTATTTTTATGAAAATTCTATAATTTCTAGAGTTTTTTAGCAATTTATTTTTTAATTGATTCATTTAATTTGGTTAATTAATTAATGAAGGATTTTGGATTTTGGCGATTGGGGATAATTAATTGTGGAATTAATTATTAGTTATTAGTATGTTGAATTTGATAATTAATGGGTTAGTTATATAAGAGATGTGTTATCATTTAATTAGATAATTAATCATGGAATTACTTATGACATATCGATAGTGTGAATAATATATGTAATTTTAAAATTAATTATTTAATATTTGAATTGATTGAATGGACATAATTAATTATTGAATTAATGAATTAAATTGGTGTGATTAATTATTTTTATAACTAATTAATGTAATGAGTGAGATTAATTAATTTTCAAATCAATTAAATTCATTTGTTGTGGTAAGAGGATTAATAATGATTAATTTTTATTTATGTGATATAGTGATATTCTGAAATATTTTATATATTTGAAATTGATTGATAAATAAGTGCGGGATATGGAATACCTCTCCAAATACCCATAGAATGACAATTGGACTACGTGTGAATATTTTATGGGACATGGGATAATAATACAAATACACATGGGGTGTGTTACACAGACTCACACTCCAAATACCCACGAGTTGGTAGACATGATGTTTTATGCCTGTAAGATTGAAATTACACTATGGATACATGTATCTGTGATAGTGAATTGAAATTAAATGGAAAATGAATGTCATTTTGTTAATTGAATTTTGATTTGATGTATTACAGGGTTCAAACATTGGAATGAGAAAAATAAGGTAAAGTGGTTCTGGTGTCTTTGGGAACCCATGGGGTTGTGTAGTCAAATAATGATTAAATGAAAATATGAGAACTCTTTACTTATGAATTGTACATGATTATTTATACACCATCATACACTGTTATTAACATGATATTATTTTATTCACTATTGGAGGTGGCCTACTGAGTCATACTCACACCCTACTCGGGCTTCCAAATCGGTACCCAAATAGATTTCATAGTTTCATGATAGGTTAAGGGCAAAGCCTCTGTGTTTGTTGGATGAGTTAGTATGGAGGATTGATGTGGTAACCATAGACGATTTGGTACCCCCTTGGGGAATTTTTCAGTGACATTATTTCTTGGTTTTTATTAAGGAAGTTGGCATGTTATTTTTCATAGAATATATGTGGTTCAATTTTGATTCTGTATTTACAGTTATGGTCATCTGGGATGAAAATATTTTTTTGTTATGTTTAAATATTATTTAGATATTTTTATTATTTTTCTATTCTGTACTACCCTAAAAAGAGGGTATAGAATCCCTAAAACGGATATTATACATTCTCTTCTAGTCGGTAGCCTACGGTGTATGGGTTGGATCAGTTGATGTCATGTTGGGGTCCAAATCAGGGTACGAGTGACTGGAACTCGGGTTATGATGTTACAATTATACACATCATGATTCATATAACATAATTCTTGAATTCAAATACAATAATAATTTGGTCATTCCACCTCTTTGTTATTCCATTATATAAGATTAAATATCTTATTCCTTAATAATTTTTCCTAAAATATGAAATGTGAATCATGTCGACTCAATTTAACCATGATTATAAAAATACTATTAGAAAATAACATAAAGTTATTATGTCACATAGGGACTTTTAATCATTATAAGAATCACAATTACTCTTAAAATAATGAATATATCCTTCCTGAGGTTACATCTATGAAATTGATTTCCATAATTCCCATACATTCTACTTTTAAATAATTTGATAATCAATGATACCTTTGGGAGGCTATTCTCATCCATTTTGTTAACTGGGATTTTCATTTTTCCCATTGTAGATACATTATTTCTGTTTTTATATTAAAAAATATTCATGTTTGCCTATGAGATAAACTTGTAGTATCCTGAGAAGGATGTAATATATTGGAAACCACTCTATCAATCCTTTACAAAAATTGTATTACATTTTCATGAACATTAACTTATCCTTAGACATATCCTTAGAGAAATATATAGATATATAATTAGAAATTTCCAAAGGTTTATTAGTAAATATTTATCATCCATGTTTCTAAAGGATGACTAAATCATTCCTTTGATAAAAAGAACAGTGACCAATGATTAACAGAGATGGATACTATATTATTTTAGGAGAATATTTTTCCCACTAAAAAAATACATGCCCAAGGACGATAATATTTTAGTCTCATTGAAAACGTAAAACATAATATATTCTAAATTTCTGAATGATTTCCAATGTATCCCATTAATATCCTCCACTTTAGTACTTATACTTAACCCTTTTAATTGTAACCTTATGTATTGAATTTCTTCATACACATTCATACTGCATCTTCTATGGGTAAATATTTTTGGTTTTCAACAAATTACATTATTTCCTTTCTTCATTCCAAAACTAATGATTCTATGATGATAGGATTTATGTTTGGACATTTTTTGGGTTGGATATTGATGAACCAAATTTCATTAGAGTTGTGAATTAGTGAGGGGGTGAGATTGTTTATATTGTGTAGGTGGAGTGGTATTCACGAAAACTCAAAATGGTAAATAATATTGGGAGGTCTCTCTTAAATCATGTGCATCAAATAATGGACCATTTTGAGCCCATATTGGACATTGTCGAATTATAACCAGAAAATGGGTATTGGACATTAATCTAGCTTATTAACCACCTATGTTAATGTTTATTCCCTAGGTAAACTTGTTTGTATCTTAATCATCGTAATTGATTTTAATAGTTTGCAGTAATATTTTTTGTCACAAAATTAGTTGACCTTATTATAAATTAGAAATTATTATTCAAAATATGGAATCAATTTTTTCATATTCTAATTACATGACTGGTAGATATTAATTTAAAAATAATCTCATATATGTGTCATGATAGTAGGTTTTTAAAGTGGAAATGTTAAAAAAATTGAAATGTTTTTGCATCCAGTTTTAATGTAAAATTTATTCTAATGAAACCAAATTCATTAATATATGTACAATGGATCAAAATATAATTTAAAACTAAATAAAAAATAATTTTACAACATAGATAAAATATATTAAAATCCAGTTTAAAATTAAAATTATGTTTTTTTTCTATTAACAAATAAATGAAATATCTCGTAAAAAACAAAAATTAATACTATGATAGTATTGAAATTTTCAATTCAAAAATAATATTTATTTTTTCTAATATATTTTATAAAGGTGTTAAAATTTATTTTTAAAACATGGTAGCCATTAAATGGCTATAAAATTTCCCATTATAAACATACACATTTTTGTTCTAAAAATTTGATTTATTATTATCTGTTTTCTAGAAAACACATATAATGAATTTCAAATAATTGATTTATTATATAATATATTCATTTGATTAAAATATTTTACCAAAAGTGGTATAATTAATGTAGTAAGGTAAAACATGTTTGAAAAAATATAGTTTTCTAGAAAATGATTTCCCATATTTACAAAATGGTTATAATTTTATTTTTATAAAATTGTCCACCAAAAACTTAATGCGTTAATAATGTTTTCATTATATTATTAATCCTATTAATGGATGTCATTCCAATGTTTTGGTGATAGCTCTGATAATATTTTAATTATAATAATAATTGCATTTTGATGTTTTGTATGCCTAGGAATTTCATGTAATGAAATCTACCAAAATAACATATCATTTAGTGTAACACAATACTAACATAGTGTTTCGTGTACCGCAAGCTATTCTAAGTGGTGTACGTAGAATAATCATGTCATGTGTTTTGTATAAATAAATTATAACTCGTTTTAGTATGAAATGGGACCATCAAATAAAATTAATTTATTCCAAAAACATAATATATATAAAAACATGGGTAGAACATGTCTGGTGTTAGTGTATCTAGAAAGCCAAAAACAAGGCTAGTATTGGAGGAAATGTTAACACATATTTGGTAGTACTGGTCTCATATATGGGTATCATGGTGGAACTAGGTTCGCTAGTGAAGAAGTGGGATAACAATAGATATTTGATAATGTTCATGGTGGAATAAAGAAACATTTATCCTTCATCATAAGAATCTAGACAAGGGAGAAGTGACTATTGTATACAACCAAATTGCGACCTTAAGATAAATGATAATGGTTCATACGGAATTTTCCTCATGCAACTAGGATGAATTGTTCAATATCCTAGAGGTTCTAATATGATATCATTTAGTTAATTCAATGGTTTTGGGGATTTTATCTTGGCTAAAGGAAACACAATTCATAACAGTATAGAGGAAATCCTTTCATATAATATCTCAATTACATCTATATAAATATAATATTCATCGATTCAAAATTTAATCCATGTTATCATTTCCACCCCTAGTTTATCACTTCATACAATATATAAAGTATAAGTTGTGTCTCTAATGGAATGATCTTACTCTATATGTAGAGAGAAGTAAAAAAGTGGTGGAATTCCTAGATTTATGGGGAAACCCAGATAATCCACATATGATTTTCTTTAGTGTGGGAATCCACCTCCCACTCTAAGTTCTTCGATCATTCTTTAGTGTACCCCCATGGGTTTCACTATATTAGGCCTCCTATAATTCTCTAGTCATTTTTTCATATCGATGTGGCTCTGTTTATATCTATTAAAATAAAACAACTTATCATCGAATGATTTAGAAAAGAAAAAAATATCATTATAAAAAAGTTTGTGACTATTTAAATAGAATTTTCTAGTAAATAAATACTAATTATGATATATATATATATATATATTTCATGAAGTACTAAATACAATTCATACCTTCCAATTTAATATCCTGGTTATAATGGTCTTATATTTCTGATGTTGTTTACACTTAATTTTGTGTGTCATATATGGCATCAAACATAATGTTATACTTTCAAAATATATTGGTGGTACAATTAATGTCAATTAAATGGGTAATAAAATTTTATGATTTCATTATAATTGTATTTAAAATTAAATAATATGAATAATAATGTAGTAACATAGAATTTGATAAGGTTGAATCATTGAAAATCTAAATTGGAATAGAAGAGTTAAAAATGGACCCCTTCATTAGCATGGTATTGGCATAAGAAAACATAATTTTAGTGGAATTTTGGTATTATAACAATGAAAATACATAAGATATGTATTAACAGAATTTATATATATTAATTTCTAAATGTTAAGTGTAATTCGACTAAGATTGTTTGAAAATAAAGTCAAAACAATTAGAGGGAATATGGGAACTGCTACAATTCATTAGCTTCTTCTAATTCAAACTACCATTTGAAAAAACCAAACTCATCTAGATTAAATAGTTGTTCAAGGAGGAGACTATATTAGATGTATATAATAATCTAAATTCTATTTTATATGGAAGAAATAATAAGAGGGTTTTTGTATTTATATGTCTAAGAGTTGAATTTAATGTAATAAAGTAATAAATAATTTAATTTTCTATTATGCTAAATGTCATTCTACCCCTTATAGTGCATGATTAACTCAATTAATTCCCCAGTACAATGGTCAGTAATGAATTTGGTAAAATAGAACATACAGGGAAGTGTTTAGTCATGATTTCATATATATATTATGTCAAATTTTCTCTATTTCACTACATTCCTCCACTTTTTACTATATTTTACTATAATTAATGAAAAAATATAAAATTTATTGACTGAGATAATTTTGAGATCCAAATTCCAAATATAAAATTCATTTAATCATATTAATCTTCTATTAATGTTCATTTTATCTCTTATATATGTATGGAACATTTGATAAAAAATCAGTGAAGAAAACAACATTTTAATTCAAAATCAATGTGTAATTAAATAATAATTAACCCATGTATAGAAAAACACCCATCAAACCAGTAATGTAACTATGTGTAAGGAGTGATATTGAGGTACCAAAATTGGGTTTTTTGAACAATAGTGACATTATAGTGATTTACACTATAATTAAATTATCATAAAGAAGATACCACTCAAACATCAATTATAAATGTTGCGATTGATCTTTTTCATGGGTGAAACACAAGATATTACCTCCCTAAAATGATCTAATAAATTAGATTCATAAGATATTATCTAATGGATCTAATCCATGGATTCTCCCGTCAAAATCAATAACCCATGAATTACCCATAAAATTATCTAATTATTACAGTCTCTTTATTACAAATATATTACCAACAGTCATAGTTCCAAACATCCCAAATTCCCATTGATCATGTAATGGAAATATTTAATGAATAAACTAATTCCTACAAATTCACTAAATAATACTTCTCATTTTTTCTATAGATATTTTTTTTTCACCTATATTATTTTTCATCTAAAATATTCTTGTTATAGCTCTAATGTTCATATCGAAATATGAGCCATGAGGCAACTATATTACAATTTTATCATTTATTGTTTTATATAATTTGTTAATGAAATCTTAGTAAATTTTTATTACTTATTTTAAGTAAATTTTTTTTAATAAAAATATGTTTATATATTAGAAAAATTCCCCATCTATTACATTTTCCCGTTCCGTATATGAATTTTCCCCCCAAAAAAGTAATTAAATAAATAAAAAATATTAATTATCATATCTCAATGAATAATTAGGTTCCCATGTTAATTTATCTAGATAAGGATTCCTCCAATAAAACATCACTAGTTTATTTTTCTAATTTCATAAAACATACTCACTCATATCAAGAATCTAAATAATATCTTATTCGTATGATAAGTAAATCACCAATTGAACATGATCAACCATAAGAACATGAGAAGGGTTTCACATATTTTTCATTAGAAGTAACTTATAAAAGACATCATACACTTCAGTATGGTTTGTTTTAAGTGAAAAATAATCTTCCATAAACCACATCAATTATTGGGACACCTTTAGGTTCATAGGTATGTCTTATATGAGACTTGGTTTCTCTATTTTGTTGTAATGAATGTTTTTGGGGATTGAAGATAGAAAACAAGGGTTTTGGGTAGAACTTGAAAGGGGTATGGTTAAGGAACCATATTATTTTAATCATGTGGTAACCATGTTATATGACTCTATGTTTTTCAATTTGGTGTTTTCATGGTTAGAGTAGTGTTAAATTGACTATTCAACCCTCCAGTAAAAATAGTACACCCTTGGACAGAATGGAAAGTTGGAGTGAATGGTTAAGGTTCATGGTTATTTTAATAGTGTGGACTCCTCTTGGAAATAGTGTGACCCTCTCATGAACAATTAAAAAATAGTGTTTAACCATTTTTACCCTTGTTGATTTTAAGCCTAATCACATACTAATCTTATTTTTTTCTCATCATAACCCTTCCCTTACATATTTTATGTCTATTCCATTGTATTATAGGTATAATTACTCCACTGTTGATGGATTTGTTAGAGGTATGTTTCATTCATGATCCGATTTATCCTCCTCTTTATAGATATATGATAGATATATTTCCCTCTCATCTTGTGGATCCTATAGGGTATATTTATGAATATATAATGGGTTTTAAAACAGTCTTAGATTTTTCTATTTGATCAAGGATCATGGGAACCCGATCCACTCTTCCCTAGTCACTATTTTTGAAGGTGTTAGTCCACATCTATTTTAATGTTGGTGTTTCTATATAGTGTGTCAATTGTATGAATTTATTTTTTTTATTTTAAAAATCATTTGGTTGTTTCATTAATTTTATATCAATATTAGTTTCAATGGATCTCATGTAAATTTTTTTATGTGATTTACATTAAAAATAGAACTATGCACAACATGTGTTAGATTAAATAATCGACTGGTGGTTTTGAGTTGAAAACCGGTTTTCAATCATCTGATAGGATTTTATTGTATTCAAAAATGTTTTTATAAAATTGGAATCAAGGATTTTGAAATGTTTTTTGGAAGTGTAATATTCAGAACATTAGGTGCAATAGAAAATAGACATGGGTGACCCATGTGTTTTTTGTTCCACTGGCGGTTACTTTTGAGATATTGGTTTAATATGGTATGAATCGATATTGGTTCGTACCAACATATATGTAGTTGATTGTCTCTTATTTCTAGTACATATTACCATATAATATGTCTCAGTACAAAGTACTTCATCATTTTTGGTTTTTTTTTTAATATTGTTTTTCATGGATAGTTTCTCACATTTTTTATTCATGAGAGATTATGTCACAAAGCTTATCATAATCATCTATTTCACTGATATGTGTTTTCATTCATACCTTATAGTATGTGGATATGAATCAATATTTTATTAAATAAACATTACATGTTATTTTTTTATGAATATGAATTGAAATTTTGAAAACCAAAGGAAAATTATTTAGATGTGGGTTTGTATTTATGAAAATATATTGTAAAGCCATTTTTTTTATAATCTAGTACTGAAGAATTTCTAATATTATAACTTTTATAGATTCTATGGAATAATCCCACTATTCTTTGTTCTCACACCCAAATTTTTCATTTGATAAGTTATATATGTTTCATTATAGAAATAATTAAATGTTAAGGGAATCTTATATCAGTTTGTCTTATATTACTTTCAAATCCTTTAGTTAAGGATGGATTGGTGGTAATGGTTGGTCACATGTAGTTATTTTTTGTTTTTTGTAATTCATATTTTTTTGTTTTTTTACATTGGATTGGATTAGACAGATTTTGGATTTAATGTTGTATTCCACATATCACTCTATTTGTATTTATCTTTTTTATATGATACATCTTTCTTTTTTCTTTTTTCCCTCTGTTATATCTCACCACCATAACGGGTTGACTCAATTGGCTTGCCTAATTTACTCTGGTTTGTCTATTACAAACTGTATATTATTGGAATTCCCAGCTTAAATTATGTTAACACTACCCAAGTTTGAATTTTTTTTTCATTTGTTAATAGGATTTTAGAAGATAATAACATAGTTAGTAAGTTCAAGAGTCTTTTTAGAAAGGTAACATATGATACTGAATTCTAGTAACCATTTGTGGTTAGAAAAATATCATTTTTGAGACATGGAATTTTTTCCATTAGAAATAACTATATGGGGGTGTTTATTTAAATTGATATGTTCCTTAATAAATCATATATTTTTATTCATGGAATTCATAATTGCTTCAAGTTATAGATGTTTTATATCATGTATGTGAATTATTGAAGTCGGTCATATGATTTATGAATATTCTTTAAAAATGATTGGTTATTATCTTTTTTATAAAAAAAATCATGCAAAAATATATCTTATAAATTGAAGACATAAATTTATGACACATAATCCATAGGAAAATTCTATTATATAACATTCTATTTTTGAAGAATTAATCCATACAAACCATACTCTTTTCCATGTGGGTGTCAAGAAACCATGGTGTGTGGTGCATCGTGTATATGTATTAAATATGTAGCATCCACCCATATTCTATGGTGGCATGGGACCCCCTGAAATTTTAAGAGAGATTAGTTGGATTAAGGGATCTTTAATTTCTTTAAGATTTCTAAGGACAATAAAGTGTGGGTTTCCACATACATTTTCTAAGGAATGGGGATGATATTTTTTGAATACATTGTCCACTCAATTTTTTGATGACAATGTTACCTGGATTTATTTTATCCTGATAATAAATTTATTTTTATACTTAGAGATGTTGCATGTGATAAAGACCCGAGAGTTTCTGAATTTGGAGAAAGAGATCCTACTATTGTAAATATTTCCACCCACCTTGCTGAGAGGGGGTATCAAGTACTAGAAAAAGTTACCAATGAGTACCTAAAGGTTTAGCTGTTTTAGTTGGCATAGAGACTGAATGATTAGTCTATGTTGATTATTATGTTCCTTTCTAGTTTTTTTGATGAAGTTCAGAATGATTCATTGTATCAATAAGAATAATTAGAAATACTAGTCTGGTCTGAGATTCTGATGGTGATATTATTGGGTAGGGTGTAACTTCTTCTGAGATAATGATGCATAAGAGTGGAAATTTTTCATTATAATTGGTTATAGGGAATTTTTATATAAAACACCAGTTTTTAGCTAAAAATTTGGAAGGCATGGACATACCAAGAATAAACATATGGAGGATCCTAATAATTTTTATATTTGGGGATTTTCATGCCATCTTAAGAGTTTTTCTGAAAGGATATCCCAGGATAGCTGGGTTTCATAGATATTCACCATGGCCTTGCATGTTTGTAAAAATTATTTCAAGGGTAGTTAGTCTTATCTTAAGTCATAGGGGTGCTCATGTTTCTATTAATATTAAAATTTATAAGGAATCGTACATTCCAACATAATTTTAAGTAAGGCTGAATACCTATAGAGTTATAGATTTTATTTGGTCTTCTATGGTGGTAGATTTGTTTGATACAGGTGCTAATTATTTTTGATATCATCAAATATAATTTAAGTGTTAATATAACATTCAAAAAATATTACATACTTTTTCTACAATTCAATTTCTTCAAGAAAGAGGTCCAAACAAGGATTCAAATGTCAGATTCTTTGGGTGATAATAACTAACAGTGAAGTGATATGGGACATTTTAGTTCCTGATATTAACTTCTATGACATTATAAATTGTATAGAATGAATTATCAGCATTATGATCCATGTAGACTATAATCATCATTGGGTTTGTTTTTTTATCTTCTAATGTGGTCCCTCATGTTTATAGGTTGTGTGGGAATCAATAATGGGATGGTCAGGGCATGTTTTTCCTTATAGTGGTGTAAGATTGTTTTGATTTTCAGGGATGTTCCATGATTATCTTTACCCATGTTTGGGTAGTCCGCTTCTTACAGTTGTGTGTGCATAACCCAAGGTCTTTCTGGATGATTTATCTAGTTTACCATAGACCTGAACCCCCCCCCCCCCCGAATTATAAAAAATCCTGTGAAATCTTATCAAATGTCACATACTAAGTTTGTGGAGCCTATGGTAAATTGTGTGGATCTCATGGATAAAGGATTTAGTCAACCAGGTGTGTCACCAAGAGATTTTACTATTCTCTTTTCTAAGCAGGATGAAGAAAGACTCAAACTTTTTGTGGATTATCTAAAGTCTAATTGGGTGACCTTTAAGAAATATTATCCTTCACCAAGGATTGATGATTTTTTTTTAACTTTTAGAGGGGAATTTTTGTTTTTAAAGAATTTCATACTATCAAGGTTCCACCAGTTGAAAGTCTGATAAGTATATATACATATGAAATTATTTATGAGACTATACGGTAATTATTTGTTTCTAGTTATGCCATTTGGTCTCGCTAATTCTCATTTGGTATTTATGGATTTGATAAACTAATGCATTCACGTCTTCTTGGAATCTTTTGTTTTCATGTTACAAGAAGATATTTTTATGGTACTAAAATTTAGATGAGGAGAATATAGACCATTTGTATATCATTATTCAATCATTTAAATCACATCATTTATTTTGTTATAATTACAAATTTGAGTTTTGGGTCTAGGAATTTAAATTTCTAGGGAATGTGATATCTGAGAGGGGTGTATTAGTTCATCCTGATATGATACAGGATTTTATATCGTTGGATCATCCAAGAAATGTATTAGTGTTCTATAGATTCATGGGTTTGAAGATTTAATATAAATTGACTATTCAATATTTAACCATTTTCATATCACAGCTGATAGATTAACCCCACAATGGGTTAATGTATTATTTGAACAAACAATGTGTGAGATATTTTAGGGATCTACAGGTAACGTTGACATCATTTCTAGTTTTGATTCTTCCACAACCAAGTTAGGGTTATGATTATTTATTCTATGCTTATCGATTTTTTATGATGTATCATAATGTAGGGGAAATAATTTGTGTACTATGGACACACAAGTAATTAAATCATGTGTAGAACTATCCTACCAAAAATATTGATTTGAATATTGTTGTTTTTGAACTCATAACATGATGATATAATCTCTTTAGGGAGAAGTTTACAGATAAATATTATTACAAGAGTGAGAAATATATTTTAATCATAGGGGCCTAAATATTTGATTGGAATGCTTTTTAGGGAAACTTTAGACATTTTATTTTGATAATTTTTACACTCCATAGAAATAGAATCTCACGGCTAATGCATTGTGAAAAAAATTACTAATACAAGCCATAAAGTATCAGGTGAGGGGTAGTGTCCAATGAGTTTTTCCTACTAATAATATCATGGACGTTAAATAGTTTTGATATAGAAGTTTTTAGCATCAATGGAAGTTGGATCTTTTACTAATAAGATACTTGTTCTTGAAATGTTGATAAATACCATGTTACAATGCTTAGGTAAAATCATTTATAGTGGGGAGACCATTCGTTAGTGGACTCGATCTCCTAGTAATGAATTTTACAACCCTTGTTGGTTGATTTGACTCATTTATCTAAGGTAGAAGTTTATGTATAGTGTCCCCTATCCATGTTGGTCTACAAACCCTAGGGCCAAAATATATATCAAAACATGATAAATATGTATTGGTGTCCAAGGATGAGGTGTTTTATTATAGATTTTGTATCATAGTGTCTCACTTGTATGAAAATTAATGTAGACCACCATTGACATACTTTTTTTCTACAACAATTTCCCATTCTAGTATGGTGGTGGGATAATATTTCCATATAATTACTCCATGGTCTTCCAGTGAATCCTAGTTAGAAGGATGAAGTTTTGGATACCATTGATCAAATTATGATATCATATCATTTTTACCCATAATGGACATGGAGAAAGTGTAATAGGTTAGGGACTTATTTATTAGATAAATTATGAGAATTTATGAGGCACCCATTATGTTTGAATCTGATACGGGTAGGAGGATCATATCTAGGTTCTGAAAAGGTTTAAAAGAGGTGATGGGTTCCCAGTTCAAATTGATTTTGTATTATTATCCAAATAGGGATTGAAATAAAATTAAATCTATATAGGTTATTTTAGATATCCTTCTTGATTAAATTTTATATTTTGAAGGATCTTGGGAAAATAATTTTCTTCTATTAAATTTTTTTGTTAACACTATTTATCATGGTTAAAAAAAGATAGTTCCATTTGAATACTTATATGTGTGTCCAGGTATATCTCACCTTTGTTGGGAAGAATTGGGAGATTGGTCCTCATTTTGACAGAGACTTATTTAGGAGAGGATGGAAAAGGTGTAGTCGATATAGATGAGGACTCACATAGCACAAACCCATAATAAATCATTTACATTCATCAGCAATGGCCGATAGAGTTCAAGGTTGGTGACCGGGTTTCTCAAAGAGTTTCACCTCACTTGTGACATCATTGGTTGGGTAAATAGGTTATGTGGGCACCATGGTTTGTTTCAATATTTTAGATCATGGAGAGGTCCCTAAATGTGGCCTATTTGTTGGACTTACCATCTTGTGTGAGTTCAATCCATGATGTGTTTCGTGTTTCATAGTTGTATTGGTATCTATAGGATTTATCACATGTTATTGGATAAAAGGATGTTGATATTTATGCTGATAAATCATGATAATAGTTAAAATTATAGATCTCAAAGAAAAAATGATGCATAATGGCATGATTCCCTTGGTCATGGTACTGTAGTAGTGTAGATAGGATAACCATGACATGTGTGACCATGAATCATTAATGAGGAACCCTTGGACTTCTCTGTTTGTAGATTTAGTATCATTAGGAATTTATAAGGACATAACGAAATAATGGAATGGAGAATTATAACACCCTATGGGTAATAGGTATTCCATAGTTGATCCTTGGTTTTCACATATTTATTGTAGGGAATTTTTGGGGTTTAGTGATTTAAAACTAGTGTTTTAGAGAAAAATGGAAGGGCACATAGTTAAGGTTCATAATTAGTGGTACTATTAAGTAACTGTATGGTATGACTATATGATGTTCAAGTGGGGTTTTTTCATGGTTGGTTCATGCTTAGACTAATCGTGCAACACTCTTGTGAAGACTATCTACCCCTGTGTAGAATGGACAGTAGGGGTGCACTATTAGGGTACATAGTTACATTAATATTTAATTATCCTCTAGGAAACTATGAGATCTTGTTCTAAAATGTTTATAAAATGGGATTTTACACCTTTTCCAATAGTTATATTGAATCCTAATCAAACACTAATACTATTAGTTATCATCCTAACCCTTATGCAATGCTTTGGATGCCTCTCCTCTTTGATTTTAGATACAATTACTCGGTTATTGATAGATCTATTCGAGGTATGTTGCATTCTTGATCTAGTTTATCCACAAAATTGTATATCCTTGTTATATATCTTCTCCTAACATATTTTGGAACACAAATGGGATGTGTATACTATATATAAGTGGGTTCAAAGATGTTTTATTTTTTTAATAAGGATCTAGGATTACGATGATCCTATTTACTCTTCTCTGGTCACCATTTTTAAAGGTGAGTAGTTTTATATATTTTTAGAAGTAGTTTTGCCCATAAAAAGGGTTAATTATATGATATTTTTATCTTTTTTGTAAATTTACATTCGGATAATCATTTATATGTATTAATTATTGGTTTCCAATGATTTCGTGGAACTAACCATGTTATGAATGTGGGTTTCTTTAAAAATTAGATCTTTCACCCCATGTGTTTGATTAAATTATTGAATGGTTGTTTCGATTTGTTAATTTAATTTCAAATAGAAAAAATAGATGAACTTGTATTTGAAATTTTTTTATAAATATTTGAACATGGTTTTTTCAAATGGAATATTGGGATATTTGGGCGTGTGAATAAAGGGACACAAGTGACCCTATTGTGTGTGGAAACACAAGGTGTTACTTTTGAGATATCAACAAAATCATGAAAGTCTCAATATTTGATGGTACCAACATATTTTTAGTTTAGGGATTTTTATGTATAGTATTTATTCCCATAGGATGGGGAGCAATGCATATGGTTTTTTCATTTTTTTTATTTATGACCTGATTTATTTTTTGGACATTACCTCACATATTCTATTTACATCAGATTGTAAAACATATCTTCTAATAAAGGATTATTTAATGTATATGTGTCTATATTCATACCTTATGTTGTTTGGATATGCATCGCTATTTTATTTCAAATATTTTCATATTCGATATTTTTATATATGAATGGATTTTATGAAATCTAATGGAAAATGATTTTCAAGTGTTTGTATTTATAAAAATTCTACCAGAAAATGATATTTGTTTAAAATCAATAACTATTTCATTATTGATATTAGTCCATGGATGGTCTCTATGGTGGAATCCTAGTGAGTGTTTTTATAACTCCCTACTTTTTCCATTAGGTTGTTATAGATTTTTTATTTCATGATTCAAGTAATTGGAGAATAATATTATGGCATATGGGATTCTATTATTTTCATAACCCCTAGTTTGAGATGGTTTTACGGTGATATTTGGACACATGTTGACTTGTTGGTTTTCTACAATTCATAATTTTCAGATTTATCAAATTTGGATTGGATTGTATGAATCTTTGATTTATCATTTTCATCTGTATAGTGTTATAGTTGTATTTATTGTTTTTTCATACATAAGACTTGTTTCTATTTTCATATTTCTATATATGTTATATCTTCCAACCATGATAGGTATACATGTGTTACTTACCTAGTTGAATTGGTTTGTATGTTACAAATATAATATTCTAAATGACCCAATGTACTATGGAAACAATAGATATTTTTCATAAATCCTATCCATCAATACATTGAGTAATAAATAAATAAATATTTTTTATTATTTGAAAATAATTTTCCATCATTTATTTTTTTGGTATAACAATTATGTAAACCTTTTTAATTAGTAATAATAATTTAGATGAATATTACCTACTCTTATGTTTCATAAATAATTATGAACCTAATTATTTCCTTTGTTCAATATTATCCAACATACCATAGTTTGAAATCTATTTCAAATCATGTATTTGTATGGTTAAATTTTCTATACATGATTAATAACAGTTATTGAACGAAAACCCCACCGTAGGTAAATAATAAACCCATATAACATGGAATTTAAGATAAAATATCATTATATGTCATACAGTATATAGATTTCACTTTTAGACTATCCCTCAATTTGAGGATAAAAGGTTTTTCTAAGATTAATCTCTGAATATAAAAATTTTATATACTCCTCTATAATTTGGTTGTGAACCTAAGGTGATGGTCAAGGAATATTTTTAATTTTGTTTCATTATTTATTACAGAATAATTTATATAAACTAAGGAAGATAATAGAGTTAAATATTCTAAAATTTTTCATAAATGAGATAGCATTATAAGAAGATCCATAATTACCCATAATAGATTGTGGAAAAGAAATTTATTAAGAATCATAGAAATAAATTCCATATTATAATTTACCCACTTAAACTATATTATAGTTAATGGTTTCATGATCTATTTTGTAAATTTAATTTCATTATTCAATCATTGTCATATGAATCATCTTATAACATAATCTTCAATCACATGATTCATATTTTTTCACTAAAAAAATCTAACATATCTATATTTTTTCTAGGATGTATGGTTAACTTTTATCTATTTGTATATTCTTATAGATCCCCTTCACCATTTGAATTTATGGATTGTATAAAATCATATCAAATAATAGAAATCTATCTCCCAGAATGTAAAATTCTGAAAATTTCAAGCTCATGGCATCTTGTATCTACTTTTATTGGGCCTTACCATCATGTTGATATTTTTATTCCTCTATAATAACTAATTTTTTATAATTAAATTGAATGAGAATGATGATTATAATTACATTACAATAACAAAATGTTATCCTTAAAAATCGTTTATAATTGTATCTATATCAACCCCATCATAAGAAATATATAATAGTGTTTTCTATTAGATGCCTTTAATACATTGTATGATTTCACTAGATTAAAATGAATTTCAAAAACATAATCATCGGAATCCTCTAAAAACATATTTTTAGTCACATGAATATCATACAAGGTAAATATATATTTAATCCTTAATTGGCCTTAGTATATAGAATATATCCCTCTATATTAATAATGTCTTAATATATTACCAAAAAAATATAATCCTTTATATCTAAATCATGACAATAGTAATTAATAATATGGGGTTTCAATTTTTTTCATGATCAACCACCGAATAATTTTCATTAGAACAAATAAAAGGCCCTTAATTTATGCATCTTAATAAATAAAAAACATATTTACTAGAAGTAAGGGGACTTATAAGTGTACTTATCTTTAAATACTCAGATATATATTCACATTCTGTTATCCATGTGAATTTGAAATCCTTATTTGGAAATATGGTTAAAAAATTAAATAATCAACAAATGTTTTCAATAATACACTTTTATTATCCCTATAAGAAAATAATAATAGCTTTTATGTTATTTTCCATAATTATTAGTAATTTCTTGATATCCATTAATTTTTCAGGTTCAATTCATATACCATCCTTGTAAAAAATATGAACTTACTCCAGTCCATTTTTTTATTTTGATAAACTACTTTTCTATTAAGTGGGAACCTACATAGCCATTCTCCACACATGCACAACAAAACCAGATACAAAATGCCAAAAAAACAGCGTCCAACATCATCATCATCAAGTGGGAAAATTCCACCAAGTCGCATCCCGAAATCCACGGGCCATGAAAACTAGATCATCGTTATCATTGACCCACGCCTTAATAAGAAATAACTACGATGACCTCAGGATACACCCCAGACATCAGCATCATCTAGAACAAATAATATTTTATGTCATTGGCGAACCACTACAATTGACGCTGAAAACGCCATAACCAACCTCATAAACCAAACATAAATGAAAAATGGGGAATCTATAACACCAAAAGCATACATCACTAGATTATAAAAAATGGCTCAGATCTGATTTGATGATAGTAAACCTCATGAAACTATGGGGAAATAATAACCATAACCTCCCAAAGCCTCCATGAACCCACCATAGCGGACTGAACTGGAGAGAGGTGAAGGGAAAAGGTGTCAGGGCAGAGATTAAAGTGGTAGGGCCTCCAAAAGCATGACCTCTCCGGAACCACCAACCACAACTATCGAAACCACCACCATAAGAGGAACAAAAAGAATCCCATCAACAAATAAAATCTACCCTAAATAAGAAAACTGGAAGAGGACAAAGCCAAACGTAGGCTGAGCTCCTGGGACACCGACGTGACCCAAGCTTCCCCTCCCAAACCACTCAAGGAAGACTAGATGAGGTTGGAAACATGGTATCAGGGAGAAAAGAGAATTGGACGAGTGTAGGGGCTATAACAGGGACATAAGACCACAAATAGAACCAAACAAGACTATTAGAGGTGGAAAAAACAGGAACAAAGGAAAACCAACAGAAGAAAGTGAGAGGGAAGGAGGAGAAGGGGAACAAGGGGGAATAAAAGGGGGAGGGTTAAGGGGAGACTTTGTCGGGAGTGGCGTAGGTCTCCCCCTCCTAAATTGCTGTCTAATTAAAACCTACAATAGAAAGTAACATGATGATTTCAATATTCAAATTTATGGAATATCTCATATAATTAAATTTTTGTCAACGCCATAGGAATGATTTTCAAAGGATATTTATGAATCTCATAACTATTGTAGTTTTTAATAATATCAACAATAAATTATAAAAAATGAATATCTAGATTATCCCTCAAAACACTATTTATCAAATAAAATAAAATTGGGTATGTTACTCTTCTCAGATGGAATTATTGTGAAGTAATAGATTACATGCCATATATAAAATGTTACCTTTGGAAAATCCTCAATAATAACATTTATCATATGATAAATTTGAGGATTTATAATCATTTTGAAGAATTTAACACATTGATACTATTAATGTGACCTCAATTACCACATAATAGATACATTATATTTATACAAATACCATTTATATTCCTACAATCAATTCATAACCTCATTGATACATCCCAAATCATTACAAATAAAAGTGATTATATTTGATGTGAAACACATAGATGAATGTTTCCTTGGTTAAATAAGTAATATATTATCAGCAATAAGTCATCTAACTCTACAAGATACATTAAATGCGGTCGCATTTATATGGGTTGTGCATCAATAATTAGGGGGATGTCCATGTAATTCATTAGGGAACACATCAATATACACTTACTCAATGGTTATAAATTCTATTATAAAATCATTTATAAACAATATAGATTAAATTTCATCAATTTCTTTACCATCAATTGGATTTTTAGGATCTATTATAGATGTTTCTTTATAAGATTTTTTAATGAATTTAACCCTCAAAAAATAATCAAATTTATGTTGGCTTATCTAATTCTATCTTATTACACTCTATAATAAATTATTTCCATATAATTGGTTATCCAATATATCGCCATGATTAAATAAAAATCCATAAATGTATATTTATGATATTTAAAAATACAAAACATAAATGAATTATAATTCTAATAGTTTGTTATATATTTTTTACTATCAAATTACAACTCTTTCTTCAAACTAATAAATTAGTCCTTCATAGAATTATGTGTGATTTAATAATCATTTAAAATATTAAATATAAAAGAAGTGAATAAATCTAGAATCAGACAATCTATTATAAAAAGTTGATTTAATTATCAATGTACATGTGAACACATGATTTGGACCTTTAATATAAATTATTTTTATTGTTAAAGTTCATCCATGATCTACTATTATATTCATAGAAAATATACCCTTAATACATTGGGAATAAATTAGAGTAATTCTGTATATCATTTTAACAAATTAATTTCACACTTATCAATTCAATCTAAACATTACACTCAAGATATTTACAACCTTTTCTTCCATATTTAAAGAATTTACCAACCCCCCCTTATGGTGTCCAGTGATATTTTCTTCAAACATTTAATATATGTCAGTAACTCCTCTTTTCTGATCTTTTATTTTCATGTAGTTAATTACTCATGATCATATGTAATCCACTTCTTCTCTGGTTCTCATTATTAGTAATTATTTTATAAAAATAGATTTCAATCATGATAGATTCATTTATAATATCATAATAAAATGAAAAAAATTTATAAACAAATCATCTTTTAGGATTTTTCTTTTAAAAATCATTGAAAATATTATTTTCACTTTATGGGATTTAAATAAAATCCCAAATAAATTTTACTAACCAAAAAAATATATCCTAATACTAATCCAATATATCGTAAATGTTTTTTTAGAAATATAGAAATTTCTTATCTATCTCAGCATGAGAGTCTCAGGGATAATGTTCTCTTAGAAATGATCCCTTAAATTCATTCTTGTAATTTATTTCATACCATTTTTTCCTTTTCTTTACATTTGTATAATGATTAACCTTTTCAGTATATCAACTTAAATAATAAAAAATTGTTATATCTTTTTCCCTCTTAGTATACCTGAATGATATTAGGGTCTTCTATAGAGACTATATCAGGTGCTCTTCTAACATTAGATTGTTAGAACCATTGAATTATAAAAAAAATTCTTATAAAATGATCTAGAGAGGTAGATATATATTTATGGGAAATTTAATTCTCCATGTTTCCAATGATATTTTTATGGTCTATTTTAATTTACATCAAATAAAAAAAATTATGGCATGAAATGAATACATTATCATAGTTTTCAGACAACCCTTTATTTTTTTCAAATTTATGGATTGGTTTTTTTACTTATAGTGGGAACTATTATCATATAAATGTATTATTTCATTTTTTATTTTATAATATAAATATATTTAAAACATGCCTTATATATAGCATTTTTTTATGTTACAATCATATTTATAAGATACTTGTCAATTAAATTTTGGAATAACATCATAAATTTTCTAGTCTTACAATAACTACTATTTGCAAATATTCTATTGAATATATTTCATAATGTTTCAAAAATAAATTTCAATGTTGTGAATTGTAACACCCTCGTAATGCATATAAATATAGTTATTTATTATATTGTAATTGGATTACGTGGAATTCCATTAACAATATAAATTGTTTGTGGACCTTAAGAGAAAATACTAAAAAAATACATTAAAGGATAAAATATTACATCATGGGAGTAGAAAATATATATTATTGATGATATACATAAATATGATTATATATATTATTTAACTTCATTACCCGGTTTAATGAGAAATTGATGTAACGAGTTCGCTAAAATACATAATAAGGGATTATATGTATTGGAGTCTAATATAGAAAAATAATTTAATATTCTATATAGTACTAATAGGTAAAGTAATGATACCATATCAATGATTACCAAAACATATCATAATAAATTCCTAGAAAAGAAAATAAATAATCATATTGAAAAAATTCAATGATCACAAAATTAAGCAGATTATGGGAATATATTATTATGTTCAACATAATCGTACAATAGATACATTGTGTAAATAAATAATAAATAAAGATTAAGGATTTAAAAAATAACATACCATAATAATCACTTAATATCCATTAATAAACTATGTGGATATATAATTATAGGCCTTATAAATCACATAATAATCAATCTCATTCAATTATATACAAAAATTGCATTAGAAATACATGACATAATGTTCATGAAAGAAGAACAAATATTATGATAGGATACTAGCACAATAGATCATTTCTTACAAGATTTTTCATGTATAGAATAAATCATTACAATAAAATTTCAATAGATTTTCTATTTCAATTAATTAATAAGTATTTTTGGTTTATTACCAATATTAAAATTAAGGACAATTATATATTTTGAATGTTAAATAAGTAATATGATCATGTGATGAATGTAGAATTATTTTCCTCATGTACATATTAATATTAGGGTGATCAATGTGATTCTATTATATAACAATTTTATATTTAATGGTAGGTGACCGAGGAAAATTTAGATAATTCCCCTATAAATAATGAATATGTAATCACACTAAATTCAGAAGAATTTTGGAAATATAATTTCCTTTTTGAAATACTTTTAGAGAAGCATGAATTTTATTAAATTTTAACATATCCTAAGACATTTTTTATACACTAAGTAACTGATAGAGGACCCCTTCCTAGATCTCCAAAACAATTACAAAGAGAATTCACACTTAATTCATGACATACGTTGGGATTTTGATAATGGAGTTTGTGGATATTTATCCATATAAATATATTATGAATGAAGGCTAATATGTGTTAAATTGGAATTCGAATAGATAAAATATGTTAAGGATAAAATATAAAATAATATCACAAAAATATTGGAACAATGCAATTGAAATTAAAAAGGGAAAAACAATAAAAAATTAAATATGAATTGAAAATGAGAGAAGTATGATCCTTAATTCAATATGGTAAAAAAATTAAAGGGTATAATGAGTGGTATTTGGGAATTATAAATTGTATAACAGATTAAATAAATATATAATAACATATATATAATAGCATGGAATAATATAAACTTCTAATTTAAATGTGGTTATAAAAACGAATTCACATAATAAAAGTAGATAGTGAAATATAAACCTTTACCAAGCTTAATATTCTATGTTATATTTTTTCCTTATAACCAACCAAAATACACATGATTTTAGAGAGATGAATAGGATGGGTAATATAAATTATATAAGAAGACGGAGCCACTATTTTTTCTCATATAAATGATAACAGGGGGTTGATAACATCCCCTTAGACCCTTAATGCCCCATAACCAACCATAGTGGCCAAAAATAGTTTTTTACTTCCAAAATATGGAAATAAATTATACATTTTCCATGTTTAGTTATTCTTACATATATATATGATGCCTATTTTTTCTTATTTTACTGTATTTCATCTTTTTATACCATATATTAATATTTTAAAATTCATATAAAATATTTCACCCCTGGATAATTTTAATCTCTTAATTAGGAATATTAAATACATGTTATAATATTTATCTACAAATTAGTGTAGTATGCATAATATATAACATTGATATATTTGATAAAATTATTATTTCTTAGAAAACACCATTTATTTTCGATAAGAATGTACACTATAATATACATAATGACATGATACCTAACTCCTTTCCAAACTATTATTATACTTTAGGATAATGTGTGAACATATTTAATTTTGGCCTTATCAATTAGTTTGACTCCTTTTCTCCAATTTTAACCTTTTCTAGAATGAGTTAACAATTACCATGGAAACCTAATTTTTATGAAAAAATTGAAATTGACCATATAACTATATTTGGAAATAATGATTCCAAATATGAAATTAATTTTATCAAATTAAGTTTTACATTACTTTATAATTTAATTAAAATATCCACACACACAAAATTCAAAAATAATATATTTTGAAAACAAATAATATTAAGATTAAAAAATATAACTCTCATTTATTTCCTCAAAAAATATTAGAAGAATGTATATATATTTTATAGGTTATATTATATACACATATAATTAAAAAAATTATCAATTGATATGATGTAAAATAATTTATGTCAAAATTTATTGAAAGGATAATTAAATTTTTTCAACAAATATTTCTTTTCACATTAAAATAAAATTTCCTTCATTTACTTTATTTGATAATAAATGTATGAATATTCCTCCATTTCTATAAAAATAAAAAAAACACCATTCCATAACATTAATAAATTAAATAAGTGAAATTAATTTACTAAATAAAATATATAATGAAATATTATTTTTTAATAAGACACATTTTTTCCAAAAAATATGATAGTTTTATTTCACACCATTTCATAAATCTTTTATTGATTCCCTTAATTATTTTTATTAATTTAATCTATTATGAATATTTATATCATTCTTAAAAATTATTAAACTTATCATAAATTCATAATTCATCAAATAGTTTCAAACAATATCTTTATAATCAAATTAATTTTCATAAGTAAATATGGTCCTTCTAAAGAAAACATTTTTATCAATATCATCTGTCTATATTATAGTTTATTCATCTTTTATAGTTTTAAATATTTATTAATAAAAGTATTTTTACCAAACACATAATATTTAGTTAAGGTGGAAATATATTCTAAAATGATAAGGTTCTAATATTCAAGAACGTAAGCCTCATCTTTCAAAATTGCAATAATTTTAGATTTTTTTAATATATTAATGTTTATTTTTAAAAATTGGTTTTATTTAATGAAATAGAGATCAAATTTAGGGTTATTCTGTTTGTTAATTATCATTAAATCATTACATTGATTATTTTCTGGGGTTAATAAGTGAAATGACATTTTAAAATTGTGTTTTTAATGATTTTATAGAAATTTATTTCTTAATGGCTATTAAAATCTAGTTTGAAAATGATAATTTTAATCTAAATTATACTATAGAGAGAACTCATAATATTATTTCATTTTTAATTTAAAATTTAATGTTTATAGTTGAGTTAATGAAAAATAATTTTATTTTTTAATATAGAATGGTTCTAGATTAGATTTGAAGTTAATCAATTTCTTATGAAATTGATGTGAATTTCATTAAAATTAATTGTCATAATGTTGTTATTTTCATTTTTTATGTGTTCTAATGAAGTGATCATATTGTATTATAATGTAAATTTTCTTTAGAAATTCATTCCATAAATCATCATAAAATCTTTTGAGAAATCGATTAGAATTATTAAAAGAATTTATTTTGACAGTTAATATCCAAATTTAATCTTTGGTTATTGTTATAGTGTGTAACACTATAACCATGGAGCCAAAATTATGAAACTTAGGCCTAGATATTGTATGGCCTCAAGAACAATCACTGATCCATAGATACTATTAACATGTGGAGATTCATAAACTAAATTTTTTAGTTCATGATTATACATTTTTGAAATCAACTGAAAAGATACATATGAATCTAAAATCACTATGAATTAAATAATTTTCAAACCAATTTATAGAAGAAATATATTTATCAAACCCAACATATAATGAAAATAAAAAAATGAAAATTGGAAAAGAAATATATAAACCCTATTTCATAGTCATCTGTTGTGTTTCTTAATTATACCTACAAAGCACAACTAATATATAACAATTTATTAAAATTTATTATATCTTGATCAATAATGACTATCTGTACACCAATTTTTATATATAGAGGTAATATACAAAAATAGTTCAATTTCACCAATGAATGCAATATTATGCCATGCATCATCAATCAAAATATTTCAATGTCAACAAGCAGTGAAAAATCAAAATGATTTAATTTAAATATCTTATTTCTATAAACCCATTACAAACCATGTCATTAATACCAAATATAATCAATAATTTTTGGAAAATAATTTTTTCTACACAACAGAAAATAAATATATCTATTTCATAATAAATCAAAAAACATGATTTCTAATAGAAAACCTAAATTTTTATTATGTTCCAACATTACTAAATATCATAGGAAACACCCTCTTTTCAATTAATCTATTAAAATGTAATTGATATCCACATTTAATGTAAAATATCCACTTCCCCAGAATCCATTGTGTTATAGTTATTATATAGTAAATCTAAATAAACCAATTCAATATATGTTTCCAACATGTGTTCTAAGTCATCACCCACTCACATATCCATCCTTCTACGATTTTAAAGTGTCCTCTTCTATCCCCGGTTATCAAAACTATTAATGTCATAAATGTATGGTCATTATGAATTAATTTTAATTTAAATAGTGTATTTAGGATTAAAAATATTTCTCCTAAAAACTATTTCACCCACCAACAAACACGTGAATGAAAAACTAAAATAACCCCGCTAAAATGAGTCAACTAAATGTTATCCCTTTTGAGGATTTTCCCCAAAAAACCTAGTATTAATCCATAATATATTTTCCTCAAAAATCATCATCTATAAATGAATCATAAACAAAATACCCACCATTTACCTCTTTGTGAAAATTCTATTAGAAAAATCACATTTCATTATAAAACCTATTTATATAACAAATCTAATATTTCATAAAACCAGAAATTTACAAAAATAATACATGCATGGTGTTTAGAAGTCCACTGGAGATGAGACATTGGTTGGTGGTATCCTATGATATATTAAGTGATCAATAAAGTCATGGCGTTTCAAGAGGAATTATCAGTATATAGGGCCTACAATTTAGGGGTCTCGAGATGGATTCTATTATCTGATTTGTAGGTAGTGTTACCCTTGTGGTGGGAGTGGATATCTCATCCCAAATTGTCTAGTCCACCATGTAATTGATTGGGAGATGGTCAATGGTACAACTTGTATGAGTCATCATCAAGAGTGTGGATGGATTTAGGTTTGAAGACAATGAAATTTTTCTAAGACATTATTGAGATGTAGGAAACATATTTACATGTTACCACCACCACCCCCATGTAGTCAATGTGAGTCTCAGGAAGCTAGTGGTCAGGGATGAGGGAGTAAACATTTAATGGAGGCTTTAGACACATAGTTTCTATTTATTATTAAAGTTATGATCTATTTGTTCTAAAAATATGTAATTTTATTTATAGAGGCAGGTGAAAAACACTCTTTTCATTCTACATACCTAGTTTGAGATCTATATAATTCAATAGTGCCTTTGTTTTGACATATGTATTTGGATACTCCAACCAGAGGAGATTAATTGATTGCAAACATATTTTTATAGTGTGACATAAATCTTGGAAGAGATACCTTCTTATGAGATACATACATTGTAGGGGTGAGGCATTGGGTTGTCAGTATACATATGGGCTGGATAACAAAAATTTATCAATATATTGATGTGGTATGTACAAATTTTTGTGATGAAGTTTTTAATCATTGTTGAGAAAGAAACTCGGGAATGTTGGATGGGTTTATATAGATGAGGATATATACAATTACTCATTTCTGGGATAGTATAACCATTATAATAGTAGATATTGTGAGACTTTTTTATTCCCGTATTAGTGGATGAGTAAGAGGACGTCTTATTAGAGGATATGATATTCTTACCACCCACAGGGTGATTGAATTATACATAGAATTTCACACACTGACTTCCATTATCTTAGAACCCACATATTAAATTTCTCCCTTAAAACATAAAGAGATGAGGGTATGGTTTTAATAATATTTGTAGAAGAGCCTTAACAGACCATGTCTATACCTTTGGGATGATACTAAGGTATAGAACTATATCTATGAGAACATTATAAAATATTTGTAAAGTATTGATTATGTGGTATTACATGATCATAAATAAATGTATGGATATTATACAGAAAATGTAGGATCTATCACAGTAGTACATGGGGTTATTATCACCATTGATGGTGTGATGGGTACTAACTCAATATTGTCCTGGTTTATAATGATGGGGTATAATCTCACACCAAGATAAACACCCCCAGGGTCTAAATATATTTTAATTTACATTCTATTTGAAACCTATTAGAAATTTAATTATAATGTTTTTTCATTTAAAAAAATGTAAAATATAAATTTATAGTTTTAGAGTTAGTCAATGGAAAGTCCAAGATTCAAGGGCCCAAGGATCCTTTATGTTGACATAATAAAAATATTTTATATTTTATATCTTGATCGTATTGTTTTCCAAAATGTTTTATCAACCTCCAATCACATTCTTGAAGGGGAAAAAAGAGACAGAAATTAAATCATTAATTTGGGTTTCATCCTAGATGTGACATATTATATGTGTGCATTATTTGTTTTCTATAAGTGAAGTAATAATTAGATAAATCAATAAAAAAGTCTATTATTTGTTTATTTATTTTAAATTTACTAATTCAAATACACATATATTTAAAAAAATTACAGAAAAATAAAAGTAATGCATAGATAACTAGAGGGATTTAAAATGATATATTGAGGAGTTCCTTTGATTAAAGACAATTTACTTAGGTGTAGGGATTAATATATCATGGAATTGTCACCTCTAATGATGTTTATGAATCTCACCAAAGATAACAAAATGGGAAATTTATAAATTAGTGATTTTTAAAACACTATGTTAGATAGTTTTATGTTTTATTAAAAAAAATTTATCTAGTATTAATAGTGAATAAAATTCAACAATAAAATTGTTTTTTTGGTCAATCATTTATATAAATATATTTTATTATCCTCGCGGAATTAGGAATTGTAATTTTTTATTGGATCCCTATTTATCCCATATCTTTGAACCTTTATCCATAAATGGGATGAGGAAAAACAAAAATGTTGAAATAGTATTTTTCTCCATCATTTTTTTCATGATTCCCAACCCTTATTCATTTTTTATTGATCATTGTTATTCAACTTGAAATTTTCTTCAACAATACCCCAAAAAAAACCAATTCACAACTGATCATCAGTGAAATAGATCATTTATCTAGTTTCATGTTTTTCATCAGTATAATGAATGTGGAATGATTTGGCGTGATTATAGATCATACATGTTTCAAATACTAGATAGAGGGAATTTACCTTTTTTTTAATAACATAATGGTAGATAACGATGGTAAAAAATTCCCTAGAATATTATGTGGCCAAAATATAGGAAATTGAGGTTAATTGAGTTTCTTTAACACAATATCTGAGTTATTCTATAGATTGTGTTACAAGATCGAAGGAGGAGGTGGTATGGGATGTTATGTGTGAGGACTATGGGAATGTGTAATTCCTTATCTAAATAGAATGTAGTTCCAGAGCACACACTATGTAGTTCCCTTTTCATTGTGGCCAGTGTTTCTTGTGGAGAAAAATATAACATTTTTTTGACATATCAAACACCGTGTCAGTTGTACCTAATGAAATAGTGTGTACCCTTGGGGAAAAGAATAAAATCTGGGATAGGTACATTGTAATGGCTATGTAAGTTTCAAAAAACTAGGTTCACATGCATGTAAAGACACTTAGGAATGATCAATGTACAACATCATCTCCAGAGTACATAAGCACTAGTAGTGTATAAAAAAATTACCATTATGTAGTGGAATAATTGAAGTACATGTGCATGGACTGAACTTATAGGGATTGATCCAATGTAGACCAGAATGGGATAGAGTAGGTAGATATATCATATCTAGTGATGAAATTACATATATACAATAAACATGTAGCATACTTACCATAGGTTTGGTTGAGGAAACCATTTTATTTTATCTAGATCAGTATATATAGGGTGTGTTACCTTGGATAACCACTAAGAGATTGTAGTGATTGAAACCTCCCATATAATAGGATGAGTAATCCCATACATGTATTTTTCATGGAAAGATTCAGATATCCATTCATGTGTTATGGGGGGTGATCCTCTACTAATTATCCCTAGGTTGGGTTAGGTAAATCATTTAAAAAATCCGAGCATGTTATACCCATAACAGTGAGTGAATCTAGAGAGGGTTGGATATCCCCAATACTCCCTGGGTGTCTTTCCCTACCATTTTATCATGATAATTGTATTTCTAGTGCGTATTTATTAATGGAAAGGCCTAATGAGAAAGACCTCTCACTTTAGCCCCATCAGTTTTATCAGATACAATGATTAAGCTCTTATTAAAAATAATTACATTAAATCAACATGAATAATACTAGGCTATAAATATGATTTTAACTTACTTTGATATGTGGTGTCAATATTGAGTATATATGTGATATTGTCTCTATTGTGCCTTATTTTTATTGATTTTCCTTTATTATGATGAGTTAACCTCTCATTGAGGATTTATGGTTGGATATTTTGGGGTATCCAGATATTAATGTTTACACACATCCCCAAAAGGGATCTACCTATACGTGTTATGTATTAAAGATATGGAAAACTTTGTGATAGAGTCCTAGGTAGAACATGAGTAAGAGGGGAATTTTTTTTTGAAATATCATGGTTAAATATAGTAGTTTATTTTGATATCATTTCCCTTCCTAGCAAGCTTATTGGACTATTATTATAGATTTTGTGGGATTTTATTTGTCCTTTTATACATTCTCATAAATTCTGTCATACTATTATTTTGGATATTGTATATACATACTATTTGGTATCTGTTTTATTTTAAAATTATTCTTTTTATTAGTTCTTTGATACATGTTCATGTGAACAGGTACCATAGGCTAAGCTGAACCATGTGTCTGATATGATAGCATAGCACTTCAAATCATCCCATGAACTATTAGTGTTCATCTTAATTTGTCTCACTCTTATTACCACCATCTTGGTGGCTTGATGGGTTGGTTTTCATCTCATGTAAACAATGGGGTTTATATTAGGTCAGGAGTTTGGAGATATTTAGTTTTGAGGTAGGTTTGGGAACTATAAAATCAATTCCAATGTGTCTCCAATTTGGGTCTCATGTCATGGATCACAGTGATGGTGTGTTATCCGATGTATCTATTCCCTAGGACTTTGATAACCATGTTTTTAAATTATTACTTGTAGGCATCGATTAAAATTAAAACATTATTATATGAATCGTATAGGAATAAGGTTTCATTTACATGTCCTTAATGATACATATCTATATATATAGTCTTTTTTCATGGTCAGTCTTTTTATCATAAGATGCCTCTCAAATGACATATATCTAGGATTCTTCTATAGGATCATTAAAATGTTCAAGGTAGTGATAGGGATTTAGTTTAGTGGATGGTATAGGAGATGGTGGCTCATATTGATTTACTGATCTTTCCCCCACCTAATGAGTATCCTTATTTCCTAGTAGTATAGGGAGATAATGTTCATGGGCTGGGTATATTTCCTTTTTTAGAGATAGAGGCCCCTTAGTTTTCATGGTGAGCCAGATCCCCATGGAAAATAACATTTTCATGAGGATGTGGGGAGTATTTTATACCATATTAGGACCCCTCCCAATATGATAGTGTTCTATGTGGTGATCCTTCTCTATAGATAAACATGTATATCAGAGTGTCTATTGGGTTAGAAGGATGAATTTGTGACTTTCTCTTTGATATAGTTTTATATTCTCTTCAATGAGGATTTTTTCCCTGATATGTTATAATGAGTACACATCTAGGAGATTCTATATCTCTAGTGGCAAAACATGATTGTTTCATTGTATGTATTAGGTTTCACTAAAAACTAATGATACACAATGTATTTTTTTTGATAGGTGTTCTTTCAATTATATACAATCTTGTGGGCCCTTCATGGAAATATAAGGAATATTGTGGTACATATTCTCATTCCAACTTAAATTGGGTTTCACAATTGAGCCATTTTCGTGGAGATATTCTTCGTTGAATAGTCGTAAATAGTTTGTAATATTCGTGGGAACACTGGAGATGATAATTCAGTAAATGGAAGCCAGTGATAGATGAAGGGATCCACACATGGTCTGTATTTCGAGATAAGGGGTTAATATATAGGGTCTATGGTTTCAGGGTCTCTGGATGGTTCATGTAATCTGTTTTAGATGTGGTGTTTATATTTTTATGGGAGAGGAAATATTGGGTAGACTTTTCTTAAATACCATGAAAAATATTTGGTGATGTTCGATGATATTCCTAGGATGAAACATCAGCTAGAATTGGGTGTTATGTAGGTCGGATGACATAGAAAGGGATCTAAAATAGTAGAGAGAGGCAGAAACATTTTTAATGTTTCCACCACCACCCTCAAGTGGAAAAAAATGGATCATGGATCTAGTGGTCAATGATGAGGAAGGAAATGGGTCATGGAGGTTTTATATCAATAATTTATAAGTACAATTCAAATTATGATCTATTTCATCTCATCATTAACTATAGTATTGATAGACAACTATGTAAAAATATCTATGCATTCCACATCCCTTATTCGTGATCTATATATTTCAATAGTGCCTTTTTCTTGACCTTTGTATTTGGATACTCTTATAGGAGGAGTTTCTGTTATTTCAAACTTTCTCTTATAGTGTGACCTAAATTTTGGAGGAGACATATTCTTGTCGGATTCTTCCATAGCAGTGAT
The DNA here is from genome assembly GCA_963277665.1 of Viscum album. Lineage (NCBI taxonomy): Eukaryota > Viridiplantae > Streptophyta > Magnoliopsida > Santalales > Viscaceae > Viscum > Viscum album. The sequence continues at coordinate 17,358 of CAUJRU010001052.1, read as the reverse complement.
GTGTCATTAGTTTTAATTCTAGGTATGGAAAAGATAAAAAAATTTATCCATATATTGATGTGGTTTATCCTTTTTGGTGGGATGATGATCTCCATCACTAGTGAGAAGGAAACTAGGGAATGAATGATGGGTTTATATGGATGATGATATTTCTAATTTCTCATGAGTTGGATTGTATAACATTTAGAATAAATAATTTTTTGAGATAATTTTTATCCTATATGAGTGGAAGAGTTTGAAGACATCATTTCTAGGGACATGCTAGTATTACCTACCTACCGAGTGATCAGATTCTACATAGAACTGCATATAGGGAATGCCATGATATTTGTACACACATATCAAATTTCCCCTATAAATCATCAATAGTTGATTGTAAAATTTTATGAATTCTAGATGAAGGGAATTGACAGACCGAGTTTTACTCCATGGGAAATACTTATTTTATTCTCTTGGATGTTTTTTATGGGATAGAGGTAATTTATATATAATTTCCAAATGCACATTTTGGGTATCAAAAATATATATTAACATATATTAATTAAATATGTCTTCAGCGTGTTGATGCGGATGAGATGGTTCTCGAAGATTGACCTTAAGATGAGATATCACCCTCTTTATGTTTGAGATGATGGTCTACATAAGATGGAATTTAGATGTTTCTAGAGTCACTAAAAGAACTTGGTTATTTACATTATCCTATTAAACTTCCCATCAATATCTATCAGACTTACACACCATATAATTAATCCCAGCATTGATAGGTTCATCATATTCTTCACAGATGACATCATTTTACACTCAGTGTGTGAGGAGGAACACATGAGACATATGAATATTCTCTTAGACATAATATGAGACATCTATCATTATATAATGTTATTGATGATACAATTTTGTTTTTCATATGTCCACATCCAAGGACATGTCATTTATGTAGAGGAAAAAGTAGTGGACCTAGTAAAATAGAATGTAGTTCCAACATAGGATCCACCCTAATTGTGTTACTAAGGTTATGATATTCTATGGGATGGGAAGAAATTATATGAGATTCCAACCTAATTTATCTAGAATATGTTTTCCTTTGATTAATTTAACCTAAAATTTATATCCCTTATTGTGGATAAATAATTTAAAACATTAATTTAAGGTAATGTCGTAGGGGTTGATGAGAACCATTATCCTGAGACTTCTAAAGTAAGGTGTTTAGTTTGTATTGTTCTTTGAGGCATCTAAAATTGGTCATAAAAATTTTCTATTGCAAATTCATGTAGTGAATTCCAATTGGTCCTTATAGATGAGAACCCATGAGGATAATTATGTAAGATATGGTATATAACTAGATGTCATGGTCTTATTCCTAATGATGTCGTATCACTACCTTATGTGAAATTAATTTATCATTTATTATTTCTAAAATAAACTCAAGTATATATTATTTACATATGGATCAAATCTTGAGATAGATACGGTCTCTAGAGTAACTCTATGATTATGAATTTTAGATAGTCTATATTCTAAAAATAAGGAATGTTGTGGTAGATTCTCTTATTAAGAAATCATATTCATAGTTGGTGAGAGAGGAATTAGAGCAGTAAGCCTTGTTGTAGTTGTTAATAGTGTATTAGTATGGTAAAACATAACTCGAATAGATGGTTATTACCCCTTATTGTTATCATATTTCTAGTGAGAATTATCATGGATATTTTGATTGTGAGGCCCTTTGTGGCTATATATCCACTACATGTCTTCAATATTGTTTTTCTAATGGTCAGGATCATGTTATCATTTTCTCAGTATAGTTAATTCTTTTATTGAAAATTCAAGAGGGTTTTTTAGGGTGTTTCAATACATACTAAAAAAAGACTATATGTGAGGGGATAATATGAAATTGTACCTTTTGTGTCATTTTGGTGGAAGAGTGTAACTTTTTTTTCTCGATGCCTCACTTGTCAACATGTAAAGTCTAATCACCTGGTTCTAGTGGGGTTTTTTAACCCCATAGGGTACCATAGAAGATTTTGAATGGTGTATCTTCAGAAATTATTATACGACATCCACATTCATCTAGAGTTAAAAATTAAATCTAGGTAATCATGGAAGACCTAACCATGTAATAACAATACCTAGAAATCCAAGGGAAGAGTTTAGTAAAGTGTTTATAAAGTTGTTACATACATGAGGTAGTCCTCCTAAAAATAGTTCCCTAGATGATCATTACATTCTATGAATATCCATTAATGTCCCAATTATAGAGCGGATTAGAGGACCCTTTTTTGAATCAGTTACAATCATTCATGGAATTTCACCCCCAAAAAATATCCTTACAAAGTTTAACAATCAAGTTTCAGGGGATATTTTGTAGACTTACATGTTATACATTAATCATATATCAGATTAAAAACTAACATTAATAGAGTTTTGTGTAAAAATATTTTCCAAACCACAATTGGTATGGAACTATTTTAGAGCAGTTATAGAGTAACTAATAGGTCAACATTTTACGTGATTAATCAAGGAGAGTCTGCACCCATGGGGTTATAGTTCTTCTGATAGTAAAAATCAAAGTTTTAGATCATCTTGGAGTGGATAAGGACTCACTAGTACTGTCAAAAGTAATTTTTTGTTTGGCTAAAGAGGCCTTTGTTTGATTGATTATAGATACCATGTAATCCTAATGGTCCCACCATGATGGGGATGTTGGATATTTGAACAGGGTGGAATGTTATCTTTGAGATTTGTTATACCTTTATAGATATTATGTATGGCCAGTGAGGTGGAATGTTATGTATCCCTAACATCATAATCAAACATGGTACAATATGTCTTCCTTGTGTCACAACATAGTATGTATATGCAGGAATGATCACATTTAACTATTAAGAAGATCCAGACATTGAGAATGAAGCTACATACACTATGCACCTAATAGAGAGTGAGGTATTATGGTCCCACATATTTTTAATTACATTCCAATTTATTTTATCTATTTAGATTTCTTCTTTTGAACACTAAAAATGAAATTTTTTTCCTTTTTGGAAGTTCTCTAGTAAATGGAGAAGAGTATGTGTGTGCCAAAAAAATTATCTGTAATCCTTGAAATTGCAGAGTAAATTGTCATTTTACGTTATAAATTTCATAGGGAAGAGCAGATAAATGGTGTAAAGACCCATTAAATCAGTATATGGAAATTTTAATTAATAAATAGGGATTTTAAAACATAAAACATGCATTTACAAAATAAATTTTGAGATTATTGTGAAATTTCCATCTTCCACCTAAATTATTAAGCCTAAAAATAATTCATCATCTTTATTTTGTAAATACAAGTAGTGTATCTGAGAGAGAGATCATATCCTCCCTCACTTAGGATTGGCGATTACAACATCAATCAAACTCTGGTTATAATTTTGTTCATTATGTTAGTTATCCAGCTCTGTTTACTATAATCAACTACCTTACTCACTCTCCATTTATCTTCAGATCTTCAGTGTTATTTCTAGGTGATCTCATATGCCCCGATTTTGATTTGGTTTTTCTATTTCACAATTTCCATCCATTATAGACTAAATTAGAAGATGATAATGGATGAAAGTTCATAAAATACAAAAATTTATGTCTTTTATGACATTACCTCATGTTATAACTGATTATACTTGTCATCAGTGATCCACATGCCATTTTTGTTGCTCATTTTCTCTAAAAACTAATCTTCCATAAATTAGTTTCCTCTATAAGAAACCAAAAACAATAATGGACCCCCTATCTATCATTAGAGGTCAATGATCTCAATTTTATTCATCCATTTGATTTTTCCATGTATATGAATATAAGAACCTTAATATATTATTAACTAAAACATGATTTTGTGTGTTTGGATCAGCTCTAAATGTCACACCCAGTTTTTCATGTTTTAGTTTATAGTCATGTTCATTGGGAATACTAATATTTTTCTTCAATCCCAGGTGTGATGGGTGTTGTGTTTTGAAGTGTTTCTATTTTATAATATTTAAATCTTGGGATTCCTTGGTTTTTTTTTGGAGAAAGTGGTGTGTTGGAGTGTTTTGGACACCCACGATGTCACCTTTTTGTGTTCAAATCATTCATAAATATTCAGGTGGCAATCCCTAGTGTGTGGGGAGACATTTGAGGGTTTGTAGAAATTTTTTAGGCCTTATGGTTTGAACACGGGTTTCCAAAACTCTGCAACCTAACCATGCAATCTTTTAAATTAATTCTAGTATCCCTCACATGGTTTGTGCTTGGTTTGTCAAACCGTGCTGTAAAATCATGCCACCACTTATGGGCTTAATAAAATTCACAATAAAAATCAAATTTTAGTGATTTAACCTACCATTTTAATATCTAGGTGTTGGATATCAACCATATGGATCCCCCTTCGTTCTATATCATTTTGGGTTAGTTGTTTGTGATTTCTCACCAAAGGTTAGTGATTCATCATCAAATACTCCAATTTCCTACTCTCATATCTTCCCTCTTCATTTTCCTCTCATTTTTCCTTGGTTATGTATTCTTCCATGGTAATGCAAGAACTAGGGTTCTATTTTCCCCATCTTTTTTATGGGGGTTTTTTCTTTTAGGTCAGTTCTTCATAGATGTAGTGTTTTAGAACCCGCAATGGGTGTTTTCGAGTGTGAGTTTCCATTATTCCATGTATTTTATGTAGAATTTCTTAGGAACCTGCCTTTTTAAATTAAAATTAATTTATTTCATGCTTAAAAACCTTATATATATGATAAATATTTTTGTGTGTTCTTTAGATAAATCATTTGGCATGAAAAGTGGTGTTTTATTCCTTGTTTCATGATATATATAATTCTATTTTCAAATAACAAACATCAAGGGTTTGATGAAATGATTGGTTGGATTCTGTGAGTACATTATGGTATGTAAAGTGTATTTTGGTTTTTTTTAAATATTTAGCTAGTGGAATGATGATTTTAGGTTTATTGAATGTTCTTTCAAAGGGTTTTATGTTAAATGAAGTGTGTATTTGGCGTTTGAAAACAGATTGACAAGTGATAATGAATTGTGGAACGGTTTTCATTTTGATAGAGAATGGTTTTGGGTTTAAAGTGAGATGGAAATGTTTTGAAGGAGTTTGTTAAATTTTTTTACATTGAGATGGTGTTATTGATTCCTCTTTGGAATATGGGTTTCAATTTTGTTAAAGGATAGTTTAGTGAGAAATATTTAAGGGCCTCTTTGGCCACTTTGTGAAAATGAATAGTAGTGTTTGTCATAAAAACCACTACTGGATGTTTCTCATGCCTTGTAGACATAGAATGGTTGGATATCCCTTTTTTAGTAGCCATCGGGTTCCATTATACGGTTTTCTCAGTTGGAACCCTCTGTGATCAATTTATTTTAAGGCAAGAGAGAATTATATTAGGAGACTTGGGGTGAGGCATGTTGTCGACAATTATATATATATATATATATATATATATATCTGTGTGTGAGAGAGAGAGAGAGTGTGTGTGTGTGTTGTGATTGGAAGCTCCACTGGAATCAGTAGGATCATGCCATTTAAATACATGCGACATGGGGACCTAGAATATTGAAATAAGTTTATAAGAATGATTTCTCCACTGTTAGGTTATGGTACTGACGAGTGGGCAATAGTAGGTGGATATATTGGGTTTATTATAATAGGATTTTCTTTCGACTGACCTTAAAAGTATGGCTAGACATATTGAGTATTTTGATTTCATCATGTGTGACATGTAAATAGGGATGAGGTATCAACTATTGGTGTCTAATGGATTATTCCTGATCTCCTATGTTCACCCATGTCTACTGGCTTTTAGGGGCTTGCAATAATGAATGTGATACTTTCCTGCATATTTTCATTTCCCTTTTTATGTGATTACTATTATCCCTCTTTGTGTATTGTTTTCCTTGGATGGTGGTGGGATGATTTCAAATAAAGTTTATGAAATATTTTTTCACGTAAAGTGTTTTACCCACTTTCTAAAAGATGAAAAATATAGACATCAATTTCCCCTTGAAAATTCTATTAGCACACTAGTGGAATGAATCTAGTTTTGGAAATGAATAAGTGAAATTTCTCATACTTTGTTTTTGAGTACTATTTTGGGAAACATTAATTTTATATATTGTAGCATAAAATTAAAATTTACGTTACTTTTATTTTAAATGATTTTCATTGGGAAAAGATTACTGGGCAAGAATTCTGAGTTTTAATACTCACGCCTCTAGTTCTTTTATATTTTTTTCCTTGTGCAGGTTTCAGATTTAGTTTGATCGCCTTGAGGGACTTGGGATATTTTTTTGGAGAGTGACCAGTGGGGTAACTAGAATTTATATGGTTTTCTGGTTCGTTTGATTGAGATGTTTGGTTCAATTTTATTTTAGTTGTTTTTATAGTTCATGTTCAGTTTAATTTTGTATAACTATTTCTTGGGATGTCTATTTATTGACACTATTTGGTTTTTGTTTATTTTTGGGTGAAATAGTTCTATTATCTACATTGATGATGCTTGGCACTAGTTTCTAGACTTAGGGGATTGGGAACACCCTTCGATCCATGCCACAGATTGGTTTAGGTGCCTGGTTTGTGGTTGTGTAGGATCGAAATAGTGATGTAGATGCTCAATTTACAAGAGGGGGTGAATTGTACACTTTAAAAAATTCCTTTGGAAGCTTTAAAGTTAGTTAAGAATAACTATGTTTTCCTTAAGAAAAGTAAAGGGCTAAGTTTAACAAATATAAACTTAAGCAAATTCACAACACCTCTAACACCGAACAAAACTTGGAAAGAGATTCCGAAAGATGGTTCCAGAAATATGGTTCCGGAAATAGAACCTTAACAAAAGAATACAATATGAGATTCTACCTTAAAGTGTATAGAATCTAAATGAAATAGAGTACAAATAAGGAAGTATAAGAAAGTTATACTTTCCTTATAATACAATATGCATCGGAATATAAACTAGTAGTAGAACTATAAGTAAACAAGATAAAAGTCTTTTAACCCAAAGAGAAGGGTATCCAACAACCTTGGATAAAGTTCCCTTGATTTATAATTTCAAGAAAGTCTGTCTTACCCACACTAGGGTAAGCCCTCGATACAAATATTGGAGTCTCTGTCTGGCTATCCCCGCAAGCCCTCAACTTCAAGGTAGTTGGAAACCTCTGTCTTCCTCAGCAAGGAAGCCCTCGAACTTCAAGGTAGTCGGCACCTCTGTCTTCCTATCCCCAGAAGCCCTCAAATGTAATCACCAACATTCGGAGTCGCATGAAGCTTTGAGAGTTAATAAGAGCCTCTCTCTCTATAAATCACTTCAATAGCATGTATGTACAATAACCAAGTTGTTCATTTATCAGTTTTGAGCTCTTTCAAATGAGCTCTTATTTATAGGTAAGGTCAGCCTCCTTTCCAATGGACATATTTTCCTTAAAGATCGGAGGGACCTGTACACCTGTCACTTAGACAACGTTTAGTTTATAACAAAATAGATGACATTATTTTATAACAAAACAAGTGTAACAGAAAGTACGACATCATTTAAAATCTTAACTAAAAAGTTCGGAATGAAAAATTCAAAGTGAATTTTCGGAGTGTAAGGAGAATAATAAAGAGTAGTCAAAATATAAAGGCATAAGCAAAATGAAATTTTGGAGTCTAACAAAAATGATTTTCGGAGTCTGAATAAATTCAGAGTGTATAAAACAAAGATAATTAGATTCTATTTAATAAGAGAATTCAGAATGAGAATTTGGAATGAGAATTCATCATTAGAATTTGTAATGATAATTCTTTAATATAATTCGTAATGAGAATTCCTCATCAGAATTTGGAATGAGAATTCGTCATCCGAATTTGGAATAATAATTCTTCATTAGAATTCGTAATGAGAATTTGTTGTCGAACTTCATAAGGATTCATATCCTGAGTTTGGAGTAGAACTTAACCAGAGTTCGTATCTGGAATTCATAATGAAACTTCCTTACAGTTCTTATCCAGAATTCGGATCCTAAAACAGAATGCTTCATATCAAAGTTTCAATGATTCCGAGAGAATATAAATGAATCCGAATTTTATACATAAGAAAGAAAATATGATAAAGATAATTTTTCTTATAAAAGCAATTTTTCTTATAAAAACAATTTTCCTTATAAAAGTAATTTTCCTTATAAAAGAAATTTTCCTAAAGATAAGGTGTTTGTGATTTTCAAAATAAGAAGGAATGGAAAAGTCATAAGGAAAACCTTATTGACTCAACAATCTCCCCCTTTTTGGAAGGCACAAACAACCTTACGAAAAAGAAATTCTAAGAAGAAGAAAACTTATCTCCCTTGTTTTAAGGATATAGATGAATACGACTAACTCCCCCTTAGGCTTTGAAACTCTAAGGATCATATTCAGATTTCCGGAGTGTCATTTCATTACGAATAAGAAAGCCTTTTTTTAATGAAAAACTCCCCTTAGATAAACTCCTATTAGAGTTCTTTTTCCTTAAGGATCTTTTCCTTCTCCCCCTTAGATAAACTCTTATTAGAGTTCTTCTTTTTATTAAGGATCTTTTCCTTCTCCCCCTTTGTGATTTTCAAAAAGAATTTGAGGGAATGGAAAAAAACAAAGTACCTGAAAAAATTAGTAATAACAACAATGGAAACGAGAAGCACAATTTTCATTAGATTTGAAATGTCGGCAAAAAAAATTTACAACAAAAAGATCGGATCTAGTTATTTCGGATCTTTTTCCTTCGACATGATCCCCTTAAAAATAGTCTTGATCTTCTTCAGGTCTTTATGATCTTCTTCAGCTTGCTTCTCTAAGACCACTATTCTTGCAGATTGAGCTTCAATCTTTTCTTCATGGGCTTTCAGTTTTTCTTCCTGAGCTTTAAATTTTTCTTCCTAAGCTTTCATCTTCTGTTCAAACTCAATCCGATGATCTCTTTCAAATTTCTAGTTTTGAGAAACGGAATTCAGCTTCCCATTCAGATCTTTGACTTCTTGAATCCAAAAGTTCTTTTCATCTGTCATCTTCTCTTCGAAGGATGAAGTTAACTCATTTATCTTCATGTCCTCAGTCTCAAAGGAATCTTTAACATTGTCTTGAAACTCATCGAATAGCCTCATCTCTTCCACAGTCTTCCTCGACCAGCATGTCATTCTCTTGCAAGATCTTTTGTGTGCTTCATAGCCAACAAGAAAAGATTTGAATTCAGCTTCAAACTCGACACATTTATCCATAACCAAGGATACAGTATCTGATTTCTGATTCAGATCATGTTTGAGCATTTGGCATCTTGAGTCTATAGTCGAGATGGTCGGAATGGAACCAACTAACTTCCTCAAAGATTGAACAACAAAGTCATGTCCCAATGAGGATGACTCCGAATCTAAAACTTTACTAGGAGAATTTTCTTCCTCAATAAGATCCTACTTCCTTTTAGACGAATCACCACATTCTCTTTTCTTGTTTGCCACTGATTTCGGAGTCTCGACATGGAGTTACTTACGCTTGTCCTTTTTCGGAATAGATTCTTGATCAGGAGTTTTATGCTCGCTAGTAGATACTTGAATAATATCATCAGCAACTTTTTGAACAACATCTTCTTCAATCTTATCTTCCTATGGAGTTACTAACTTAAAGGATTCAGCCTCTAAAGTTCAGAGTGATAGATGTTCCGAAGGTGATCCTTTATAATCATCAACTTGTTTCAAAATATCTCATGTTTCACCACTTCCTTCAGCAACTACTTCTTCCTATCCCACTTGCTGAATCTGCTTGAGTTGCTCAACATGCTCAGCTGTAGTCTCTTCCGGAAAATCAAGGTTTCTTCCTGGAGTCTCAGGTAGAGATGCTAAGGAGAACGATCTAGGAATTGGAATTCTTCTGGATACCATCTCATTAAATTTTAACAACGCTTGAACAGCCTTGGCTTCTGTCATCTTCTTCTGGAGATTCCTTTCCTTTACTTGTCTTTCAAGCTCATCAGTAGTTCTCTTCTTTAAGGCCTTAGCCTCCGCAGGGTCTAATCCGAACTTTGGATCCCCTTCTTTCCTTTTCTCTTTATCTGCTCTCCACATCACAACAACTTCATCAGGATAGGATTTCTTCTTCTTTGGTTTGGGAGGTGCGGTTTGAGCTTCCTTAGCTTTTGGATCCTCAACTTCAGCTGCAACTCCTTTAAACTTTATTTCTTTACTAGCTTAGATGATTCCGGTTCAGAAGCCTTCGAAGTCGCTTCTTCTTGATTAGGAAAATCAAAGAACTCACCAGTCTCCTTGTTGAAAGCTACATCCATCCTCTTAATGGTATCATCACTGACCAACAAAATTTTACAAACCCTTGGCTTAGATCTGCAAACTTCCTTGAAAGACACAAGGCACCGAACTATCAACTTTGATAATATTGCTGGATACATTACGATCTGTGCTATGAGATTTCCTTTGTTAAGATTCTCAATGGTTATAAGAATGTGCCTCATGAAGTTAAACTTACTTAGATTTATCATGAAATCTAATATGTAGATCTCACTCTTCTTCAAGCTGTCTTTATCACCTTTCCTTGGTACGATAAGCCCTTGTACCCACAATTCAAGAATCCGGAAATTTGTAGGCAAACTAGCAATCTTTGGAGCTTTTTCATCTGAGAGTCTGAGAGTTTTCAAGGCTTTTTCTTTGTCGAAGCTACCCTTAGAATCCGGTAAAACATGAGATATAAACTCGGCTTCTCCTTAATAGGACAGCCCTACCAAGCTTGCTACCTTGGTATAAGAAAGCATGTAAGTCTTACCATAAGACTTAAAAGAAAATTTATCCCTATTATCTTCCTTAAAGAAGGAAACTGATTCATAGAACTCAATAAGTAACTCCGAAAAGACATCGTTTTGATTCCCCGTTTTGGACACAGCAATATCTTCCCAGCCATTCAACTTAATGTTCTTAGAAATCAGAGAATCATAGTTATTGAAGAAATCCGGATGGACTAGCCTTTCTCTAAAAACAAACCATTGTGAAATAGGCTTGGCGGAATACATTTCTTGAGAAGCTAACTCCGCAGACATTCGGATCTGAAGTCCTCTGAGAAGTTCGGAATGGAGAAATCTGAAGTTCAGAATGGCTTTAAAACAGAGAAGCAGAGATTCGGGACGCGAGAGCTTGAAAACGATGTGGGACGAGTATTTGGGTCCCCTTTATATAGGCAATGGAACGATGGTTCAACTTCCTCGGTTGATCGAACGGTTGGGATAAGCTGAGATCAGATCTGATGGTTGAAAACTTGAATTTGATCTTTTTGAGGTTTTTATTAAAACAAAGAATTAAGAAAACTATAATCCAAAAACATAATACAAGAAAATGCCAGTAAGTAAAAAAGTGACTACGAAAACTTGAGTAAGGAAATCATATCTTTCAGATTGGATGAGGAGGATTATTCATAATTGGTAATATAAAAATGACTACGAAAAAGAATCTTTATTATGAAAAGACAAAGTTCGCAAAAACTTTACTATGGAGAACAATCTCAGTACGAAAAACTTAGTACGAAAAACTCAATATGAAAAATTCAGTACGAAAAACACATTATGAGGATTCGGTACGAAAATCTGGTTATGAATCTTCCAGTACGAAATTTTCCATTCTGGATGTTTTTAATACGAATAATTCTATTCCAGAAGTATTCTGTACGAAAATGTCCATTCTGGAAAATTGTAATTCCGGAAATTCCATTCCGGAAATCTTCGTTCCGAAAAATTTGAAAACAAATTTTTTGGAAAACTTTGATATTCTATCAAACAAATGTACTCCCCCTATGAAAAAGAGTGTATTTTTGTAAGGATACTTTTTCAACAGAAAGTTAATTAAGGAGGATTACCTTACGGTTATCATTCCTAACTTTTGTTTAATATATTCAAATCTATCATAAGGAAATGATTTTGTGAAAATATCATCAAGTTGATCTTGCGTTCCAATAAACTGAAGAATAATATCTCCTTTAAGTGTGTGATCCCTAAGAAAGTGATGCCTAATATCTATGTGTTTTGCACAGGAGTGATGTGTAGGGTTCTTACTTAGGGAAATGGAACTTGTGTTATCACACAAAATTTTAGTTTTAGTAAAACTCAAGCCATAGTCTGTGAGTGTGTGTTGCATCCACAAAACTTGAGCACAACAACATCCAGTTGCTACATATTCAGCTTCAGCAGTGGAGAGTGCTACAGAATGTTGCTTCTTGCAGGACCAAGAAACTAATGAATCTCCTATGAAATGACAAGTTCCGGATGTACTTTTTCTATCCATTCTACATCCACCAAAGTTAGCATCAGAAAATCTTTTTAGAACAAAATCATTTCCAGAAGTATAAAATAATCCTAGATCCATGGTTCCCTTAAGGTAGCGAAATATTCTTTTTACCGCCTTTAAGTGAGATTCCTTAGGAGTGGATTGATATCTTACACATAAGAATACTGAACACATCAAGTCTGTCCGAATAGATGTTAAGTACAGTAAACTTCCTATCATACCTCTAAAAGATGTTTGATCTACAGGTTTCCCAGCTTCATCAAGATCTAAAGAGTTTGAGGTACCAATAGGAGTAATTATACTTTTAGTATTGTCATAACCATACTTTTTAAGAAGATCTTTAATATAATTATGTTGAGATATGTAGGTTCCTTCTGGTTTTTGAGAAATTTGAAAACCAAGGAAAAATGTTAATTCACCCATCATACTCATTTCAAACTCATATTTCATTAGACTAGTAAAATAGTTAGTCAAAGATTGCTGAGTTGAACCAAATATAATGTCATCAACATAAATTTGATCAATCAAAACATTTTTCTTATCTTTCTTTATAAAAATGGTTTGATATTCATTTCCCTTAACATAGTTATTTTGAAGCAAAAATCCAGTGAGTCTATCATACCATGCTTTTGGGGCTTGATTAAGACCATACAAAGCTTTGGTAAGTCTAAAATCATGATCAGGATGTTTTGTATCTTCAAAGCCAGGAGGTTGTTCAACAAAAACTTCCTCTTGAACATAACCATTAAGAAAAGCACATTTCACATCCATTTGAAAAAGTTTAAAATTAAAAAATTCTGTAAAGGCAAGTAGAATACGGATAGATTCAAGTCTAGCTACCGGAGCATAGGTTTCTTCATAGTCTATTCCCTCTTGCTGATTATAGCCTTTTGCAACAAGTCTATCCTTATTTCTAACAATGACTCCATTTTCATCACATTTATTTCTGAAAAACCATTTTACTCCAATGACAGAAGTTTCCTTAGGTCTTTCAACCAAGGTCCAGACTTTATTCCTTTCGAATTCATTTAGTTCATCTTGCATTTCTTTGATCCAGTCATCATCACCTAAAGCTTCATCAGTTATTTTTGGTTCTAATAGGGAAAGAAATTCTAGATGTTCTACTTCATTTCTTAAGGAACTTCTAGTCCTTACAGGTTTATTTACATCACCAATGATACTATCACTGGGATGATTCTTAAGAAACACCTGATTTGGGTTTTGTAAAACCCGTTCATCAACATAGGGTAGAAAGTCTTCTGGGGTAAATGTTTCAGAAGTATCTTCTAGAACAATTTCCTTATCAGAAGGTTCTTCTATCAAAGTTTGATAATCAGTTTTTGAAAACACATCCGAGGATTTAGGTTGGGATGGTTTGAAAATAAAAGGATCTGACTCATCAAATTTTACATGTACTGTTTCCTCAACAGTGCAAGTATTTTTATTAAAAACTCTATAAGCCTTAGAGGTTGTGGAATAACCTAAGAAAATTCATTCATCAGATTTTGGTGAGAATTTATGTAGATTATCTTTAGTATTCAGAATGAATACTTTGCAACCAAAAACCTTGAAGTAGGATAATCTTGGTTTTCTACCATTCCATAACTCATAAGGAGTTTTATTAAGAAAAGGTCTAATCAAAACTCGATTTATAGTATAACAAGCAGTACTTACAGCTTCAGCCCAGAAATGTCTAGCTATAGAATATTCACTCAACATGGATCTAGTTATCTCTTGAAGAATTCTATTTCTTCTTTCAACTACACCATTCTGTTGAGGAGTTCTAGGTGCCGAAAAATTGTGAGTAATACCTTTCTTACTACAAAAAGTTTCAAAATCAGAATTTTGAAATTCTCCTCCATGATCACTATGAATAGTTTTCAATGGAAGGTTTTTCTCATTTTTAACTGGAGCTCTAAAACTTTTGAAATAGGAAAAATCTTCAGATTTCTTTGCTAGAAAATAGACCCAAGTAAATCTAGTGTAATCATCAACTAGAACAAACACATAGTATTTGCCTCCAATACTTCCAGTTTGTGTTGGACCAAAAAGATCCATGTGTACTAACTGTAATGCATCAGTTGTTGAGACTTCACCGATTGATTTAAAACTAGATTTATGTTCCTTTCCATATTGACAAGAATCACAAACTTTAGAAGAATCAAATCTAAGCTCCAGTAGATCCTTAACTAGTTTCTTCTTAGAGAGTTTTACATAGGTTTCTAAGATTACAGTGTCCTAATCTTCTATTCCATAACCAGGAATGATCTTCCATTGCACTTAAGAAAGGTAAATCTTGACTCCTGTGGTTTTCTAGGTTCAAAGTGTAGACATTCTCTTGCCTATTGGCTGAGAGAATAAATTCTTCCTTGTAATTGTGAACTAAACATTTATCATTCCTAAAATTCACAAGGTAACCTTCATCACATAACTGACTTATGCTAATGAGGCTGTGCTTAAGACCCTTAACAAAAAGAACATTTGAGATCAAGGTTTTACGAAGAAGAACAATATTACCAATACCAAGAATCTCTCCCTTAGCATTATCTCCGAAAGTTACTTTTCCTCCTTTCGTTTTGATAATCTTTTCAAAATAGCTTTTGTTACCAGTCATGTGTCGGGAACATCCACTATCCATGTACCATATATTGTTGCTGGAACTTTCTTTATTTTCCTGAAATCAAGAAGAGAATTATACTTTCGGAATCCAAACTTGCTTAGATTCGAGATTTCCAGACAATAATATTTTAGGTATCCACATCTTCTTAGAAAAGTTAGCTTTGTGAAATCCTAAAGATTGGGTTTTGTTTAAGGAACAATTCTTTGCCCAGTGACCACCACATTGACATTTAGTACAAAATGGGTCACTTTGAGGAACAAAATAATTGTTACTAAAAATTGGTTTTTCATGAGTATAACCAAATCCATATTATTTTTCTTAAAGGTCGTATTTGGGAATACATCTTATCAAAATGTTCTTTACCCTGGGTAAAGTTTGATAAACACTTTTTTAAGGAAAAAATTTTGGACTTGAGTTTTACAACCAAGTTTTTATCCTCAGAATCATTAGTTTTTGTACTAGAGTTAGGCTCGAAAACATTTTTCTTAGAAATTACTTTATCTAATTCTTTAGAAATTTTTTTCTTCTCAGAACTTACTTCCCCAATATTTTTTTAAATACTTTCAAAATCAGCATTCTTCTTATCAAGATCTTTAGAAAGATCTGATATCGCTTTCGTAAGAGTAGAATTCCTAGAGTTTGCTTTATCAAGTTTCTTGTTGAGTTTGGAATTCTCAATTTCAAGAATTTCAGCAAACCTAGAGACTTCTTCATAAGTAGGTAAAGTATTTTCATCATCAGAAGAAGATTATTCATTAGAAGAGTTATAATACTTACTATCATTAGAATTTAAAGAAACATTGGTCAATGATTCAGTATTTCGTACCTTAGCCGTAAAACAATGATTATCAATAGGTAATCTGGATATAAGACCAATATTCTTCTGTCCTGAAGATTCATAATCCGAAGATTCATCTGAAGAGTCACCACCACTGGCACTCCAGGTGTCATTAGCTTTCAGAACTTTCTTAGCTTTGGCTTTATAATATTTCTTTCTGTTCCTTTCAGAATGCCTTTCTTTCCTTTCTTTCTTTTTGAGAAAAGGGAAATCCGGTCTAATATGTTGAGCTCTCTTTCATTCATAACAAGTAACTTCTCCATCTTTCTTATCTTTACTTTCCTTTTTCTTAAACTTAGATTGAAAATTTCTCGGGCCAGCTATCTTGTTCATCCTTCGGGCAAGATTTGCTAGTTCATTTTCTGAGACTTCACTCTCAATAGATTCGGATTGGAAAATGACTTTCTTAGACTTGGATCTGGTTACTCTCTCTGGAGTCTTAGCTTTCATCTGATTTGAAGTTGTTGTAAAAGAAACAGTACCATTTCCATTCTTCTTTTTGATGTTGTCAGCATCTCTCTTCATTCTAGTCTCATGTTGTAGAAGAGTTCCAAAAAGCTCATCAAGAGTAATTTGAGTGACTTTCCTATTCTCATCTATAGATGTTCTCTTGGACTCCCACTCATTGGGCATAATATAAATTATTTTATCCACAAGAGCTTCATCATCTAGAACTTTCTCTCCCATAGACTGTAGGCTGTTGACGATAGTCATAAATCTTTGTTGAACATGGCATATTGGTTCACCATAAGGAAAATTGAAGCCATGATATTCTGCTCTAAGCATAGCTCTTCTAGTCTCAATCACCTTGGAAGTCCCAAAGTGTGTAACTTCTAACTTCTTCCAGATACAGTTAGCTTCTTTACAAGAATAAATTTGACTGTATATATTTCTAGTCATTGAACAGAGTAGAGTATTGCATACCTTATAATTGAGTTGATATTCCTGCTTTTCTTGATTAGTAAAAGTTCTGAATTCCTTGTCCGGAATTTTATAATCACCAGTAATCATAACAAAGTTGTCTACTCTAGTATAGATAACAAAAGTCTTCATACGATATCTCCAGTACTCATAGTCATTACCATCAAATATAGGTGTTCTTTTAGGATTCAGATTGTCAATCGAACCAACATTGACTCCTACCATACTTAAAATAACTTTGCACACAAACTTGTTAGTAGCAAAAGTTCTTAATCACAAAGTTCAGAATGGGAAACTTTCGGAATGGTAAAGTTCGGAATGAGAAAGTGAGCAAGAAAAACTTATTCGTGAGTATAAGTATTTCAGAGACCTCCTCTGATACCAAATGTAAGATTGGTATAGAGTATGAGGTTTCCAACCTCTGATACCAATTGTATGATCGAAATAGTGATGTAGATGCTCAATTTACAAGAGGGGGGGTGAATTGTACACTTTAAAAAATTCCTTTGGAACCTTTAATGTTAGTTAAGAATAACTATGTTTTCCTTAAGAAAAGGAAAGGGATAAGTTTAACAAAGTTAAACTTAAGCAAATTCACAACACCTCTAACACCGAACAAAACTTGGGAAGAGATTCCAAAAGAAGGTTCCAGAAATATGGTTCCGGAAATAGAACC